>OW443327.2:33047500-33647500 GCA_937001555.2 Hypsopygia costalis | reverse complement strand
TGCCTTTCATGCATATTAATGACATATTAGGTATATCGAAAACACAGAACGAGATAATGACTTAAATGCCAGTATTGCAGTTTTGGCGTTTTGGTTATTTTGACTTTCTACAGTTTAAGTAATAGTACTACGTAGTTGTACTAAGTATTATATAATTATGATGATGGTGTTGTATAATAATGATGATAATGCTTTAGTCATTTAATAAAAAAATAGAGTGTTCTGACTAATGAGGCATTGCTGAAACTTTTTGTCATTTTGTCTTTAACCGTTAACACGGTAATTCTTTTTTCATTTAACGATTAAACTGTTGAGCTACACCTGAGCCACTTTGCTTTTTGTTTTCTTTGTTAAGTTGCAATCACCTTTGGCATTTAGGTCATTTTGTCGTTCAGCTGTCAAATTTTATTTAACATGCAAGGACAAAGGCGCTATAAATTAAATTTTATTGGCTTGCTAGTCATTTTACCTTCCCTTATCATATTATCCCACAGCTGGGAGACAGTCCTCCGCATGCCGCTAAACTGCGAGTAAGGGAAGAGCAGTGTATTGAAGCCACTCAAAGGCTCTAATGAAATATTTGATATCCAGTAGCAACAATCCGAAGCACAGAGGAACTCGAGATAAATAGACTAATTTGTTGATAGGCTACGACGTTGCTTGACATGCGTATTCGGCGGCGCAATCAACGGTGTAATCATGTGGTTTAACTTATGCAACAAAAACCTATTTATTCATACGTATTATAATATTCAGTACTTATTTTATTTCTTATATAAGACGGAGGCAAACGAGCATGTGGGTCACCTGATAGAAAGCAATCACCACTACCCATGAAGATCAGCAACACCAATGACGTGGTAGCCAAACCGGTCGCCGAGATTTGGCTCCCACGTTGTAATTGTTCGGAAGTACTGCTTAATTACTTAAAGTATAAGTTATTTATAACTTTATACTACTAATAATATAATTCTCTTGTTTCAGGTAATTCAGCCGAGTTTATTACACAAGATATTATTTGAGCGAATGAAGACGTTATCCATCAAAATTATTAAGTATTTAATGATGTTTAAGTATAGAACCGTTTACAGAGGCACCCAAGGAAAACAGCCTTTTGTACGGTATGCTTTATAAATGTGCTAAATATAAGTAAATTTAATGTGAATTTCTTATTAAAAAAAATAAGTTATGGAACTTTTGCGTTAAAAATCTTATGCCATGCACTACTTTTAAAATTTTGGGTACAACTCTTGTAGAGTCTCCAGTAACTCTCGAAGAGATGTGTCCAAAATGTATAAAATAGTTTGTTGAGCGCATTTTTTTTTACAATATTTTATCTACTTTCACCCGGGTTTGTGTCTGTTATCAAGTCTATCAATCTATCTATAACAGCCCTTGTTGCGTCCGTCTACGAACGCAGGCATCCTCTCCCATCTTCCATGAATCTCTGTCTCTTGCCACCTTCATCCAGTTTATGCCGGCCTGTTGGCGGATGTCATCCGTCCATCTCCTAGGAGGTCTTTCTCTACCGCGGGTGTTGGCGCGTGGTCTCCACTCCAATGTTCTCCTCGCCCAGCGGCTGTGATCCATTCCAGCTATGTGTCCTGCCCATCTCCACTTCCGGCGCTTGATTTCGTCCACTACGTCTATCACTTTCGTCTTTTGTCTGATCCACTCGTTTCTTTTCCTGTGCAACAGAGTTACGCCACGCATTATCCTCTCCGTAGCCCTCTGTGCGCCACAAGCTTCTCAGTAGACTTTTCTGTTAAGGTCGTGGTCTCCATTCCATACGTCAAGACCGGCAGGACACACTGGTTGAAACACTCTGTTATCAAGTATTGTAAATTAAAGTTGATGCACTTCACAGTACCAGATTGAGCTAAACTTGGGCACATTTATTTGGTTCTGGTGATAATGCATGATTGGGCATCTAATATATGTTATAAACATATAATTTCATTATCGCTATATACCTATCTGTCCATTGTTGGATATAAGCATTCCACCATATGCGATCCTTCGCTTTCCGTATTCAGCAGCTTCCGGCCGTTCCGTTAAGTACATTGCTGG
This sequence comes from Hypsopygia costalis, assembly GCA_937001555.2. Taxonomy (NCBI): domain Eukaryota; kingdom Metazoa; phylum Arthropoda; class Insecta; order Lepidoptera; family Pyralidae; genus Hypsopygia; species Hypsopygia costalis. The sequence continues at coordinate 33,645,430 of OW443327.2, read as the reverse complement.
CTTGCATCAGAGCAATAAATATCAAACCTAACCTAACCTACAATGTATATCAAATTATACGAAATTACCACTACGTATAAGTAAGACGTGAGCTAACACTCTAAAGATGACGGCGAGCCACTTGTACCCAAAAACCAGTTGTAAATATATATCCTTAACATATTACATGCCGCTATCTAGTCTAAAACTAAGCAAAACTTGTACTATGGATATAACTGATACACTTAAGGGGCCAGATCGTGAAAACTGTGAAAAGAGTGTTACGATTTTTCATATTTAACCTATTTAGATATGATTGATATCAATGATAATTTGTATATATTACAATCAAAGACCAAAAATTATGGTATGCTTATATTAAACTCTTAAAACCTAATAGTTGTTTTATAATAAAGGTCAACAAACGCACAAAATTGAGAAAAATGGCAAAAACATGCCTTCGTATTTTTCAGATTTAACCCAATAAATCAACACAAATTGATAAAAAGAAACACTTTTTGAATACTGAAGAAACCAATAAATATAACATATACTTTTTTTTTGTACCTTTACAAACAAAGACTTCCTCTTTTAAAGCCCTAAAATCTAGATATGTTTTACGAAAATTCTCCATAGAAAAATGTATGAAAAATAACGCACATTCCGATATTACGAATTAGTACTCAGCGTCGCCACTAATCGCGCCAGTGCGTTTTTATATGTCAAGGTGACACCACGCATGTCAGATGCTCCAGCAAAATTACGTGTTGTGAATTTGTGTTTTTTGTGAAAAACTGTAAGTATAACTAATTTACCGATATAATGAATGTATATAAATCGTAAAAAATACAAAGAATGAATTAGATACTTTGTTGAGTAGGTAATTTTATGAACCTTGTAAAGTATGTATCAATTCAGGCTTGAAACATGATTTCAACATGATAAAGCCAATATCATAAACGTATCTAGTCGGTAATCGAGGGTTTTTTTCGCAGGACTGATTGAATTTGAATTTGCTGAGTGCCATGCCAGGGAAAAGAAAATTTAGTACGCATTATAAAAATATGAAAGCCAAAAGATCTCGGAATAAAATGTAAGTTCCTTCCTACTTATTTATTTATCTGCCTACTTTACTACGTCTTGTCCTAAATACCTACCTAGAAAAAAATTACGAGATTTCTGTGAAAGTGTCATGTAAAAATCCTAGTTTTATTTGTGTGCTTATCCTGTCTAAGTAGTAATAATAATATAATTTATTTGCATTTGAACAGGGTACATTACAAAGCTAATACAATACCTATGTCATATGATTTAGATCGCTTGATTCAGACATATACAATAGCATGTAAATATTGGTTTGTATTGTAAGTAATAAAGTCAATTTCTATAGGAACAATTTTTATTAGTTTTCATGTTCATCATTATTGTCTAAATATCAGATTGAGGAAGTAGGTATGTTTCTTAGCAGAAATAGCACGGGCGCGCGGCTTTGTCGACATACTTACCGCCAAAGAGACGCGACGCGCCTAGGGTCTGGCTTAGTGTTGTACAAAAATTGCAAAATAAATAAAAAGTGGATAATAATGATGAATAATATTTCCAGTATTGAAAATAAAGAAAACCTTCAGGCCGAGACTACGAGCAACACTGCTACGCGCTGTATAGACGTAAGTTGTTATACGTAATTCTTGTAGACTTTTTTTTTTTTTTATACTACGTTGGGTGGCAGACAAGCATACGGCCCGCCTGATGTGAAGCAGTTACCGTAGCCATATTAACGCTCGCAACATAAAATATCGCTCGCGCGCCGCCACCCCCGCTGCCAACGCAGCATCTCCTTCTTTCCTGGTGACCTCACTCACTCGCAGGAACACAACAACCCTCAAGGGAATTGTTATTTGGCGGCGGTATTCTGTGAGGTGGACGTACTTTCCCCAGTCGGGTAGCTTACAATTACGCTCCCTACCTCTCTTTTCGCCAGAGCTTCGTTTGTCAGTCAGCAGGGTGCACCACGTGCAGGTGAAGTTGGCTTTGGTTCAAAGATGTTGATGAACCACTTACACCCCAATAGACTTATTACATAAATAAACAAACTACCTAGTTAGTGATGGACGAAGACAAAATCTCAGTAGGGTGAAGTCTCCTAGTATCGGCCTCCTCCTAATATCGGCCTTTGCGAGAAAATGGAATATAGGGTAAGTGCTCAATTGAATGAACCCTTAAGGGCATTCCAAACTTTGAAAATTACAGCCAGCTACTTATGAGATCCTAACCAAAAAATATTTTATTATATTATGTTCACAATTTATTCATGATTGATACAGTATACATATTTTAGCATAAATGCTGATAGTTATTGAGATAATCTGCATTTTATCAAACCCCGGCCACTCACGTGCCTATGTTTGAGTGACGTTCTCTAGGGCTGACATTATTCAATTATTAGTCGGACATGTAAGGGGGTGTAAGTGGTTCATCAATATCTTTGAACCAAAGTCAATCTTACCTACACGGGGTACACCCTGCTGACTGACAGACGAGGCTCTGACGAAAAGAGAGGTAGGACATAGCGTATTTTTTAAGAGCCCGACTGACGAAGTACCACCACCTCACAGAATACCGCAGTCAAATAACAATTTCCTTGAGGGTTGTTGTGTTCCTGCGAGTGAGTGAGGTCACCAGAGAGGATGGAGTTGCTGCGTTGATGGCATGGCGCGAGCGATATTTAATGTTGCGACCGTTAATATGGTTACGGTAACCGCTTCGTAGATATAATAGACGATATGATTACTATTATAATTTCGTGTTACTTGATATTTTATAACCTAAAGAGAACTATCTAACATAATATTAATACTGGATTATTATTATAAAATATTTAATATTATTATTCATCACTTCTATGTTAGATTCTCCTTTCTCTTCTAAACTATTATATTTCTATAATAGAAGATTGGTTCTATATGTCATCATTATTTATTAATTTTTTTTAAGCTTGCATTTTGCTGTCTTTCCATGGTCGTTTTAGCTGAAAGGCACTTCTATGTGGAGATCTTTATTTATTTTATTTAATCAGTTCACTTCGTCTGGTTTTCGTCCTGGGCACAGTACTATTACTGCACTTCTAAAAGTTACTGAAGATATCAGGCTAGGCATAGGTATGGAGGATAAACTGGTAATAATAAAAGAACACCTCGTTCGAATATTGGTCCAAAAATTGACAACCGTTTATAAAAGCTGTGTACAAAAAATTAGCCAACTGCATTAAGGCTAAGATGCCAAATGCTTAAAACTATAAAATAAGTCAATTCCTATGAATGAACCGTCTGTTCATTGACTAGATTTTCTTCAATTTCGTGATCCAATTATCGAACACCCCTATAATTTATTTATGATAATTAAAATTTATGCAATCTGCTTTTTATAAGATAAAACAGTCCTTTTTACATCCTACTACCAAATTTTGTTAACACTATCACACTTATAGTGACTACAAAGTGAATATCAAAACACGAAGTCTCAGCAATGCCCTAAATTCTGCTCCATACCATCAAAAATACGACAGAATACTTTCATTTTAGGCGGTCGCGATTTTGAAACTACAGGTCACAGGCAAACACCTGTGTGTCCAGTTGACGTAATATAATGTTTCGATTGAGAAAAAAAATACTGGCTTGAGTAGAAAAGCTTAGATTTTTTATTATATTGAAAAATGTGTGTTTTGTTCATTCACTGGTGGGTGTTCATTCACTGGAGCACTTACCCTAACTATTAAAATAACCCTAAAATTATAATAGTTTTTATTCAAAAAGCGACTCTATATACGAATAATCCATATTTTGGTGCGGGTGCTTCAATATTTGAACGTTCAGTTGGCAATAGAGCACGTGCCGGTACCGACTTGTGTCGTTTAGTGGCAGTGGCGAGTCAAATCCCGGTTGCGAACGCATTGAGTTAGTTAGTATTTCAATGGAACTATGGTATTTTATATTGTTTTTTATTGAAGAAAAACACACGTTTTTACATTTACTTGTCTTTTTTATGAAATAATCGCAGGGTCGAGGTTAGGGATCTTTATTTATTGATAAATCCCAATATCGGCCACCCGGCCGACATTAGGAAAATGCATGAAAACGCTAAACAACATGTTTAGCTATTTTATATATTAACAGGAATATTAATAAGGTTAAAAATGAAACAACCGGTTTTTTTTGTTCACTAGATCCTGACGTTATCCCATAAAATTATTGTCCTAAACCGACTTTACAAACAACCAGTTTTTATTACGTTTATTTATATAAAACGTTCAAGATTTTGATCTAGTGTTATGTGTTTCAAAGATGTATTCTAAGGGAGTTCTTAGCTATATTTGAAGAAATTTGGCCCATTCTTTTTTAATTATTTTTTATAAAAAAAAAATAAAGCCATTATCTTTCTTTACAGGAACTAATTATTGAAAACAGTCAAGAGGGAAAGGTGGATGAAGTGGAAGTTGGGCGTAGAGTAGTAGATATTTCTTTTTTTTTTAAAGCTCTTCAGGCCATAGGGGACCACGGTCCAATGGATTGTAAGTTAAGTTACCTCAGTATAATAGGTGAAGTAAAAGTTGGTCTGGACTCAAAACTCATCATGAAATGTAGTATGTGTAGTATGAAATTTACTGTGTGTTTGGTTGAAAAGAAAGAAGATAGCATGGAAGTGAATCATCAAATTGTATCTGGTATCATATCATCTGGTGGGAGCTACTCTCAGTTAAAAACATTAACTGCCGCAATAGCCCTACCAATCATGTCACCTTCATTATACAATGAAATTAATAATACGGTTTGCGATTGGTGGGAAAAGACAGCAGCACATTCCATGGCAGAAGCTGTCAAGGAAGAAGCAGAGTACTCAGTGTCTATAGGTAGTGTTGATAAAAATGGTACACCATTAATATCTGTTGCTGTTGACGGTTGTTGGAGCAAGAGATCTTATGGTAAGAATTTTTCCGCCTTATCCGGCGCAGCTGCGATAATTGGCATTAAAACTAATAAAGTATTGTTTTTTGGAGTTAAAAATAAATACTGCGTAGTCTGTGCACGAGCCGCAAAGAACAACAGTCAGCCCCCGGAACACCATTGTTTCAAGAATTATTCAGGATCATCTACCGGGATGGAATCGACCATAATAGTTGAGGGGTTTAAACGTTCCATTGTTGATCACGGTGTAATTTATAATAAATTTGTAGTAGACGGCGATTCCAGTACTTATAAAAAAATATTAGATTCGCGTCCGTACGATAATTTAATAGTAGAGAAAATTGAATGCAAAAATCATCTTTTACGAAACTACTGCAATAGCTTGGAGAAACTGTCGAAAGACACTAAGTATCCTTGCGAATTGCGGAAATTCCTAAAAGAAAGGTATTTGCGTTTAAGAACGGGTGTAAAATGCGCGATTAAATATTGGGCGGATCAAAATCAGTCACTCGAAGAAAAAATAAAAAATCTTAGTGAAGATATCCTAAATGGTCCACAACACGTATTTGGCAATCACCAACATTGCAAGGAGTATTTCTGTAGACCTGATACTCGTCGAATAGAACCTGTTGGATTACTTCCAGCAATTGTTGGATGCGGATTAATGGACGCGGTAGAAATTTTAAGTAAAAGACTGTCATATCATTCTAGAAGTTTAATTCATAATTGCACAAGTAATATAGTTGAAAGTTTTAACGGAGTAATTGCCAAATTAGTTGGGGGTAAGCGTGTAAATTATTCTTCCCGTGGTTCTTATGCGGGCCGATGCGCAGCTGCTGTTGTGTCTTTTAATACGGGATCGATTCATAGTAAAACTCATGAAGTCATATTTAAATGTAGTCCGAATCCTTTGATCGCGAAAGTGGAAAATTGTAATCGTAGAAACCGTTTAATTGCTAAACCTAAATTAAGATTGAAAAAAAGCCACAACGCTGTATCGAAAGACGCTCACTATGGACCAAACTGCGAAAAACCTGATCTGAGTCCAGAATTATATGAGAAAGCCAAGTCATCTTTTCTAGCCGATTTAAAGTTGTCTTGTGCTGAAAGAGAGGAGCTTGAAAGGTCGACCCATTTGCAAAGAAGTAGTGCTGAGTGGATGAGTACAAGGAGAAAATTACTAACCTCATCATCATTCGGGGAAGTTTGTAAAAAACGAGAGAGCACAAGTTGTGCTGCTCTTGTTGGTAAAATCGTTTATGGTAGTAATATCTCCAGTTTGCCTGCTGTACGGTACAGTATCGAAAACGAAGAAACCGCAATTAGACAGTTAGAAATTCAAGAGAATATTAGTATACAAGGTTGCGGTTTGTTCGTCGACGATCAATATGAATTTCTTGGTACTACACCAGATGGCATTTATGCAAACGGTTTAATTGAAGTTAAGTGCCCACATTCTTTAGCTGGCATGACTCTTGATGAAGCAATGGCCAAACATACCTTTTGGGTTAAGGACAAGGCTTCCAAGGGTTATGTCATAAATAAAAATCATAACTGGTATTTCCAAATTCAGGGACAGGTACATATTACTAAAAGAAACGTTTGCATGCTTGGCATCTGGTTTGGTGCTACTGTACCTATGAAAGTTTATATTATAGAAAAGGACGACAAATTTTGGAAGGAGAAAATGGAGATGAAATTAGTTAGGTTTTATTACGATTGCCTACTTCCAGAATTAGTTGATCCTCGGCAGTCACGAAGCATGCCCATTCGTGACGCGCCCAGTATCATAGAGGCTATGAAAGAGAGGAAAGAAAGAGCTTTACGTGTTTTGAAAGAGAAGAACGCCTAATGATTTTGAAAGAGACTGAGGTAACTTAACTATCCAGCCGGTCGATTCACGTAAACACGCCAGTCCAAAAGTCGTTTTAACTTAGAAACTTAGAAATCGCCTTCTGGTTTTCTGTTTTAAACGCACTTACTTATCTAGTCTTGGATTGTCATAAATCTTTCAATAGCTCAATTACTATACAATTCCTATATGATTTTGAAGAGTTACCTGGTGTAAAGAATCATCAAAATCGTTTTAAAAATACAGCGAATTGAGAAGCTTCTTCTTTTTTTAAGTCGGTTAAAAGGGCTTAATTTGCAAAAAACGATGTGACATTTTTAAGCCCCTACGCTACGGTTTTTATTACGTGAATCGGGCAGCTGGTAACATTTTAACTCTGATAGGTTTTGCAATAGCAATTGATTTTATCATCAAATTAGCAGAAATCAGAATTTGATCAGTAATCGTAGAATTTTGAACTCATATTTTGTTATTGTTTACTTACTTTTAATTAGTATATTAATAATTTATAAACTTGTGTTTCATTTATTTTTGTACAACCCTAGCACGCTTTTTAGATGGCGACTCATATTTGTTATTGTTTACTTACTTTTAATTATATGAATCATTTTTATACTTTCCTATACTAGCGTAGCAAAAGTGCAAACAAAGTTGAAAAAAAGTTGACATGGCCGATAATTGGTGCCACCACCCTATTTGAGTTTACGCAATAGGCACATTTCCTTGCGTACAGATATACACTAGCGAGGAAAGCTCGATGTTATTTCGACCGTACTTCCTACTGAATTTGCAATTATTTTGTTGAATTAATATTTTACGAAATAAGAATAAACTTTGGTAGTAAAATTACAAAGAAATACATAGTTGGAATTTTTGGTAAGTAGAATACAAAAAGGTCAGTCCGGACCTGCTCTTGATTGTTTAATAAAAATAGAAAAACATAAAAATTGTGTCTCAACTACTCTTATTATTCTAGTAATTAGGATCATTTTATAACGAAAAACTAGTCTTAGAATATTTTACACTCGTCGTTTATTTCCAATTAGTATTTCCATTTTTGTTATGCTGTAAATATTCAACTTCAATAACAATATAACTCAACGTGGAACGTTTGTCGCAAAACATTTTGAAAATCGCGCTGTCTTTGGGTCATTCACCCGCCCCGTCGGTTGTTTCAGTAAACAGTAGCGCTGCGGTCGCTCAAAAACGATGTCGCGCCTAGGCAATCTGGGCCCTTAAATACATATTTTTTGTAAACAACAATTACTATGGAATACCCAGATCAAGATAAACACATACTCGTATGTTCATGCACACAAATGTCTGTCTTGCTCAGTGATTGAACCCGCGACCTGCGAGTCAAAGTAACCACTGCTGGCCATTCGACCTCCGAGCTCGTCATGTTATAATAAATAAATAAATATTCCTAGACAAATTACCCTACTATGGGTACTACATAGATAACTGATATAATACTATTTAAAAAAACATACATATAAAACACTCAGACATGTACATGCACACAAATATTTGTCTTGTGCGGGGATCGAATCCGCAATCTCGGAGTCAAAGTGGCCATTGCTAACCATTCGACCACCGAGCTTGTCAAAGTATCTTATTATATCCATAATGTAAAAAAGGTATATTTAATTTCGGGAGTGGTCCTTCATTTTAACGAAGAAGGGTCCGGGCTCTGGCTGATGGCTGGAGGGCCCTCGATCGGCGGGATTATAAGTAAATAATTTCGATAGCATCCCTCCTCATTGTTACGATCCCGTTGTAACGTAACATATATATAGCAAAATTGCAAATTGGCTGTGACCCGATTTGGGATAGATTAAATATAAAAACTGGTCAAGTGTGGATCGGACTTGTACAAGAAGGGTTCCGTACCACCGTACAACGTTCTCGGTACAAAAAACATATCTTTAGTATGACGACCCTCTTTAATTTTTAATGTCATTAGATGATAGTTGTCAAGCTAATTCAGTGGCCTCAGGGCGGCTTGAAAACACTGGCCTCCACCAACCCGTAGATGAGCAGCGTGGTGGAGAATGCTTTTAACCTCTTCGATTGAGAGGAGAGAAAGGAAAGAGTATAGGCTGGCAATGGATCGACGACCCCTTGGTGTTGCTGATCTCCATGGGCGGTGGTGATTGCTTTCCATCAGATGACTCCACATGCTTGTCCCCCCCCCCCCCCCCAAAATTATTATAGGTTGAGGCCGATTTGTTGTTATAGCGGCCACAGTAATACACAATCGGTGAAAATTTCAAATGTCTAGCTATCATATTCAGTAGATAGATTCCTGTGAGACAGATTAACCCTTAACTACCTACTTCTATTTTTGTCACGCAACCACCTACCTCCCGTCTAGCAGACGTCGATATAAAATTGCCCTTATTTATATAAAATAATGACGTTAAGAGGTATTTATAAGAAGAACTAAGCTTTTCATAGTTTTTATTATTTATTAATCAAAAAAAGAACATAAAAAATCAATTATATATTTTCTAAACTTAAATTATTCATAATGTCTTCTTACTTTTGGCTTAAAATTATAATAATTGGAAAATGATACTAGGAAAATAGGAACTTAATATTCTATGGGTTTTTATAGTAATTTTCGAATAATCACTCATCAGTAATGCTAAAATAATATAAACTTAAAAATATATATGAATATTTCAACAAAATTGCAGGCCTTGAAGTTATAGTTTTTGGCGGCAGTGAATACATAACTTGTTTGAACATTCTAAGCAAATTGGTTTCTTACAATTGAAACACAAGTATAGGGTTCTACGTTTCATTTTTGGGTCACAAGTCGAACATGCTTTTCTAACTTGCAACCGTTCTTCAGCACCGCTAGGACCTGAAACTGCTGGTAAATTACTGATCTTCGTGTGTATACGCTGAAGAGCGATTTTGAGGTCCCGCTGAATATTCACTGCATTCATCATTTGGCAGGTCATCGTCATCTGATGATTCTTGTTGAAACCACCTCTGAATATATATATTTTTTTTATACCACGACGGGTGGCAAACAAGCAAACGGCCCGCTTGATGTGAAGTGGTTACCGTCGCCTATAGACGCTTTCGACAATGAGTGTCGCTCGCGCGTTGCCACCCTCGCTTCTAACGCAGCAACTCCTTCTTCTGGTGACCTCACTCACGTACAGGAACACAACAACACTCCAGGGAGTTGTTATTTGGCTGCGGTGTTCTGTGAGGTGGAGGTTCTTCCCCAGTCGGGCTAACGTCGTGTCTTACTTCTCTTTCGCCAGAGCCTCGTTTGCTTAATGGCAGGGTGCACCACGTGCAGGTGACTTGCACCCCAAAATCTCAATATATGCATCATTAGAAGCCATCTTTCACTAAAACAATAAAAAAGGTATAAGAATAAAAATCACATAACCACCTACCTAACGTCTCTGAGACCCCCTGTGACAGTTTTTTACTTACCAAAAACAAATGCGCGCACATCCGAACTTGTCGATCGCGTCCACGGTACTGGGAGACGCGGGGAAAAGGTACAAGGACACACACACTTGTACGATGGGCGCACGTTGATTATTTGCGATTTTAAATTTGAAAGCGTCTGTGAGACGTGAGGTAGGTGGTTAAGGGTTAATAGTTTTTCTTTGCTATACTAGTCTCAACACGCGGATTGGCCTTAGGTATGTGAATAGATTACTTAATGGAATAAAAACTCCTTCTAGATCAAATTTGACATTCGATGAAATAAAATGAGATAAGGTGAGTTGAGTTGAGTTGAGATGAGACGTAATTATTTAGTCTGCCATTGGGCCTTTGCGGGCACTTAGACACGTCTTACGCCTTTTCAATAATAATATTTTTTCATTTGGCCGATGGACTGATGGCTTAACCGTACCCTCTTAAGCGTACCCTCTTAAGCGTACCCTCCGATGCACGGAGGTGCTCACGATACCTAAACCCATCCAGCAACAGACTACGGCCGACATTACTTAACGTGCGTTATCGATTAGATTGACACGTGAAAAACTCGATGGCGTCCATCGAGTTTTTCAAGGGCTCCTAAACTATACTGAAGGCATTAACCGGAAGTAGTTATACCTAGCTACAGTTAAATTTAGTTCACAAGGAGAATTCTTGAGTGGCGAAATCAAAAGTTCTCCGTCCGCCAATTTCCATCCAAATGAGAAGTCGAGAGGGTTTCCAAGTTAAATAATATTGATGGACATTACCGATATTAGGTTACCGACAATCGAGTTACAATCAGGTTACATTGGGGGGTCCGCGGGACTTGACCGGAATCCATAATGGCCGTATTAGGGTCGTTATAACCGGTGGGGGGTCCGACTCACAAATTGGCTCCTTTGTGCTCTTATTTGCTTTGGCCAAGATTGAATAGCCAAAGGACATGTAACACCCGTTGTTTCGTCGGGTTGGAGCTTATAGTACATTAGCATAACAACAGCAATGTCACGTACTGAGCTTACAGTTTGAGAATGTTTGTACTAAAGACAAGGATAGAGGATAAAAATATATATGAATACACTATGTTTTAAGAATTTGCAACTATTTTTTTTTTATACTATGTCGGGTGGCCAACAAGCATTTGCTGTTTGTGCATAATACATAGCCATATCTAGCAACATGAAATATCGCTAACACAGTACCAGCCCCGCTGCCAACGCAGCAACTTTTTTCTCTCTAGTCACCTCACACACTCGCCAGAACACAACCTCAAGGAAATAGTTATTTGGCCGTGGTATACTCTGAGGTACTTGCTTATTCGGGCAGGTTATAAATAGGCTATGTTCTACCTTCTTTCACCAGAGCCTATCAGTCTATCAGCAGGGTGCACTACGTGCAAGTGAAGTTGGCTTTGGCTCAAAGATGGTAAGCTACTTCCACCCCAACACACTCTTGTATAATTAAGAATAGACATCATCTACTAAGTACGATGAGATCCTGGAGACACAGTGGTGGGAATACATGGTGGGCCTCCACCCGTTAAAAGAAAAAGTACGATGAAGTTGTTGAATCGACTTCTTATAACGGTGTTCCAGAACAAATTCGCCTTGGGCGTGTTTAAGAAAAAAAAAAGTAAAGTAAGTTTCCCTAAAAAGGCTGAGCCGCAGCACGTACTCGTTCGCTCACCTCTCTATTGAAGCTGAAATGTAAATCACATTGTAAATTTCATTTTGTAAGGTTCATATAAAAATCTTTGTGTTTATAATTACGAGCTACGGCGAATATTCGGCGAATACAACATCCTTCAATATAATTAACGATAGATTCCATTAAATTTAACTACTTACAGATATGCTTAGATTAATAATTGCCCTTCTTCTTCAGCCTATTGTCACCCAATGCTGAGTGTAGGCGTCTTGCATTGCACGCCGTTCGCTTCGATCTTGGCCCTTCTTCGTCCAGCTCTTTCGAACAATTTGAGGAGATTGTCAGTCCATCGCATCGCATCATAATCATAATAATTGCCCTGTGGAAACAAATATAAACAAATAATTATGTAGTTAGTGAAGAGGATATTGGAATAAGTAATTCGAAAATTGTCATAAATACTTAATCTTGAATTTATGCCTTTTTTGAAGAAAGACCAAGTAAATAACAGTCTACGATATCGGCCTACGTCCAGTTCGCGAACCAAAAAGTAATATGGGACTTTGATCTACACTATCATTATAAATCTATTAAGATACTAGCTGTCCCGGCGAACTTCGTACCGCCTAACAGTCAATGAATGTCGTGATGTACATATATATATGAACAAAATTTATGATTTCTTGAAATTAATACAATGAATAATAGAAAATAATAGAGAAGCACGATGGCGTGAGGCACGTGTCAGTCTAATTGTACACGCAAGTTAAGCAACGTCAACCGTAGCCTGTTCATGGATGAGTTTATGTTATCTCGAGCTCGTCCGTGCTTCGGAAGGCACGTTAAGCCGTCGGTCCTGGTGTTTATCATTAGATGGCAGTCCTTAAGCCAAGTTAGTGGCCCAACCCGTAGTTGAGCAGCGTGTTGGAGTATGCTCTAAACATCTTCGGTTGAGGGAAGACCCGTATCCCAGCAGTGGGTAAATAATAAGTTCAGTACTTTACAAAGTCACAAAAAAAGTACCAATTGACAACAATAAATATTTCAATCCACAAAACAAATCACATAAGAATAAGAATAAGAATAATTTATTTGTTAAACATAGGTGTTTGATGTTCACAATGGTGTTGGTTTATATTATTAACAGATCTCTATGTTTTGCCCACAGGCATACAAATGTTCATAAACATAATACTTTACAAAAGTCAGGCTTTGTGGATACAATATTGTCATTATTAATTAAATTTTCATACAAAATTAATTTATACACAGAAATGTCACAAAATTCCAAGCACAATAATCTTTGTATCAAATAATTATAATAAATGTATGTCACAATATATAAAAAATGTCAAAAAATAAAAAATTATAGTAATTAATTAATAACCAATTATCACATTGTTGTATCATTTAGAAAATCATTAATAGAGTAATAACATTTGTCGATAAGTATAGCAGACAATCTATTCTTAAATATTTGTAATGGTAACAATGTCAGTTGATTGGGTATTCTATTATAAATCCTGCTTGCCATGCCCAGGATGCTTTTTTTAAATAGACTTGTTTTACAAATTGGCGCACTGAGTTTGTTTGCATGCTGTGCACGCGTGGGATTTCGTCGGTTATTAGAGAATTTTGCAAATAACTCTGGATTACTTTTCACGAATATTGCCATTTCGTAAATGTACAATGAGGGGAAAGTCATAATTTTCCTTGACTTAAAGATTGGTATGCAACTGTCATCTACTTTGAGTCCAAACATTGCTCTAATGCACCGTTTCTGAGACTTGAAAATGCTATCCCGTTCATTACAGTTACCCCAAAATAGTATTCCATATCTCAGCACAGATGCTACCAGACCATGGTAGGCCGTTACGATAGCTTCAGGCATAACGGTTTTATGTAATTGGAATAAGGCATATGCGGAGCTATGCAGCTTTTTACATACTTCTTCTACTTGGGGTTTCCATGTTAACTTATTGTCTATTAATAAGCCTAAGAATTTAATCTGTTGCGTTTCATCTAAACTATGACCACCATAGTTAACATGTATGTTACTATGTTGAGGTCTCTGAGAAAAATGCATAATTTTTGTTTTGTTTAAATTAATTATTAAATTATTTGATTTTAACCAAGTTATTATGTCATTCAGTGTATTATTTATGTCATTATTGTATTTTATTTTATCGGTGCATTTTATAACTGCGGTGCTATCGTCAGCAAATAGAATCATTGGTTGGTTGGTAGCTTTTGGTAAATCATTTATATATATATTGAAAAGTAGAGGGCCTAATACGCTGCCTTGTGGTACACCACATTTAATAGTTTCTTCTGTAGATTTATAGATTTTTTCGCTTCGTGTTTTTAGACATATTTTTGAGATAACAACATATTGTTTTCTGTTCGTTAAATACGATTTTATAAGTTCTAATATATTTCCTCTGATTCCATAAGCATAGAGTTTTTGGAGTAGTTTTATATGATCTACATGGTCAAAAGCCTTCGTCATGTCTGTAAATATAGCACATACCGGTTCTTTGTTATCTACCGCTGTAGCTATTATATATTATATAAAGTCATAGATTGCCATATTTATATTTTTGTTCTTTCGAAATCCTTTCTGTTCATCACATAATAGGTTAAATTTATTTAAGAAAGCATAAATAACTTCATGTATCACTTTTTCAAAAATCTTTGAGAGTACTGGAATTAGTGCTATAGGCCTGTAGCTTTGGACATCTTCTTTATCTCCTTTCTTGAACTTTGGTTTTATAATACTGGTTTTTAGACCATTAGGATAATTTCCACAGCTAATGCATAAGTTAATTATATGACTAAGATGAGGTGCAATAACTTTAGCTACGAATTTCACCACTCTAGTCGAAACGTCGTCATAACCAACACTATTTGTGTTTTTTAATGATTTAATTATTCTAATTACATCATGTTTTGTAATTGGGCTCATAAACATGGAGTGATTTTCAATGTTTACTTGTGTTTGTTTATTTGTGTGTGTTGCTGGGTTACTTGTAGCCTGGTTTATATAATAATTATTAAAAGTATTTGCAATGTCATATGGATTCGTAATGGTTTTGTCATCATATTTAATTTTTGTTACAGTTTCTTTAGGATATTGATTGGTTTTATTATTGTTTATAATTTGCCATGTGGCTTTTGTCTTATTTTGCGAGGTTTTTATTAAATAATTATTTTGAGATTTTTTTCGTCAGCTTGATGATTTTTTTTAATGTGGTCGAGTATTTTTTTTATTTGTTTTTATTGTCAAGTGTATTTGATCGTCTGTATTGCCATAGCAGTTGTCTTTGTTTCTTACAACAGATTTTGATGCCCTGTGATATCCATTTTTGTCGTTTGCTCGTTTTTATGTTTATTGTTCTGTAGGGGAAACATAGGTCGTATAACAAAAGAAACAGGTCCAAAAATTGATCATATGCCTTATTTGGATCGTTTGTCTGGTAGATGTCTGCGAAGGATAAGCAGCTAAGGTAGTTATTGAATTTCTGTAGATTCTCCTGACTTATATCCCGTTTTTGTTTACGCCATGAACTAATACAGCATGTTTTCTTTACAGGTATAGTCAATATTTGTGCTGTATGGTCCGATAGATTCAAATCTACTATCTGGCTCTTGCAACCTCTTTTTGAGTTATGTGCAAAATTATCTATACATGTTTCACTGCTTAGTCTGGTAGGATGTCGTAATTCTAATTTTAGATTGTAAGATGTCAAAAATTTTTCAAATTCAAAGCTTATATTAGTTTTTTTCAAGGTATCAATATTAAAATCTCCACACAAAATTACTTTTTTGTGTGGTTTGTCACATAATAATTTTAGAACTGAATCTAATTTATCATAAAACACTTGAAAGTTTTTTGAGACTGAGGATCTATACACACAACATACAACGATGTTGTGTTCAACTAATTCGATCGCACAACACTCAATGATTCCAGATACTGAATGTTTCGCAATGGCTTTAAGTTCTTTATATTGATGTCTCGATTTAACAAATATGCATGTACCACCGCGTTTTGTTTTCCTAGAATAGCATGCTGCCATCTTGTATGTGGGAATATTTACTATTTTTAATTGTTCTGGAACCATAAAGTGTTCAGAGATGCAAAGAATGTCTATCTCCATATTATTAGTTTTTAAATCATGTAGGTGCAGAGTAAGAAGGTCGGCTTTGTTCAGCAAACCTGCTATATTTTGATGTAAGATATTCAAGCAATTATAGACGAAAAAGGTTACAATTTTGATCATCTTGATTGTTTTGATTATGTGTGACGTCGTGTGATTGTTGTTCTTTTTGCTCACTAATGAATGCATCGTTACGATTGTAGTTGATTTCTTCGATTAGTTGTTGTAAATAATAAAATATATTCCTCATACCCCATCCGTTTACTTTTCCATGACGTCTCGAAAAACATCTCATAGCCATATGAGAGCACTGCATTTGAGTCTAAAATAAAAGCATATCGAAATGTTTCGTTGTCCATGTATATTAGATTATTAAATGTTTCAACTCGCTGGTTAAACATCACAGAGAAATTATTATATTTGTACGTTGGTAGACATAATATTATGTTCGTATGTTTTAAACTTTGTAGAACTTCCCTGATATGGTATACTAATTTGAAATAATTGTCTGTTTTTTTAAAGTCTTCTTCACCTGTATTTATTACACAAAAGTCATTTTTTGTATAATTTTTAACTTTTTCTTGTATGCCGTGTAATAGTTCTTTCAAACCACTATTAGTTTTCAGGTAATGACATATTTGGTAACTGTCAAATATATCTGTAGCATTTTTAAGAATGCTGTTGGTTTTATTGCTGCTTATTATGCATAATTTGTTTCGGATGTCCTTTTTGTTTCTTACTATTTTGAATGTTGTACTTTTTTCTTTTGTTTGTGGCGTGCAGCTTATCTGAGTACTATTGCCGCACTCTTTTCTGTTTTGTGATATTTTTGTTGAGTTATTTGGAATCAAATCTTTACTTTTTTTTCTTGGCGTAAGTGCAGGTTGTAAAATGTGAGATGTTGCCTTTTTGTGTAGTTCGTGTTTCTTTGTTAACTTTTCTATGTGTTTCTTTAATTGTGTATTTTCCAAAGATAACTCGTCAACTTGATTGTGTGCACTTTTTAACTGTACAGTAAGCTCTTCTATTCGATACTTCAATTCATTGATTTCTTCATCATTTTGTATACAGGAAATATTAGGTAAGCTGTTTGAGGTACCATCTAATGAGTGATTTGTAGATGTGCTTACTTCATTTTTGTTTGTGGTGTCTGATTCGGAACATGTTCGTTTGCGTCTCATTGTAATATTGTCAAAGAAATTCATCATTATTGAATTATTTTTATGTCAAGAAAAGCTGTTCAGGACTTAGGATCGAACTCGGAGTTTTAGATGCAGCAATATCGGTTTCTACAAACGAGCCATCCAAGCATTAACTGAGATGTCGAAATTATTGATATGTATTGTGAGCTATGATGTTTCGTATCGATTTCTGTTTGTCTTTAGTGTTGATATTTCACACTAGATGGCGTTAAAAAAACAGTGACAATCTGGGCTGAGTTGACTGGTAAGTAGTGCTTTTCCTTCAATTTTATAGGTGTGCTATTCAACACCAGACGGCGGTGTTGTTGCCGTGTTTTTAAAATTTGAAATCTAATTCCAGAATATTCTAGATTATTTCGTTAAAATTATTCATCAAATTTTATATAATTAGCACTGTTATGATAATTTATATGCGGATTCTTTCACTTTTTCACATTAGTCACATGCATAATAGTAATAAAATGAGAATTCATAGACATTCCACTTAATTTAATTATAATATATTTTTCAATACGGAACTGATGTGACGTAGATGACAGCGCCATCTTGTACTTGTACACAGACAACATTCGCGACGTAAAAGTGAGACCAATCGATTTGACATTTACATAACAATCAATAAATATTCCAATCCTTTTTAAATTGGCACTATTTGTATGGGAAAACGTTTTTTCTTTTATTTAATTCTTTCGTCAATTTTTCAATGTTTTTAATACTTTCCCGACCAAGACACAACATTATTTTATATATTATATAGATTTATGGAGCTTGATTTAAATTTCTGAACGCACGCATAAATATTTTAGAACCAATAAATCAGCCTGGCGCAACTCAAAGTAAAAAAACGACTCTATGAATCGGAAGCGAATTTGGTACAAATTCTGATTGTTTTCGCTTCCATTTCATACATATTAGAATTACGCTATTTGTATGGCACATCCGTCTCTTAAAACGTAGTGGTTACATTCTCTTTGCAATAAATATTTAAATCCAGAAAACTGTTTTCAAAACAAATCACAGCCAACTTTCAAGACGTAAAAATGAGACCAATAGTGTTAACATTTGTTTTTAATCTATGACATTTGTTCTATAATGAGCTTAATATACATTTCTGAACGCACGCATACATTTGGCGTACGCACGTACGACAACGTCACATTTGACAGCTACGACAACCACGAACATTTTGTATGGGAAAATGTTTTTTCTTTTATTTTATTTTTTCGAGAATTTTCCAATGTTTTTAAGAGTTATTCTGCTATTCGGTACGGAAACAAACCCAACAAATCAAAAACCATGGTAATCGGTCCAGCCATTCTCGAGTTATAAGTGTTGTAACAAACACGACTTTCTTTTATATATATAGATCTAGTTTCTAAAAAATCTTGGTTTATCCAATTGCTTTTCAATACAATAGTACAGTTCGTAGTTTAGAGTGAAAAGTAGAATACGGTATACACATACAACGAATTTTTATAATTAAACCTAAGACGTTTTACATATTAACAAGTTTTTCTTGCCTCGATTGTAGAAGAAGGAAACAAGGTAATTTCTAGAATCCACTCAGTCCTGCGACTTTCTATGTCCTTTGGCGCTAAACAAAAATCATTGAAAAGTTAATCAAAGTAAATCAAGATATAGTTTGAGTATGCGCTTTAGTACTACTTGTTAGTACAGTAATGTACCGTATAAGTATGAAATGTCATAGATTCAAGAGGAATTTTTAGCAAGTGTCCATCATACATAGAACATAAGACATTAATAATGCTGACTAATAAAATTAAAATAACAAAAATAAAAATTTAATTATCAATGCGTTTTGCGCGGCACTACTACCTATAACGCGCATCTATCTATATCTTTAACAAATATCTTTAGTGCTGTAGTATATCTATCACAAAAGGAACGAAATCAAAGTTATCAGCAAGTTTCCACTCGACGACGTTAACAAAGACAAAACAATAAGATCAGTGGACCTTTGTACAACCGGCTGTCATTACACGTTGGCACGGGGCCCGCCCGATAAACACAATAAAGACGGAACTCAAGAATTGGACGAAACTACATTTATTGCAACAAAGAATTCCAACGAAACAAAAAAGCTCGCCGGAAATTCTCACAACCTTTTCCCCTCAGTCCTCGTATCAAATTGAAAACTATTCAAAGGGATACAAAAGGTGGGCAGGTCGCGGTCGGCCGCTACCTGAGCCCGCAACTATCCGTTCTGAAACTTATTCAGACCCGTTTCTTTTGGTCTTTTCAATGATATCCAGGAAATATTTTGACAAACTAATATTAGTTGCGGCTCGAGATTGCCTTCCGTGCCGGGGTTATGCAAATACGGCGTACCTATGTCTCTGGGAGATGTATTGCGTGGTTTTATTGGCGGGTCGATGCGGGTTTCGGCTGATAAGCAGTCTTTGTACTTAGACAATGACTTTTTGTGTCAGATACAAATTCTGACGAATTTCAGAGCTACCATGTAGATTTTGTCATCTATCGACGAGCTCGGTGGCGTAGCGGTTAATGACGTGGCTTCGACACCAACGCTCGTGGGTTCGATTCCCACACAGGACAAACATTTGTGTGCATGAACATGTCTGTTTGTCTTGGTCTGGGTGTTTTCTATGTATCATAAGTATATATTTACAAAAAATATATATTTAAGTACATTTATCAGTTGTCTAGTACCCATAACACAAGCTTCGCTAACTTTGGGGCTAGATGGCGCTGTGTAATTTATCTGACAATATATTTATTTATATTTTATCGTTAGATATCGATTTTAGTTTAATGTCTTGAATGTATTTTTGTCGTGATAACGTTTTATGAATTGATGAACGCCGGCTGCACGCACGAATAAGCATGACTCATTGTCACGTTCCGCCTGAGCCGAGTGTACAAGCAAGGGCGCGGAACTGGCGATAGAGAAACACGATCGGCCTATGTTTCTTATGACGTTATCATGTAAAATTATCGTCCGTAAACCGACTTTACATACAACCAATTTTTTTGGATGTAATTGTAAATATTGTTTTATATTAACTTTAACTATGATATGTATCTACACATCATAGTTATTTAATGTTAGAGAGATAATGACAATAACCATAATGACTAGTTTAAAGTATCAATAATATGCGGAGCGTTGCTATAAGTCAGAATGCGAGTAGGTAAATGGATTCACCTCAAACTAACAATAAAATGATAACAAAAAAATATTTATTTTTAATTCTGGTAGTAAAGTCAGTACTGCCCAACTCAGTTAGCTGAGATACCTGACGGAGCCATATATTTCATTGAAGTAAGCAGTTGTAAATGTTACTAAGTAATTGTTATTTAGCTCAGCAGATTTTCTAATTCCATCCTTCGTACTTCAGGGATGCCATGAATTTCTACGATTCTTTATGGAGTTATTTGCTGAGTTTTATTTTGCCGTATAATAATAGATAGAAGTTTATGATCTACTTTCCTTTCGTCAATATCCCGTTTACTGACAATAAATTTGTTGGGACCCATTGTTTGTACATCCGTCTTAAAAAATACCATCTAATTTTGTACCATGAAATATATTAACGATTATTTTGTACCTTGAATTATTCGGTGGCGTAGCGGTCAATGACGCGGCTTCGACACCAACGCTCGTGGGTTCGATTCCAACATAGGACAAACATTTGTGTGCATTAACATGTCTGTTTGTCTTAGACTGGGTGTTTTCTATGTATCATAAGTATGTATTTACAAAAAACAAAATGTATTTACGTATGTTTATCAGTTGTCTAGTACCCATAACACAAGTTTCGCTTACTTTGGGGCTAGATGGCGCTGTGTAATTTGTCTGACAATATTTATTTATTATTTATTAATTTCAATCAAAACCTCAACCATAACCTCCTACAATTTTCAATCAAGCCCTTCACTGATTATGCCCGTAGCGTGATCCTCAATTATTTCTAGGCATGTTAGTCTGAATGAGAGATGGCACAAAAAGGGCAGGCGATAAGCGCGCGTGTTCGGCGAAATGGGTGACACCAGTCGACTGAAGGTTATATTTAGCGAACTGACCACTTTGGGACTCCTTTGAATTTGTGTCATTAACGAACATACCTATTTCTATTAATCCACCCACAACTCCTCGAAAATCTACATTATATAGACATGAATCTTTGAGACTGTAGACAGAAAAACGCAATATAGATTGGCGTACAGCCCCCTTACCACCATCTCTTATTGCGATTCAATAACTGAATAGATTGCTTATTCATACCAATGAATAAGCGACTCTATTTCAAATGGAATGAGATGGTGGTAAGGGGGCTGCTAGATGAACTGACGATTTAATAAAAGTCGCGGTAGACCGATGAATGCAAATGCAAGAAGACAAATCGTTGTGGAAGTCCATTACATCAAATAATGATGATGATTAATATTTGGGAGGATACACTGATGTATGGATGTTTCTTACTCTTTCACACGTAAATGGCTGAACGGATTTGATTGTTTGGCATACACATAAGAAAGAAAGGCCGAAGCTGAAGCCGATTAACGCGAAAATAGATCTTAGGATTAAGTTAATGACAAACATCTTCAGGTTAGTCCGTAGAGCTCTATAATTTCTACCAGCTAAGCTAAGCACAATTACCGCCAATTTAAGTTAAAGTTTGATTTTCGCAATCAAAAAATCCAATGTTAATCGGCTTCAGCTTCGGCGGTAGGCCCCAGAATAGACAGGTGCATTCTACGGAAAGAGAAATAAACAACCGTACATCCATTATTCATATAAATTTTCACGATAAGTAACTCATAATATTAGTAAAATGTCTAAAACTTAATGATCTTTTAAGGAAAATGAGGTAACAAAATCTCGAGAGAATTTAATTTATTCCTTAATAGAACTGGTTTTCAGATAAGAAACTTAGTAATGAAAAATCTTATTTGGAATGAAAATAGTGAAAAAATTAATAAGTATTATTGTTCAAGATATTCCCGAGTTATAAATATTGGTAAACAAACTTACCTACCTAGTGGTTTGCGGAAAGGGCGAATATATTGGTATATTCGCCTTTTCCGCAAACCTCTGACGCTATTTTCTACTTGAAGGACGTATATCCATAGGGACATAATATATATATTTATTATTTTTCAATAAAAGTAAAAGGTTTAGAAGAAGAAGTCGTACTCTGTTCTAACACTTACCTAGTACCATATAAAATATATATAAATCGGATTGGGCTTTTAAACAAATCACAGACGATATAACCTATTTACTAAAAGGTAGGGTCTTCTTTCTCCTGTCAGTAATGCCAGGAAATCAAATTTGTATGATACCAGTATAGGAAAGTAGATCTTCGCAAATAAATTTATTAAAGTTTTAATAATAGAAGTCTTGTTCTTAGACAACAACAATCTGTAAGGTGTAGCAGCAGGGAACATAACGCGGACATTTTCGATGCATCGCTCCGACCGCCCGGTCGGAAACTAAACCAATTTGTCATTGGTGCCGCTGCAGAGTTTGCTTTAAGAAATATTCTAGACTATCCGTTTTATAAAGACTCTGTTCATAGACAGAGAATACACTACGGTTTATAGATGCCATGGTTCTTATTGTAATCCCCTACAGAGCATTATTTTAGGGTTAAACTTATATACGAATTTCGTACCATGACATTTTAGATTATTGTTTATACGAGTATGTAAACATGTGTGAAATACTTAATATTGAACACGAAAAAGATACTGCTACAACATTGCTATACTAATATAGCAAAGACTTTTTTTCAAGTGGAGCAGATAATAAATAATTCATTCGTTTGAACAACTCTATTGCAGTAATAAAACAACACAGTTTAGGGACGTGATATACAAGATTCATATAGCGCTGTCATATAACTGTTACGCACATTATTGTGCTTTCATTTGACAGTACAGTAATACTGCAATATGCGCACAATACAGTATATGAAAATTGTATGAAATAAATCTATTTTTATTATTTAACGAAGTGACAGCGGCCGAAGTCGCTGCCGAATGATAGTCTTCTCCTTCTCTATATATATAAAAAATATTAGCAAATCTAGCGTACAGCTCAAACCACTGCAGCACTGGAGGGATTGGTTTGTAATTTGGCATACAGGTAGATATTATGACGTAAGACGTTCTGGCCGCCCGCAGGTTAGTAGGGTTCCCGAACCCGGGGATCACCTAATCTCCGCCCCGGGAGGCTGAACCGCCAGCCTGTGTAAAGTCCCTGTTGTAGTAGTCGTGCCGGAGGAGGAGACCGGAGTGGACCCGGCTGCTGCAGCAGGGGGGGACCGGGGGCCCTTCCGCCCGCCGCGCTAGCAAACCGCACTACCTGCACTGTGCTGCGGGGGTAGACACCGCGCTTTTCTTGTCCCTCGCGCCGTCAGTGAAACAACTTCTCTCATAATCCTCTTACCCCCTTTTAATGGCCAGGAACAAAAAAAAGAAGGTTTCTTCAGCGGCGTCCTCATCCACATTCGACGTGGACTTTTGTAATGTCAGAGGACTTCACACAAACATAAATGCAGTTCACCAGCACCTCGAAACTGCAAAGCCGACCCTCCTTTTTTTAACGGAGACGCAAATATCTTGCCCGGCCGATACTTCTTACTTATTATACCCCGGGTACAAACTTGAACATTCTTTTGTACGTCGAGCCGGGGTATGTATGTACGTCCGGGATGATATTTGCTGTCGACGTCTTCACGGCCTTGAAGACAGGGACCTGTCAGTGTTGTGGGTACGCGTGGATCAGGGCGGCCGCACCCGTATCTACGCGTGCCTTTACAGGTCTCATAGCGGTGATGCAGACACAACTCGGTTGATCGAGCACCTGCAATTGGCGACTGACAAAGTCATTGAGAGGTACCCCTCCGCGGAGTTAGTGATTTTGGGAGACTTCAATGCCCACCATGCCGAGTGGCTCAGCTCTCGGTCCACTGACTTCGCGGGGAGGTCTGTTCATGATTTTGCTCTGGCCTATGGTCTCTCACAGCTGGTGCATTCTCCAACGAGAATACCAGATATAGAGGACCATACTAGCTCTCTACTGGACCTTCTGCTGACCACACATCCGGATGGGTATACAGTCTCGGTGGATGCGCCTCTTGGCTCGTCGGACCACTGCCTCATCCGGACCCAAGTGCCATGCGCAAGCCCTGACCCACCCCGGTATACCGGATGGCGTCGTATGTGGCACTATAAGTCAGCAGACTGGGATGGACTGCGTGAATTTTACGCATCGTACCCGTGGAGGCGGCTCTGTTTCGGGTCGGAAAATATAGACACCTGTGCATCTGCTGTAGCTGAGACGATTTTGGCCGGGATGGAATTATTTATTCCAAACCGGCGGGTGGCTACTTCAGGTGCTAAGAAGCGGCCGTGGTTTAATCGGTCTTGCAGAGAAGCTAAACTTCGCAAGCAAACTGCATATGAGGCTTGGACCACGGCTCGTATTAATGGAGATCCTGGTGTTTCCGACTTGAAACGGGAGTTCAATGCTGCCTCGAGGTTCAGTAAGAGAGTAATTGCCAGGGCAAAGTTTGAGTTCATCGGCAGGATTGGTGAGCGCCTAGCTAAGCACCCATCTGGGAGCCGTGCTTTTTGGTCGCTTGCCAAGGCTGCCGAGGGCAACTTTTGTCAGTCGTCCTTTCCACCACTCCGAAAACCAGATGGTAGTCTGGCCCACAGTGCTAAAGAGAAAGCCGATCTATTGGGGAATCTCTTTGCCTCAAACTCGACTTTGAACGACGGGGACGCCGCACCGCCTTCCATCCCGCGGTGTGGTAATTCCATGCCGGAAATCTCATTTACTCAACGAGATGTTCGGCGGGCATTGCTATCCCTTGACGTTCATAAGTCGAGTGGGCCAGATGGCATTCCGGCAGTGGTGTTAAAGCTGTGTGCTCCTGAGTTGTGTCCTGTTCTTACGCGCCTTTTTGCGCTCTCTTATTCCACCGGGCAGGTACCGTCGTCATGGAAGACTGCGAACGTGCACCCTGTGCCCAAAAAGGGTGACAGATCAGACCCATCGAATTACAGGCCTATCGCTGTTACCTCCCTTCTCTCCAAGGTAATGGAGCGCGTCATTAACATCCGGCTCCTGAAATACCTAGAAGAGCACGACTTAATCAGCGACCATCAATACGGCTTTCGCCATGGTCGCTCGACTGGTGATCTTCTAGTGTATCTTACACATCGCTGGGCTTCAGCCGTGGAGAGTCAAGGTGAGGCATTAGCTGTCAGTCTTGATATGGCGAAGGCGTTCGATCGGGTCTGGCACCGTGGTCTTCTTTCGAAGTTGCCTGCATACGGTCTACCAGAGGGTTTATGCGAATGGGTCGCTAGTTTCTTGTCCTGCAGAAGCATTAGAGCCGTTGTGGATGGCAGTTGCTCCGACAGCATGGACATTAATGCTGGCGTCCCGCAAGGCTCGGTGTTGTCCCCGACGCTGTTTTTGCTGCATATCAATGATATGTTGTCCATTGACAGCATTCATTGCTATGCTGACGACAGCACCGGGGATGCTTATTATACGGGCCGCGCTAATATTCCCCGCTCTCTGGTGGAGGAGAGCCGCGAACAGCTTGTGTCGAAGATCGAGAGCACACTGGATAGTGTGTCCGATTGGGGGCGAAAGAACCTGGTTCATTTCAATCCCACTAAGACACAAGTCTGCGCGTTCACCGCTAAGAAAACCCCTTTTGCTGTGGCTCCTCAATTCCTAAACACACCCCTTACCATCGCCAAAAACATTGGGATTCTTGGAGTTGAAATCTCCAGCGACGTCCAGTTTCGTTGTCACCTGGAGGGGAAGGTCAAGCTGGCGTCGAAGAAACTAGGTGTGCTCAACAGGGCGAAGCAGTACTTCACTCCGCGGCAGAGACTTATGCTTTACAAAGCTCAAGTACGGCCGCATATGGAGTACTGTTGCCATCTATGGGCGGGAGCGCCTAGATACCAGCTTGCACCTTGTGACTCGATTCAAAGGCGCGCTGTGAGGATTGTCGACGATCCCAAACTAACAGACGGTTTAGAACCTTTAAGTCTGAGAAGAGATTTTGCGTCCCTTTGTGTATTCTACCGTCTGTACAATGGGGTGTGTTCAGAGGAGTTGTTTGATATGATGCCAACGGCCTCCTTCTACAGTCGCACCGCTCGCCATCGACAGGGAATTCATCCTCACACATTGGAGCCTAAGTGGTCACGTACCGTGCGGTTCCAGAGAAGTTTTCTCCCGCGTACTGTCAAGCTGTGGAATGAACTGCCTGTCGAGGTTTTCTCAGGGGACTACAGCATGGGGTTCTTCAAAAAGGGCGTGAAGAGGTTTTTACAGGGTCGGCAACGCGCGTGTGATGCCTCTGGTGTTACAGGCGTTCATAGGCTACGGTAACTGCTTTCCATCAGGCGGGCCGTATGCTTGTTTGCCACACTAGTGGTATAAAAAAAAAAAAAAAAAAAAAAAAAAAAAAAAAAAAAAAAAAAAGCATTTGCTATGAAAGGATTGAAGA
The DNA here is from genome assembly GCA_937001555.2 of Hypsopygia costalis. Classification (NCBI taxonomy): domain Eukaryota; kingdom Metazoa; phylum Arthropoda; class Insecta; order Lepidoptera; family Pyralidae; genus Hypsopygia; species Hypsopygia costalis. Next base: position 33,618,640 of record OW443327.2, on the reverse strand, counting down.
ATCAACGCACAGCTTAAACCACCGGCCGGATTGGTATTTGAAATTTGGTATACAGGTGGCTATTGTGGTATCGTTATTCGCTAAGATAGGATTTTTAAAAATTCCCATGGGATACCGGGATACGCGCGTACGAAGTCGCGGGCGTGAGCTAGTGTTTAATAAAAGTAATACACATATTTTTCAAGGCCCATTCATATTCAGCGATGTACGTTACAGTAAATCGTGGCTATATCAGGAATGTACAAAGTAAATAACGCCAGTCTTCCGAGAGCGGGCCGCGGAGGGAGGGAGGAGGTTTCAAACCGGTCATATTTTATTTTTTTATATGCGCGGGCCACATTTCCGCTATCACTCCATCCCGTCTCGAGTTATGAAGCTGATATCAAAACCCGAACTCGCAAAAAGTGCCTTTGCACGTGAACGCCCTTTATGCTTAAACTTTTGTTATGAAAGTAAGCGCAAATTTTTTTTTGCCTGTAAAATAATTTATCTTCATTTTCACATTTTTTTAAGTGAATTCTATAAAGAAGGTTCTCTGTTTGATTCTAATATAGGTATGTGTTTTTGCTTTCCGATTGCTTTTTTGGGAATGAGTTATCATATATATCATACATTGGGTGTTGTGTGGTCACTGTGTAAGTATTTCATCAACTTCTTTGAACCAAAGCCAACTTCACCTGCACGCGGTGCACCCTGCTGACTGACAAACGAAGCTCTGGCGAAAAGAGAGGTAGGGAGCGTAATTGTAAGCTACCCGACTGGGGAATGTGCTTCCAACTGACAGAATACCGCAACAAAATAACAATTCCCTTGAGGGTTGTTGTGTTCCTGCGAGTGAGTGAGGTTATCAGATAGGAAGGAGATGCTACATTACTAGCAAGAGTCGCGGTGCGCGAGCGATATTTTATGTTGCGAGCGTTAATATGGCCACGTTAACCGCTTAACATCAGGCGGGCCGTATGCTTGTCTGCCACCCACCTATGTATAAAAAAAATCTTCTACGTAGTCGAGTTCAACTCGTATGTACTATTATTTTATTTAGACTCGTTTGTTCTTATATAAAATATAATGTGTTCGCAAAAGTTATGTACATTTTTTCAGTTATAAACTCGCTATTACGAACTTCCTCGTGCAACCTTTCCCTGTTTCCAATAACCATGAGTGCTCGATGAACCGTAAAATTATGGAAAAAGTTCGCGAACGCACACTGAATTATTACATGAAGCATCAATCTTCAATTTAACTTCATCCCACATGTTATTTTTTAAGCTTGGAAATACACTGATAATTTTGCGACTAACTCACCTACCCAACTTCGCCTGTGCAGATCGTATTATATCGATCATGTGAAATTTTACTCCACAAGCTACAAAAGGTTATAGTTTCTGCGTGATCTCTGTCCACTGTCTTATCAGCGAGATATCGGGCGGGCATTATAATAATTATTATTATAATGCCCATTACATCAAACTTCTCAAAGTGGCCTCTACGCGTTGGATCCATATCCCCGCGCACGCCTATCAAATGACCGGGCTTGACCCGTGATTAAAAAGAGATACATAATAATCATTTATTTCAGACAATTGCAGTATAAACACAAAGTCCTTATAACAAATACCTTAAAGTAAAAAAAATCGGTTGTCTGTAAAGTCGGTTTACTGACGATAGTTGAACGTGACAACGTCATAAGAAAATACTGATGGAATGTGCATTTTTCAAAAGAAAATTTTAATGGAACACCTCAGAGCGAGGTAACGCCGCATGAGTCATGTTTTTTCGTGCGTGCAGCCGGCTCCATCGAATTATATGACGTTGTCACGTCAATAATTATGTTTACATAAATCTATAATTGCATTGCTCTCTCTTGACATTCTTATGTCAAGTGGGCCGGACGGCACACGGCAATGGTTTTAAAACTCTGTACTCTTGAGCTGTGTTCTATGTTAACGCGTCTTGTCCTGAGCTCGCACTCTACTGGGCGAGTCCCATCTTCGTGGCAGACTGCTAATGTGCACCCGGTGTCTAAAAACGGTAACAGGTCGGACCCATCGAATAACATACCTATTCCTATTACCTCAGTTCTCTTAAAAGTTATGGAGTGTGTGGTTAATTGCATGACTTGATTAGCGACCATAAGTACGGATTTCGTATGGTCGCTCAACTGGTAAACTTTCAGTGGCTGTCCATTGAGAAGGTCAAGGCGAGGCCGCGAGGCACAATTTTAAACCTTCATGAACGCCTTGCGAGATGAGGGTACAAAAAACCTTTTTTTACTTTACCTTTTTCGTACTATCAAAAATATTTTGTTTGTAATGTTGTGTTTTGATTGTCAGTCAAGATTTTTTTTGACTTTGTATATGATGTCAGTTTCAAAGTACTCGGTCTTAGAATTCCTTTCCTTACGTACTTACAAAAATAAACCAATAAATTGACGAGCTCGGTGGCGTAGCGGTCAATGACGCGGCTTCGACACCAACGCTCGTGGGTTCGATTCCCACACAGGACAAACATTTGTTTGCATGAACATGTCTGTTTGTCTTGGTCTGAGTGTTTTCTATGTATCATAAGTATGTATTTACAAAAAAAAAATGTATTTACTTATGTTTATCAGTTGTCTAGTACCCATAACACAAACTCGCTTACTTTGGGGCTAGATGGCGCTGTGTAATTTGTCTGACAATATTTATTTATTATTTATTTATTTATTAAACAACATTACGTCCAAATGCTGAAGTCGACTTCTACCGTTATATTGTGCAGTTCTATGTTATTCATAATCTAACCTGTGAACAACAATAACAAGTGGCAATAACTTCAACAAGAAGTGATGACCGATCATCACAATAACTATGAAGATGAAACTGAATGAAGTAAAATAAAACGACCTAGGATATAATACATACCAATGTATTAAAATTGCCTTTTGTACAATGTCTTCTATAAGATTATGTGTATAAAAATTTACGTAATTATATAATTAAAAATCAAATTTTCTATTTATCATATTTATAACATTGTCCTTTGATTATTGTTGTCCTTTGATTACATTTGTGATTTTATTATACAACCAATTTTTTTTTCAAATTAATCCTGCTCTTGCAGAACACGTCTTTTTTTCCTGCTTTCTTTTAAAACTAATTTATAGTGACTGATGAAATTTAGCTCTATCAACACAACTGAACAAGAATATGAATAATTGATTAACATACTGGGCAAGTATTTAGGTCATCAAAACCCTCGCCAACGATATCATATGATAAATATGAACCCAACCCTTGCCGCATTCTCATCTGCATAACTCAAGTTGAAACTTGCCGTCTTGAATAATGTTAAATATTTGAAACTTTTGAATAGCATTACTAGACGTAACTTTGACGCTCCTATCTGACTGTATATAGTTAAATTAACGTACTACAATGAACACGAGCTAACTTCATAGTGAGGAATTTCTTATAATAGTTCAGAGACTCATATAACATGATCGTTCACTTATTCTATGTAAGTGAACCATCGTGCCATGAGTTTCAACTAAGATTAATACATTTTTTCTTAAGTTTTTTCACTTGTATGATATACCTACGAGTATAAATCTTCTGGAAGACGTTATTCTCAGAAGATGATAGTGAAAACCGCATCTAAATCTATCGCACGGTTAAGAGGATAAAGGAATTTTATACTACGCTAGCTTTTGCCCGCGGCTTCGCTCGCGTGAAATTCGGGCATTTTAGATTATCCAAGCCTATCTAACACGCAACGCAACCACCTTCATGTTCATCTTTAATTGTACTAAATTTAATACGAATTCAAGAAATTTCCCGATAACTACTACTGCACCCGTCCCGCTCCCGCCGCGCTGCCCGCGCTCACATAAGCACTGATTGACGCCGAATACAAATTTAAAAACTTATTAGGATAACACGAGACAAGTATTCCATCAGCTTAAAAAGGATTAAATCAAACTTTAAAAAAATTACACCGACTTCAAAAATCTCACGAAGTAGCTAGTAGTTATTTTTGGCTTTTTCGTGTCAGGATTTTTCAGTTGATTTTTTTTAACTTTATTTATTTTTAGATATCAAATTACTCCCTCGTACTTCTTCCGTCCATCCTGTTGCCCTCCGTTTTTGTTACCTACCTTTAAATCTGGTTCTCATCAAATTGTCCTTTTAGGGCACAAAAGAACAACAAAATTGTTAATCATTCAGTATTAAAGCAAACCTCTCAGCAAACTGACTTGTTAACACTATTAATTAAAAGACAATGGTCGGACCAGACCCGCTGTGTCTATAGCGCCATCCGACAAGAATAATCACAATGCTAACTTCATTCCAGCGAAACCGTTTAGACGATCAAATATTTGCACAAATCCCTTCTCGTTACACAAAGAAAATCGACGGAGGTTCTTTCCGAATCTCGTTAATGTGAGTTGGGCTAATCCAGTCCTTAATCGTGCTATGGGCTCGTAAAAACCATAACAGTCGGCTCTGAGCCTTAAGCTTCGAAAGGAACTTAATACTTTTTATTGGCAACGTAGACAAGATTTTCTTTTATATTTGTTTAAATAGCAAATCGTTATGCCTGTCCAAATTTACAATCCTCTTTTATCGTTTATCTTTTGTCTAGTATTATGTACTCGGCCAGTAAGGCTCAGAGCTGACTGGCCGTGTGGTTTCCGGCAGACTAGAATAGAATCACTCCGTCTCTTCCCGTGGATGTCGTATAAGGCGACTAAGGGGAATACATTATCAAACATCGATCAGGCCTCCCCAACCCGTCTGGCCAGCGTGGGGAGTGTAGGCCAAATCCTCCTTCTGTCTGGGACGGACGAGAGAGGGTCGTGCTCCTGTAGTGGAGACTAAAATGACCTGATGATGACGTACTCGTACAACTTGTCTCTCAGTATCTCGATTAGCGCAATATATTTAATTTTATGGAAATTTAATTAATCTATATCTCGTCTTAGTTATGCTGCAATATGTATATTAAGCAAAGCCGATTTCCATCTAAAGCTTTAAGTTTCAGGCTTTGCATAATGTTGTAGCATACGCCAAGCTCTTTACCCTCGGAAGTTATATAAAACTTTACAGTTTCTATTAAAGTTTATCTTCATTATCAACATCAGCCTGTACCCTCTGCTGGATGTAGGCCTTCCCCAAAGCTTTCCACCAGATGCGTTCCAACCACTTTCTTGAGGTCACCGGCCCATCTAGAAGGATTCATCGATTCACTGAACTCCATTATGATACCTTCTTCCCCATCTACCATCACTGACGACTGACCCGGCAGACGTGACCGCCTGTTTCCAATTACATCTTATCTTAAATCTTTATAAAATTATAATATGAATGTTAGTTTTGTTTATATAATTTATATTTATAATTTATATATTAGTTTATTACTTTATATAATTATAAGGATTGTACTGAATAACAAATTGAAATTATTTACGTGTCAATTTTTTTTATTGCATAGAACAAATTCACTATATTTTTTTTATACTATGTTGGGTGGCAGACACGCATATGGCCCGCCTTTATGTGAAGCGGTTACTGTAGCCATATTAACGCTCGAAACATAAAATATCGCTCGCGCGCCGCCACCCCCGCTGCCAACGCAGCTTCCTTGTTTCGTTTTCCTCAATGCTGAGGGTCGTGACCTCTCCGGAGAACCGCACAACGACGCACAACGCTTCGCCATCTGCTTCTGTTTTTAGCGGCGTGAATGGCACCGCTCACAGTCGTGTCCAGAGTGGTACGGATCTGGTCAGTCCAACGCATCGGACTACGGCCACGTGGTCTTTTGCCCTCGATTTTCCCGGTGACTACGAATTTCTCAAGGCAGTCTCCTTCTCTCCTGGCGATGTGTCCGAAATACTCCAGTATTCTTTGCAGACATATGGTAGTTAGCCTTGTTTTCACTCGTAGTTCCTTCAGTATCGAGACGTTGGTGCGTCGCGCCGTCCAAGGAATGCGCAGCATTCGTCTCCAAACCAACATCTCAAAGGCATCTATTCGGCTCCGGTCGGCGGCCTTTAAAGTCCAAGTCTCACATGCGTAAAGGAAGATTGGGAATACCAGTGATCGTACGAGCCCAATCTTTGTGGTGACACGGAGGTTCCTGTCCCTCCATATGTTCTGCAACTGAGACATGGCACTCCTTGCCATCCCGATGCGTCTACGCACCTCTGATTCGCACGATCCGTTATTGCAAATTGTGGAGACCAGGTAATTAATGCTTTGAACGGTGTCAAGTGTCAGAGTGCCTCTGGGTTGTAATTTGCCTGAGCGATCCACCACCATCGCCTTTGTTTTGGACCTGTTCACAGAGAGCCCCATGCCGTTGCTGACATGTTCAAGTCTCTTTAGCAGCTCAGTCATTTCAGTCTCGCTCGCTGCCACGAGTGTCGTGTCGTCGGCGTAGCGCAGATTGGTGAGTTTCACCCCGCCGACGCTCACTCCACCATCCCAGCCTTCCAAGGTTTGACGAATGATGTGCTCCCCGTAGACATTGAACAATATAGGAGACAATATGCAGCCCTGTCGTACCCCTTTTTCAAATTTAAAGGGTTTCGAAGTAATGGTGTCGACCCTAACTATACCCTGGCTGTATCGATACAGGCACAGGTCGGGTAGCTTACAGTTACACTCCATATCTCTCTTTTCGCCAGAGCTTCGTTTGTCAGTCAGTAGGACGCACCGCGTGCAGGTGAAGTTGGCTTTGGTTCAAAGATGTTGATGAACCTCTTACACCCCAATTTTACCTTATCCACACTTTATCTTCAAGCTTCTCAACTAAAACTTAGGTGTACGCATTCATACGTCCTCACATTTACATATTAATCTGGCAAATCCAGCAATCCTCTTTATTGCGGTGACCTCCCGCCGCGGATCACAGGGACTTATCTTCAAACGGCCGCGGTTATTACTTCCCTGTTTTATGTGGTTTTATTACAAATATAGCTCGAGGAGGCTCCAATGAGATGACAAAGTCGTTTTATTTAAGGATTTATAATTTCACATGGGATTTTATTGCGTAATTTGTTTTTATCTTTGTCTTTTCTGAGAATACATTTTATGGCTCTCAAATTAAAACAATGTATTTACAGTAATAAAAACAATATGATGTTCAATATTAACGCAACTTTATTGTCTTGTCATACAAGGGTAGAGGAAATATAAGATAATTTATGATTGGTACGAGTTCTTGTTTAAAACGATTTTGAATGTATAATAAATACGTATCAATAATCTCTTCTCTTTTTCTTTTTATGAGGGGGGGGGGGGGGGCAAACGTGCATATGGGTCACCTGATGGAAAGCAATCACCACCGCCCATGGAGATCAGCAAGACCGATAAATAAATAAATAGAACGTGTATAATCTAAAGGCAATGGGTCGTCGATCCGTTGCCAGATTATACTCCTTTCCTTTCTTTCTTGTGACCTCACTCATTCGCAGGAACACAACAACCTTCAAAGAAATAGTTATTTGGCTGCGGTATTCTGTGAGGTGGAGGTATTTCCCCAGACGAGCAGATTAAGAAATTCGCTATGCCCTACCTGGGTGCACGTGTAGCTAAGGTGGGCTTTGGTTCAAAGATGGTGAACCACTTACACCCAAAATTCTAAGCAAACCATTTAAGTCATCTAATGTAAGTAATGATTGCTAGTAGTTTGATTTGCATTTGCACATAATGTACCTACTAGAACTTACTGTCTCAATTATTTCTATGATGACTTTATTTCTAGTCTAGATTGAAGTATGTAAATTTCAATACTATCTGATTCAAGTCCAAACTGCCAACACACTGCTCAAGTTATGTTTTAGTAAACAATTCGTAACAAAAAGCAAATAACAAAAAGACCTTGCGCCTTTAGTGGTAGTAGTGATGTGTTATATCGGGGCTCGGCGCGTGAGCCTCCAAATTATTCAAAAGTCGTGATGCGAACGCGAGGGCCGCTCAATAATGCACGTGGAATCGCAAGGAACACTGAACAGCACGTAAACTTGGAAAGACAGTTGATTTAACACATGCATTTGAGAAGTCGTATCAGGCTTGGCTACGAAATCTGGGACCCCTACACTGCCTTAGATAAATTGACATCCATGTAAATGTATGATAGTAACATTTGTTTTTGGAAATAAATTATACGTGCTGAAGAATATTCAATTTGAATTGTTCCCTTCTTTTTAGGTTACTAGAAAATTTTTTTAGTTTAACCAATAGGGTTCTTAAAGTTCTATCTACTGAGGTAAATATGTGTGCTATTGACATAAAATGAAGTTCGATTTTTGGGAATCAAAAAAACAGTCTGTATCGTTGATACTGGTGATTGTTGGCATTTGTTGGATACTGAATGATTTATAAAAATAGACCGTTTAAATACAGTGATAATGCCCATAAAAGAGAAATCGGCTGGTAAAAATAATTTGATTAATGTTGTCAGAACTGACCACAAGAATGAATAAAGGTTTGCTATTATAACAACAACACTCTCATACCCTTACGATAATTTATACTATAGATTTTCAAAGTGAATGTGACGAATAACGTAAAATGCAAAGTTATTTCGATTGCGGGAAAATTGTGAAGAGTCACAACATCAAACTTATTAAAGTCACATATGAAACGTATTTGCATTCCAATTTTCTATTATGACAGGAAAAAAAAACTATAGAAACGATAAAAAATCATAAATTGTCACGCAAACCCAACGAGTGTATCAAATTTCAGTCATTGCGGTTAACGCACAGTGAGAGAAGTGGGGTTTTTTTTATACTACGTCGGGTGGCAGACAAGCATACGGCCCGCCTGATCATATTAAACATCATATCAACATCAAATCATATCATGCGGTCACGTAGTCATATTAAAGCTGGCAACAAAATTAATTTTTGGTGACCTCACTCACTCGCAGGAACACAACAACTCTCAAGGAAATTGTTATTTGGCTGCAGTATTCTGTGACATACATGTACTGTGACATACATTCACCAGTCGAGCTACTTAAAAAATACGCTACGCCTCACCACATTTTAAACGTACGGATTTTAAGATTAATAACTTTGTGTGCACCTGTACCATTTCCGGTGTTTTGAGAATCTGTCGTCTTGAGAATCTGTCTTTTTGAGAATCTGTCCTTTTGAGAATCTGTCCTTATGCGAAAAAAGGATTATATTATCAGCCTACATCGCTATTGATCAATATAGGCATTCTTCACTCATGGCATCACTCTTTCAGTGTAAGTTTGTCATACAAATATATATCTAATAAATAATGCTAATTCGAGTAATGCCCTTCAGGTAGTGGATATCAAAACGTATCTGTAGTTTATTTAGAGTCTATTTACTGTTGAGATTTCAATATATTTTCAGTATTCACCTGACGGGATCCATCATTGTGTTGCTGAAGAGTTTCCAGTTTCAATCTCGTTTCAGGCCTGTTTTTATTTTTATTGTCCCTTTCACCGCACACGTGCGCGTCCATTTTTACAGGCCCTGTTTTATTTCAGTCGGTACGTAGTTTTTATTGAATATTTACTCAGTATTAGTTTTGCTTCCATAATAGATGAACGAGAGGATTTGAATTTCACGGTGTTTGTTTTTAAGTGAAAATTTTAACGTGACTGTTTTGTCGTATTGTAGCTCTCATACAGCGACATCACAAAACAACCGATTTGGATTTTGGTTTTTTGTTTGAAAGGTGACATGATCGAGAGTGTCTTTAAGTATGATTCAAGGAAATCTGTTAAGCCATCTCATCAGCTAATTTCTCAATCTCAAATCTCATCAGCTAATTTCTCGTCGATTAAGAAAAATGTGATCAACTTTCATATGTCTGATTGAAATTTGGTAAACAAAAAACAACAGTTATTTTAGTGATATTCATTGGCTCGACTTGATGCTACAGCATCATCTCCGATCTACCAGAGTCTCAAATCCTCATTAAATTCCAGCAGTGGTTCGGGCTTATTGGAATGCTTATAAAATTAGGTTAAGGTAGGTATAATAGATTATAAATGATGATCACTGGGTCTGATGAAGGAGTACGCAAAAGAAATAAAAGATAAATTAGTCTTTTTTTAGTTTTTCAAGTGGGATGTTTTTTTATTTTTATTATTTTTGATCACGCCCGTCAACTCGTGTTCGAATACACTGAGCCATTGTTATTTTTATTTTTTTTGCCTGTTAACAAGTAGATCCTGAAAAGATCTTATAGGATTAAAAAAAATATATTATTAAAAAAATAAACGACGAGTGTTCAAATACATTCTTACTTTAAGATTCCATTGCCAGTATTATTTTGTATGCTCCGCTTTTCTCTTTTATTTTCTCAAAGCCTATTTCCCAATACCTACTTGAAAATAACTTAGGATCTTTGAAATATAGTATAAAGAAATTTATCACTACAAAAGAAGAAAAAAATATTTAGATATTTTCATGTAGTGAAATTATTTCGCGAAGAAATAGGTACTTACCCATATTTTATACAATTAGTGTGAATGTTGGTTTCATTGTTATTTCGTATAATATATACCATAGCTCATTTAACTGTAAAGGGCTCATGAAAACCGCGCTTTTTCCCCAAGTGGCGTGTCCCCGAAGGTATTTTCCGTCCGACATACTTTCCTAAATAATTTATGTCAAACTCCCAACTTTGTTATGGCATTAGACTAATTAATTTTATACCTGCTTGAGGAAGAGTTTGTTGGAGTAAATAAAGTTATAGGGTAGTAATAAATTTATATTAAATGGTGTCCTGACACGGGATTCGAAGGTTTTAATGTTTGAGGATTTTTTGGATATCGGATGTTAATAGATTGTCTTAAAACGAAGCTCACTCAAAGAAGGACGTGAAAGAAGGACAAACAAACACACTTTAAAATTTATATATATATTTTGTTTCGCTCTAAAGATCGTGCTGAGCCACTTATATGGATCAATAACCTCTAACATGGCCGATGGGGGGGGGGGGGAGTCCTGGAGAGGAAGCCACGTATGGGGCGGACCGACGACCTCAAAATGATGGCCAAGGCCAATAGCGGTTGGATGCGGAAAGTGGAGGTTCACATATGGTGGAAAGCATTGGGAATCATTGGCCTATTAAGCAGTAGGTAGATACGGGCTATTTATGATGATGATGATGATGACATATATAAAGCTGCTATCTGCACGTAAGGCTTGTTTTATTATTTTAAAATGTATCAGTTTATATTTTTGTATAAGTGGCAATCGCATTTGCCTCCATTCCCAATGGTCGACCGTTAAAGGATGCAATAACATTAAGTAAACCCGCACTTTGTGTCAGACTGTCTGTGGTCAAAAAGTTTAAAATAAGTAAATACTTTGATGGATTTTTGTGGCATTATGTCTACTTGGATCGCGCAATAGAAAAAGATATAATGTGTATATTTGGACGAGTGACTTCGAAACATTTTTTTCTGTAGATATACAATCACGCGCTGGCAGCCCGCGGGTTCGGGTGGGATACAAGCATACGGCCCGCCTGATGTGAAGTGATTACCCTAGCCATATTAACGCTCTCAACATGAAATATCGCTCGCTTGCCGCTATCACCGCTGCCAACACAGCAATTCCTTCATTAAGTTCTGAACTTACTTGGGGTGCCAGCTCTCGACCAATACTCCTTGCATTATAAGCATCTATTGACCATAGTAATCGCTTCAGATCAGGCAGACCGTATGCGTGTTTTCGCCCCTTCAAATTTTAATTTGCTCCTAGTTACCACAATCGATAGCGCGGATAAAGTAGGTGATTGGATCCCGCCAAAGCAACCCTCCTTAAAATCACACCCTGACGTGTACAAGGAAAGGTCCCCCGTTACTGATAAGCCAATACCTTCACACACCCAATTCCGACCAACACGGATCAATTAAACGACCAGGGTTTACCCACGCTTGCGGACACATTGGACAGGTCACCTCGCCCGGCCCTAAGTAAAAGTTTTTAAGTCATTTGCATATTAACTTGTCCCTCCGCGGCTTTGTGTCCCGCGTCTATTATATTTTGCAAGCGTTTAATCTACTGTTATGAGAACAACTTTGTAATTATGTCCTGTGAGTTTATATTCAGACATTGTAAAAACATTTAACAACTACATTATGAGTGTAAATTAAGTATATCAATTGGCGAAATAGAATTTGTAAACAATCTTACATTGCCTTGCTATTATTTATAGCGATAGAAAATTGATACGTAATTGATACCTACTTCTAGTCTACTACCTATACAAGAGACGATGTAGTTTGACGTCAATACGTCTTTAAAATTGCAAGAGGCAATTCTAAACAACAAAAGATAAAAAATCGGGGATACAGTAGTGTTGCCACTACATATCTAACATCTCCATTCAAAATTCAATTACACTACTATGGATTGATGAAGGATCAAATAATTTATTACGCTAAGTTAGGAATATAGAACATCGCGTGCCGGGAAGGGGGAAGCGCTGCCATTTTAAGATAATAATTAAGATAATAAATAATTACACAGCGCCATCTAGCCCCAAAGTAAGCGAAGCTTGTGTTATGGGTACTAGACAACTGATAAACATACGTAAATACATTTTTTTTTGTAAATATATACTTACGATACGCGTCATTGACCGCTCGCCACCGAGCTCGTCAAGCTAGCCATAGCCTCAATCAGGCGGGGTAGGGTTTTTAAAGCTTCGGCATGTCCTCACCGCAAATATATCATAATGCTTGAGGATTAAAGTCTGCAACTGCTATGTCATCTTCGTCTAAACTACAGTACCGGTGCATCGTAGTCGAAGTCCTTACTCAGGCTGGCTTACAGGCATAAATTCTCAAAAAACGATGAAGGTTGATAAAGGTGAAAGTATCTTGTAGGATTCTCTATGGGATCGAATCTGGAATTGTCTACATAACTCTCAGAGTCAGTAAGCTGAAGTGCTCCGACCATATTTTCCGAATTAGTAATGCCATATAGGGGAGGAGAATCCTTTTTTTTTTTTTTTTTTTTTTTTTTTTATACTACGTTGGGTGGCAGACAAGCATACGGCCCGCCTGATGTGAAGCGGTTACCGTAGCCATATTAACGCTCGCAACATAAAATATCGCTCGCGCGCCGCCACCCCCGCTGCCATCGCAGCATCTCCTTCCTTTCTGGTGACCTCACTCACTCGCAGGAACTCTTGAGTGAAGGCCGAGTATACGCTGATAAAGTGTTGAGTTGAAGCTCATCTAGACAGATCGAGTACCTCGAAAACGCAACCTGAGATGGCTGGATGCTAAAACGGAAAATTGCATATAATAGAACATTGGGAAATGCGTATACCTCCCAATAGTTGACTGGTAGGGCATAATTATTTCAGTAAATCCGGCTATTGTACCAACTTACTGTGACAAATTAAGTTTTAAATAAATAAATATTCAGTAGTAGGTTGATAAAAGCTGATAATTACAACTAATTTTATAAAAAAAAACACATATAATAACCAGATAATGGTTCAAAAATTACCCCAAACTTATATATAGAAAGTTATAAGATCACTGCTACCTGTACTCATGATGGACAAGTTAGCAACGGGGATGATACGGCTGATGTGAAACGATGACCTGTCACAACTTCCCATCAGCCATATGTTTTCCACTCAACGTGGTAGATATTTCTGGTGAAATTGAAAATTTGAAATATCTATTACACTGTGACGACTTAAGGAAGTCGCCACCCCCTGGCTGATGGACCGACAACCTCAAAAACGTGGCTGTTAGCGGTTGGCTACGGAAACCGGACGATAGCATATGGTGGAAGGCATTGGGAAAGGCGGCAGGAAATACAGCAGTGGGTAGATACAGGCTGATAATGATGATGATGATGTAGTAGGTAGTAGTAAAACAGTACATTTATTTATTGTTTTAAAATGAGTAGTAAATTTTAAAATGAGTTTTTTGTTACTTTTTAAAATAATTATTCTTTTCATACTAACGAGCAATAGAAGCAGTTATTGCAGGCTTCCGTTCCTCTTCTGCTATCCTAAATAACCCAGTGTTAAATCCACCAAAATCATCCCCATAACCCATTTATTACAATGCAATAGTTACAATACCTGCCGAGACCTGCTCATTGGTATATCGTTCCATTGATATATCTGAAGCGGGTCACGGCGGCTGTACAACATTATATTTAACTTCTCTATCCATATCCCCGGGTACGACTACTAAATGACCGGGTTTAAGCCCGTAACTCCAAGAGATTGTTTTCATAATATCACTATTAAATGCATGATAGAGCGCAAAGTGTCAGTTAAACTGTTGCTTCGGAAAGTAGGTGTTTATACCAAAAAGTAATAAAATAGTTGGCGGAGCGATTCCATTCTGTTAGGAGGCCGACCTTCCGGTTCATTCGGCAACTACCCGCAAGTTTTAATTCAATGGCCGCCGCTAACTTGCTGATGAATATTTCATGAGGGAACTTCTATTTATTGGCTGTAGTAAAGTCACTATAAAGTTGATGAAAATTTTGATAGTATTTGAATCAGCATTATTCATGGAAAATCTATTATTATCGCTTTATGTTCCCGCCCAGTTTCGCCCGGGTGATATAATAATATAGTATATTTTATGGGTGTCTTTTATGTATATATGTATGTATTTAAGTATAATTATAAAATAAATAAAAATCAAATATTGTCAGACAAATTACACAGCGCCATCTAGCCCCAAAGTAAGCGAAGCTTTTGTTATGGGTACTAGACAACTGATAAACATACGTAAACACATTTTTTTTGTAAATACGTACTTGTGATACATAGAAAACACCTATACCAAGACAAGCAGACATGTCCATGCACACAAATGTTTGTTCTGTGTGGGAATCGAACCCACGAGCGTTGGTGTCGAAGCCGCGTCATTGACCGCTACGCCACCGAGCTCGTCAATTATACATCAATTTATACGTCAATTATACATATAATTAACGGTGAAACTGTGAAATCAACTTCCCTCAGACATGAAACTGAGTCTTCATTTCCCTTAAAAGGCTGGCAAAGGTTGCGCGACCCCTTGACGTTGCTGATCTTCATGGGCGATAGTGATTGCTTTCCTTGATGGCTTTTTAAATTTGACTTTCCTTCTTAGCGATGTGAGAGAATATGGCAAAATAAGGCATTAAAAGTCTAAAGAGATGGCTAGTCAAGTGTTATATAGGTTATATAATATATCGGTTACTTAAATATAACTAATAAATTAAAGTTAGGGTGTAAGTGGTTCATCAACATCTTTAAACCAAAGCCAACCTGACATGCACGTGGTGCATCTTGCTGACTGACAAACGAGGCTCTGGCGACGCTCTACACGGGCGTCTTTGTTTATGTAGTGCACGACGCGACATTTGTATGGAGTGGTCGGTGTGTGGCACAGTTGAAATCACTGGGACGGATCGGGTTGATTTCGCATAGATAGCTATTATGACGTAAGCATCCGCTAATAAAAGATGTTTGAAAAAACCCACAGGGATAAGACTATGTCTTGGTATACAGTAAGTACTACAAATACAAATAGTTTTATTTTCAATTGGTTTTACATGGTTATATTGATTACCTATGGTCTTCAATCAACAATATTGTTGATCGAAGCCTATGGTCCCCAACATGGGTCGAACCAATCTCTGGGGCACCGAAAATTAAATTAACAAATTATATAGGTACGTTCGTTCCTAAGTTGCTCATATTGTATTTTTATATTTATAATATTGCAATTTATATATTGATTTTGGGTTGTAAGTGGTTCGTCAACATCTTTGAACCAAAGCCAACTTCACCTGCACGCGGTGCACCCTGCTGAGTGACAAACGAAGCACTGGCGAAAAGAGAGGAAGGGAGCTTAATTGTAAGCTACACGACTGGGGAATGTACCTCCACCTCATAGAATACCGCAGCCAAATAACAATTCCCTTAAGAGTTGTTGTGTTCCTGCGAGTGAGTGAGGTCACCAGAAATGAAGGAGATGCTGCGTTGGCAGCGGGGGTGTTTAATGTTGCGAGTGTCAATATGGCTACGGTAACCGGTTCACATCAGGCGGGCCGTATGCTTGTCTGCCACCCGGAGTAGTACAAAAAAAAAATGTATATTACTGTAGCTACAAAAGCCATAATAAATATACCACTTTATAATTTTGTGAAATTAATACCTCTCTGGTCTCGAAGACTACAAAATGAACGCAATATTAATTATGCTTATAATTAAATTGTATTTAAATTTAATATACTTTACATATTTGCATTGTATTGTTATTAAATTACACGAGCTCATTGTCACTAAAATTATTTAATATTTTAGTTATTACGTGCAAATAATAATATTATTATTTTGTGTAGGTATATTTTGTACGTAATTTTAATTTACATTGCGCTTGTTTGTGATACATTGCCCAAATTAAATTATTATTATTATTTAAAATATATATTTTTTTAAACTACGTCGGGTGGCAGCAAAGCATACAGCTCACCTAAAGTGAAGCGATTACCGTAGCCATATTAAAGGTCACAACAAGAAATATTGCTCGCGTTCTGCCACCCCCGCCGCCAACGCAGCAACTCCTTCCTTTCTAGTGAATTTATTTACA
The DNA here is from genome assembly GCA_937001555.2 of Hypsopygia costalis. Taxonomy (NCBI): domain Eukaryota; kingdom Metazoa; phylum Arthropoda; class Insecta; order Lepidoptera; family Pyralidae; genus Hypsopygia; species Hypsopygia costalis. The sequence goes on along the minus strand of OW443327.2, from coordinate 33,602,035 downwards.
CACAGGAACACAAAAACCCTCAATGAAATTGTTAGTTGGCTACGGTATTCTGTGAGGTGGATGGAGGTACTTCCCCAATCGGGTATCTTACAACTACGTTGTACCTGGCGAAAATAGAGGTTGGGAGCGTAATTGTAAGCTACCCGACTGCGGACCTCCACCTCATAGAATACCGCAGCCAAATAAAAATCCCCTTGAAGGTTGTTGTGTTCCTGCGAGTGAGTGAGGTAATCATCAGAGATGTACAAAATAGTTTAAGAAATGTATTTAAATACAAAATGCAAATACTTTTTCAATTTACTATTTAAAATGCAAAATACCAAATAGTTTTGCGTTTTGTATTTTAAATGGTAAATGCAAAATAGGTATTTTGAAAATACTTTTTCAAAATACAAATACCTTTTGTCTATTTAATATTTTTTTTTGTTTTTATTTAATACACTTTTTAACAATTCCAGTTTTTCGAATACATCATCACTCATTTTTCTTCTGCGAGGTCTTATCTTAGAGTGGGTCCAGTGCTGCACCACCGGTGACACGTCGACCCTCATGGAACTTTTGTGCTCTCCCTAATAATCCTTTAGTCTCTCTCTCCTGAATGTCATGAGATATGTTCCATGTACCTACATCAGTATGCCGCTTATTGGGAAGAGCCTGCGTAGAGCCATTTGCCGGCTAGGGCGTCACATTGACACATCAAGTGTTTCATGGTCTCGATAGACCATTTGTATGTTCTGCACTCTGGGTTATCAACACATCTCATTTTGTATAAGTGTCCATGGCATGCATGGGCATGGCCCGTCAGTGCCACAAGCATAAGATGCATCCATTTTCTGTCATATTTAAGTACATGTCTGTACCAATTCACTGTACCTTCGCCAATGGTTTTCATGGAGTGTAGCATTCCACTCATCTCCTTCCATTCAGCCTGATGCCTAGACTTCGGCCTGTCATTTATAGCCTTAATTACTTTCCCAGATGAGAGACCTACAAAGGGTTCAGGTCCCAAAAAGTTTATGCTTGATCCCTCTCTCGACAATTCATCAGCCGTCTCAATGCCTTCAACGCCAGTATGTTCTGGAACCCAGACCAACTCCAGCCGATTATTTCTGCCCAGTTTAATAATAGCATACATATCCGCAAGAGCTAGCCTAGATTCCATCCTGTCAGAGCCCAGGGTCATAAGAGTTGCCTGGCTGACGTAAAAATGTAGATGTGATGATTTGCGACCCTATTAAATAGATTCATTTTTGGAGGCATCACATCCAATGCAAAAAGCAGGAGCTTCAGCTAAAGTACAACATCCTATACTGGATGCTAGGAAGGAACTCGAGACTCTCTTTGGACAACAAATTGCTTATATATAAAGTCATCCTGAAACCCATTTGGACATACGGTCTGCAACTGTGGGGCAGCGAAAGCGATTCCAACATAAATATACTCCAGCGTCAACAAAACAAGATCCTAAGAGCCATTGCAACGGTGCCATGGTACATAACCAACAACGAAGTCCATGAACACCTTGAAATGAGAACAGTGAAAGAGGAAATTCGGAGATTGGCAGCTAAATACAAAGAACGGTTGATCTATCACCCTAACAAACTTGCTCGCTAACTCACCATAGACTACTATGTGAGACGACTAAAACGTCATCATATCCTAGAACTTGAAGACCGGCAGTAGCTCTGGGCAGCAGATGAGTAGGCGCTTCTAGTGGGGAGCCACTCTGCATGACAGTTTCACTAAACAGATTCGCTCATAGTCTTAAGACTATGCAGTTATAGCATGTACATTTCAGTTTGAAATACAGTAGCATATTGGCCTATACTCTGACCGTGTTGTATGTCCTTAGAGAAAATGTCCGCTTCTGTACCTTCTATACTTTACGATTAAACTTTACTTTGATACTTGTCATAACGCGTCGGCGTCACGTTCCATACATATTGTTCGACGTATTCGTTTGCCACTAGCTGTGCCATTAGTAGACAGACGTTATGTGCGCAAATCTAGCAGCGCCCCTAGCACTCAAATTGGCCAATACCAGCGTCATTCGTTCATTTAATTTTGTTTGACTGGTAATGTGGGCTAAACTTAATCATAATGTATTTTTGTATTTTGAAAATGCAAAATACATCCCGAAAAGTATTTCAAATAAAATACAAAATGGTTTTTATTAAAAGCCATTTAAATGCAAAATATAAAATAGGTATTTTGCATTTTGTATTTGCATTTTAAATACAAGTATTTCAAATAAATCGCATCTCTGGTAATCATAAAGGAAGGAGATACTGAGTTGGCAGCGGGGGTGGCGGCGCGCGTGCTATATTTAATGTTGTGTCGATGTCGATGAGCTGTGGAGTAATAGACAAATGTACTGACCAATAAGGCTTTCAATATTGTTAGGGAAAAACAGAACGGCTTACACCGGTCTATTTTTACCTCATCATCGTCATCATCATCATCAAGTCATTTTAGTTCCACTACAGGAGCACGACCAAAGACAATAGATTTTATTCTCATTGAGCACGTATTTCTAATCCGTCCCTGACGGAAGGAGGATTTGGCCTACACTCCCCACGCTGGTCAGACGGGTTGGGGAGGCCTGATCGATGTTTGGTAATGTATTTCCCTTAGTCGCCTTGTACGACATCCACGGGAAGAGATGGAGAGAGTCTATTCCAGTCTGCCGGAAACCACACGGCCAATTTTTACCTAGCGACTCCTAATTAAATGTTTTCACTTTCATTCTTTTCATTTATTATATATATTTAAAATTTAGGAACTTTTCTGTGAACTTTTTTGTCTTACAGCTGCATGAAATGATGCATATCAGGAAACTCGGATTCGTGTGCGTAACGCACACGATGCAATGAAGTGTAAGTGATCTAGTTTGGGCGACAAAAAAGTCGACGAACAAAAGTACCTAGTGTGAGCAGGCTCTTATAAAATATCACTAGCGCACACACACACACTCACAATCGTAGTTCCAAAATAAAATCTAAAAATCAAACGATATCTAAATAAAAACACAATAAACAATACTATAACAATTATTGTGTAACAATATAAAGATACATCAATTAGCCCTAAGTCGGCGTTTGAAGTCAGTTCGCATTACGGCCCTTTCAATTGATCGGGGGCAGAAGGACCCGATCGGGGGCAGAGGGACCCAATCGGAGGCTTTTGTGTTGCGCAGTTACTCGCTAATTGGAACACCGCCTTAATTGCTAGTATGTGTCCGCAAAAATCCGTAAACTGCCGGAATACGGAGAACGATGCAAGGAAAGGGGCAAATTGGGTATTTCAGTGATATGATACAACGAGTTTTTGGGGTGAAATCACTTTTGCTCAAATGTAGGTTTTACGTTAAATTACTTCATGTTAATGGAGGGACTGTGGAATTTAACTTTTATTGTTTGAAGTTTAGGAAAGTAACAATTCGCGCGACGGTTGTTGTTTTCCTACGAGTGAGTGAAGTCATCAGAAAGAAAGGGAGTTGGCAGCGGGGGTGACGACGCCTGTGCGATATTTTATGTTCCGAGCGTTATTATGGCTACGGTAACTGCTTCACATCAGGCGGGCCGTATGCTTGTCTGCCACCCGACGTAGTATAAAAAAAAATCCCTTGATCGTTGTTGTTTTCCTACGAGTGAGTGAAGTCATCAGAAAGTAAGGGAGTTGCTGCGTTGGCAGCGGGAGTGACAGCGCGAAAGTGATACATTAGGAGGCCAATTCTCGAATCGTGATTGGATTATGAATTGAACGAAACTTATATACTTAGTTTCATTCACAAATTAATGTCAATCTTTATTGCGAGTAGAATAATAAATATCGTTGGCTTCTATAACTTCTGGACATATTTCGCTCCATTTCATTTCGCAATTTGAAACTTTGAAGTTTCATATTGCGATATGAGAATACTAATGTGACATTTGTGACATCGAGACTGAATCAGAACTGAATTTTGACAGCTTTTTAATTACGAGAATGGCCCCCTATGTTGCGAACTTTAATATACGCCCATGTTTTATTCTATATATACATACATATTCTCTATATATACATTTTGGGGTGTAAGTGGTTCATCAACATCTTTGAACCAAAGTCAACTTCACCTGCATGCGGTGCACCCTGCTGACTGACAAACGAAGCTCTGGCGAAAAGAGAGGTAGGGAGCGTAATTGTAAGCTACCCGACTGGAGAATGTACCTCCACCTCACAGAATACCGCAGCCAGATAACAATTCCCTTTAGGGCTGTTGTGTTCCTGCGAGTGAGTGAGGTCACCAGAAAGGAAGGAGATGCTGCGATGGCAGCGGGGGTTACGGCGCGAGAGCGATATTTTATGTTGCGAGCGTTAATAAGGCTACGGTAACCGCTTCACATCAGGCGGGCCGTATGCTTGTCTTCCACCCGAGGTGAATAAAAAAAAAACATAATATGTAATTTTTGGCCGTAATGTAAGTACCTATGCCGCTAAGTACGGTCATGGTATATGTAATATCATTAACGTATACCGTCGAATAAGAAAGTAAAATTATAGTTTCTGGAAGTTTTGACAAAACTTTCAGAAACTTCGTAATAAACATAAATATTTCTAAGGTTGCTTCTATTATTGTTGAGACCGAACATAGAATCCACCAAAGTTCCATTGAAGTTTCAATTTTACTAAGCGAAACTTCGATTTTCGCAATAATTTCTGTTTTTTATATTCCTGGACAAATACACACTGCCATCTAGTCTCAAACTAAGCAAAGATTATACTATGGGTACTAGATAACTGATATGTTTTTTTTTGTAGATACATACATAGAAAATACCCAGATCAAGACAAACAGACATGACAGTTTGAAGCGTTGTTGCCGTTTTCTCACGATATATAAATAGGGTCGACAGCTGTTTGAACTTGATACCTAAGCACGGTATAGGTTATCGTAATTCGCAAAGTATGAGTAAGTTGTGGGGTGTAAGTGGTTCATCAACATCTTTGAACCAAAGCCAACTTCACCTACACGCGGTGCACTCTGCTGACTGATAAACGAAGCTCTGGCGAAAAGAGAGGTAGGGAGCGTAATTGTAAGCTACCCGACTGGAGAATGTACCTCCACCTCACAGAATACCGCAGCCAAATAACAATTCCCTTGAGGGCTGTTGTGTTCCTGCGAGTGAGTGAGGTCACCAGAAAGGAAGGAGGTGCTGCGATGGCAGCGGGGGTGACGGCGCGAGAGCGATATTTTATGTTGCGAGCGTTAATGTACATTAACGCTCGCAACATAAAATATCGCTACGGTAACCGCTGTACATCAGGCGGGCCGTATGCTTGTCTGCCACCCCACGTAGTATGAAAAAAAATATGAACATTCCCTGCCGCTCTCTCGTATCGATCGACTTCGCTCGTTCCGCTAGCTCGCTCGTTCAGTATTGTTTACACAAACCATTTACTTTCTTACTTAAGCTAGCCTTCAATAAAATAACTTAAAATGAAGTCAATTTAGAAATTGTGGATAAATATTGAAGTTGGACAGCTATGCTCTCGGCATGCTAAGAGGGGATGTTTGAGCTCTCGCAGGGATTACATCTCAAGAGTTCATCGTCCTCGGGGCGTGATTGCTGCATCTGTTGGTGACAGCTGTGCAAGTACAGCCACGTGCAAAAGTCCACATATAACGGAAAGTCTAAAATCGCGTGTGCGCAGGCTATTTTCCAATGTTTAAAAATTGTATAAATTATTTAACAATATCGTAAAATACACAAAACTATAAGGATCTGCAAACTTTCATTTTAATATCTTCAGTCAGACTTTTTTTAGCGTCGATCAAAGTTTGGCGGGAAGGTCCATTTTAAAAGTATGAAATTATTAAAAAATAATATTTCCATTGGAGAAGCAATAAAAAATGCTATAACTTTTATTATGATACTAATCACATAAACGTAATATTTAACATAGCTATCGTACAAATTTCTGATTTGAGGTATACAAAATACAAACCTGTGACGTCATAATTCGGTAGTCTTTTTTTTGGAGCGTTTTGGGGCAGTCTAAAAATTGTGATTCTCAAAGTAACATATCTCGAGAGATTTTTGTGCTATCGAAGTAATTCTTTCACCTATGGTTATATTATGGAGACGTCCCTACATATCAAACCGAAAAAAATGTTAGTCAAATAGCCTATTGTAAGCTATCAATAGTAACCACAGTATAAGTAATAGTACTACGTACAGTATGGTCTCTCCCTGCCGCTCTCTCATGTCGACCTCACCTCCCCTCTGAGACGAATATGGAACAGTTTGTATGGCGCCGCACACACCCACGCTCATTTAAACATTGCACAGATGCCATTGTTTATGTAGTAGTACACGACGCAACCTTTGTATAGAGTGGCTGGAGTGTGATGTGATAGCAACATTATTATGTAAGGTAAGTTTTAAAACAATTTTAATTTGATTCGATTGACTGCTGCAAGTCATCTCTTTCATAAATTATGTATGCATATTGATGTTGAATGTTTTTGTAGAAATGAGAAAACCATCTAAATACCTTAATAATGTTGTAAAAGAGTAACCGGTTGGTAAAAATAAATTTAATTAAGTGGAATAGTCCAAGTGTTTTATTAAATCAAAAAGTTCCACCAAGTGCCAACAATCACCAGTATCAACAATATCTAGATATACATTTTTGTATGTGACTGTACATGCTATATGCTAGGTGTTACCCGTTTTGATCCAATTCCGTCGTAATCCTGAATGTTTCTCTTAAATAAAGTCAGTCTAAGTTACTTCTATAACATCAGCTATCTACCATTGAAAGGCCCAATAGTTTCGGATAGTACCGGAACAAACTAACAAAAATAAGTAAAAAAAAGTTGTTATTAGCACCGTATGTAGGTACTCTCTTATAATGTATTCAATAAAACCTGTTTTTGTAGACTACGTTGGGTGACAATTAAACATACAGCCCGCCTGATGTGAAGCTGTAATTTTAATATTACAAACTGACACTTTATTTTTAATTATTTTCATATAGATTATAAATATGTTTAATATTTTTATATTGCAAGTAAACACTTAACCAGTAATATTATATCTTAATATATTATTGTTAAGGAGCCACTTTCTTGAAGTTTCACTTGAAAATTTTAAACTTGAAATTTTGTTCAATTCACAATGCAAACTTGCCCGCCGCCGCCCATAACCATCCTCAATTTTGTGCATAGAATTTAAAATAGGTACGTCCATAATGAAATCCTGCGTCTATGGGAACGTCAATGTTTTAATACCAACTGCAAGATTTTTGGCGTTTCACGGAATCATAAAATATGTCACGTCTTGTGTTAACATAAATATTAAACAAGATCACATATTTACGGGCAATTTGATCTACACTACTTCGCGTGCTTCCGTTGTACTTATTACTGATCCGGTGGGTGCAGGCCGGCAGATGATTGCAAGAATTAACTAGTGGCAGAAGCACGCAAAGTACACCTGAATCAATTAACTAAGATCACACATTGCCTTCACTGTATACGTAGCTATATTGACGAGCCCAGTGGTCGAATAGATAGCAATGGCTACTTATACTCTGAGATCGCGGTTCGATCCCCACTCAAGACAAATATTTCTATGCATGAACATGTCTGTTTGTCTGGGTCAGGTTGCTTATGTGTTTATAATATATATATAATATATTGGGACTAGATGGCGGTGTGTAATTTGACCAAGAATATATATTCATATATTTACCATCCCCTAGAGAGTCGCCTGAGACCAGTAAGACAGATATTTCTTTACCTATTTTAGACACCTATCTCTCAGAAAGAAAAATATTACATAGGTCACAATATATTGTTCCATATTCCGCTATTCTATATTTTTGTACCAATCTGTAAGAATAACTTTCCTAGAGTAAAAAATAAAGTACCACTGATATTTCTTAACTCGATATCGTCGCTACGCGTCCGTGTGGGAATCTAATTGAACACAACGTCCACCATCTGTTTATGGATGAATTTATTTATTTGAAAGTTTTATTGTTTTTAATTTACCCCTAAAAGTGAACCTCGCATTCAAAACGAATAAAGATTTACTTGCGAATTAAGTAGTAACCTGTCCGTTTGGGTCACAGTAATTCATGCGTACCAACTTGCTACTCAATTGCTCCGGGTTATAGGATCAAACTGTGACAGACGGTCCGACGGACAGACACATTATTGATGCAAATATTGTATATCTATTCATTCGAATGTTTGATACCATATTAATTAAGAAAAACAATTTTTATCTTATTACACAAAGATCGTTCAAAATAAAGGCATTATCTTAGCTGAGCAGCACAAATTTAGCTTACCACAATAAAAAGGCGAGTTTTAAAATCGCCAAGCATTGCAGTGAAAAATGCTATCCGCTTATTTGCCTACGTACCAACAACCGCGCCGGCCGCGCAGCCGTGAAAAAAATGAGCACCGCGCTGCCCAGTTACGACCCGCCGACCGCCAGATAATTAATGAGGGATGCGTAAACATAATTGGTTCGTAATCGAGATCAACAGCAGATTATGTGTATACTGCGGATTACTTTTATTAATACTTGATGGCGAATGGAGGCTCAGGGCGCCCAGTAAACAGATTAGCATGGTTATAGCTTAGCGAATCCTGATTTTTTGGTATTTAAGTACAGATTTTTGAGCCGAATGAAGCTAACATTATCTACATACATCAGGCGAACTAAAAAGCTTCCTACTCGTACTAATTTCTTCTGATTAAATTCGATGTGAGTTCGGAGACAGCCGTGGTTTTACTCTTGGGATAGCAATGGGCTTCATTGTTGATGCCGCTGTTAATCCGTGACTTTTCATTTTTACGCTCAAATTTTAATATCAACAAAAATGCTCTGGTAGAAGAGAAATAGGCCAGAGTAATTTTATTACGAACAGCCCGACTGGGGTAAGTACTCTCTCATTTTAATGCACTCTTATTTTTGTTGATATGCAACTAAAGTCAAAGAAAGGAAGACAGGAGATGCTGCTTTGATAGCCAAGGTCCACGAGCCATACTCGCAGTGATAGCCACCATTCCACCCAGCAAGAACAATTCAGTGTTGAAAGCCTATTTAAGCTACACATATTGCTTCACACAATGCGGAATTAAAATATATTCCAGAGAGTCGATTAACTGCAATGGACATATCACATTTGTTCAATTTATTTGCTTACAGACCTTCCCCTAGACTTGACGGTAAATGCATTCTTCCACTTTCCATGTCCATCTATTTCAAGTCATCATTTCATCTAGAGGAGGGGCATCCAACACTTTATTGCCCCACAGCCTACACTCTAGGAGTTTCCTCCTTTCCTACCCATTCACCAGAAGTCATTATACAGCACATTAATTAATGTCGCATCAAATTTCAAAGTTACCCTCCATAATTGAACATCGCGCACTAGAACATACGAGTACTGATGGATTACAATAGTGAAACTGATATAATTGATAATGATTAATGCTTGTCGCTAATGAGGTTTCTCGATAAAGGTTGGGAGTTCAACTGAGGCTCGAGTTGACATTAAAGGTTAATGGATATTGTATGTATAAATAGAAATTCGGACTAGTATAGGTTTCGATAAGTTTTTTCCTTACTGCTGCGGTGTCACGACTCAAAGTCCGACACCAGATCTCAAGTGACTCCGAGATTTCGCGATCCTTCAGCAGCATATCACTCCAGAGGTACCTCGGACATCCAATAGTTCTCAAGTAGGCTGTTTTCACGGCACATTTCTTACCCATTATTTCTATGTATCAGAACTAGAGGACTCTAACCGTTCAGGGTTAGAGTAGAGGTCTTCGATTTCGATGTTTTTGCGATATGCACAATTCGGCTGCTTTCGGAGAATATTGTAATCATAACTTTGTGATGAGTAATATTGTAACTAATTTTGCAAGTACTTCGGATCACCTTCCATGCCATCGTAGGCATCTCATGGAAAATTACGGAGAATGGAGCCTTTCTGTGAGCGAATAGCATTACCGCATTTGATGATATCTCCTCTTCTCAAAGGTTGTCGGGTAGAACTCTCTACCAGACAAATCTTTGAGAATATTATTATATTATAACTATTAGCATATTTTAGCCTTAAAATCGCTCTTACGTGCGGTAATTAACGTTTAAATTTTTTTTTTTTATTTTTTTTTTATACTACGTCGGGTGACAGACAAGCATACGGCCCGCCTGATGTGAAGCGGTTACCGTAGCCATATTAACGCTCGCAACATAAAATATCGCTCGCACCCCCGCTGCCATCGCAGCATCTCCTTCCTTTCTGGTGACCTCACTCACTCGCAGGAACACAACAGCCCTCAAGGGAACCGTTATTTGGCTGCGGTATTCTGTGAGGTGGAGGTACATTCCCCAGTCGGGTAGCTTACAATTACGCTCCCTACCTCTCTTTGTACAATATCTTCGGAAAGCAGCGTAATTTGAAGTAAATCGAGAGAAACAACCAATCGGAATGGCATCGCCCATCATCAGTGGTGTCTTGTGAATATGATTAAAGATGAACCCTGAATGATCAGTCCATCATATACTGCGTAGTATTCACGGAAAGTTTGACGCAGATCATGGAACATCATTGTTTTCTGCCGCAGTGCCTCGGCATAAACTCATAGTCATCCCACTGTTGGGATATAGGTCTCCCCTCATCAAAGGGGTTTAGAGCATACTCCACCACCAGTATTTGCAAGCCGCCCAAAGACCACTGATTTGTGTAATGACTGTCTTCTAATGACACCGACCGGGACCGACGGCTTAACTTGCCCTCCAAACCACGGAACGCAATGCCTACTTACGCATAAACAGGCAATTAAACAAATTAACATACCATATAGTACAAGCAATTTAACGCCTGAAAAAAAAACTTATTACTAGTGAACTGAAAACACATTCGGTAGACCATAATTATAATTATGTAATTTGATCTACACTACTTTGCGTGCTTCCGCTACCAAACTAGTGGCGGAAGCACGCAAAGCAGTGTAGATCAAATTGACTGTAAATTTGACTTCCGCAAAATAACACCTGAATCAATTAACTATAAATATATGTGTAAACTCACACAGGCAAGTAGTCTCCATTTTGAGGGATCATGATCAATGAACAAAATATTCTATACACACAATATATTAAAATCAGTTTAAGGATGCCGTAAGAGACAAAATTACGTGACAGATAAGAGAAAGGTCCGCTCGTATTGAGGCCGCGTCTCATTTTCCGCTTACTTGGCAAACTGTTCAAGTGTGCACTTGACTTCGGGAGCGGAGATTAAATTCAATAATAGAGCTAGCTGTTGTATTAAAGGTAAATAATTAAGCTTCCTTGAAACAAAAAAGATAAAATATCTTTGAAAAAAATCCTTTCTTACGCCTTCATTGAAGAACTTACCTGTGGTATTCATTTTAGAACATGAGATTTTTACGCGTACATTTTGGTTTTAACTTGATTTTTTTTTTGTTGGGACGGGGGCCCACGACACATTCCCACCACTGTGTCTTCTGTGTAGCCAGGATTAACAGCAGCGACCACCAAATAAGGCAATTAACAGTGCAGTCCATTGCAGTCCCGGTGGTAAGACTACGGCTGCCTTGGAACTCACAACGAATTTTATCAAAATTTTAATTTATGGCGAGTTGTACGATAGTGGAACTCAGCGGCAGGTATCAAATAGCTCATCCGAGCACTCCCCGTTATATAATTTATATAGAACGCAAAGAGATGCAACATCTCTGCGTGTAGAGAGAGACTCCAGCCGATCAGAAATCATTGGGTCACCGACGATTCGAGCAGCTCTTCGTTGTATGCGGTCAAATGGAGCATGTAAGTACTAGGGCGCACCAGCCCAGAGATGTGAACAGTATTCAACATGAGGCCTAACTTGGGCTTTATACAGTTGAAGGCGATGCTGTGGTGTAAAATACCGTCTGGCTTTACAGATGATGCCAATTTTCCTAGAGGCCAATTTGGCCTTGCACTCCAAGTGACCACGGAACTGAACATCGCTCGATATTTTTTGAAAAATGGAAAAATTCGCCTGCCCCCCTAGGTGGGATTTGAACCCACGACCTCTCGATGACCGGTCGAGTGCTCTTCCAACTGAGCTACCAGGAAGATTTGTGTTGCTGACGAATTTTTGCATCTTATATTTCTATACTGTGTGAGTCACAGTGTGACATCATCAACCTCTTAAGTAATTACACTACTAAAGTAGGCATAGCAGTCCATCGTTGCAGATGAAATTCAGCTATTTTTTGATAACACCAAACTAATTAAATTATTATTATTTAAATAGTTGTCTTGGCCAACTTGCCAGATAAATATTTTTTGAAAAATGGAAAAATTCGCCTGCCCCCCCTAGGTGGGATTTGAACCCACGACCTCTCGATGACCGGTCGAGTGCTCTTCCAACTGAGACTCACACAGAAATATAAGATGCAAAAATTCGTCAGCAACACAAACCTTCCTGGTAGCTCAGTTGGAAGAGCACTCGACCGGTCATCGAGAGGTCGTGGGTTCAAATCCCACCTAGGGGGGGCCAGGCGAATTTTTCCATTTTTCAAAAAATATTTATCTGGCAAGTTGGCCAAGACAACTATTTAAATAATAATAATCGCTCGATATGTCAGCAACCAAGATACCAATGCTGGAGCTAATAGTAAGGGGAGTACCTTCCAATCTGGGAGTTACAACAAAAGGGGACTTTTTGCGGTAAACGCACAAACTTGTGTCTTTGAGGGATTCAGTTGGACTAAGTTCAGTCTACACCAATCAGAGACGTGTCCAAGAGACGTCTCCATCTCAGTCACAAGTTTTGTTCTTGTTATTTACACAGACGATAATAAAAAAATAGATTAGCTAATGCATATTGTGCTCAACACTGGAAAAATCGATATTGGCTAAGATGATAAAACTGATACAATACGGCTTGTAGACAATTGATTGTCGTTCCAATTTGCCATTTCGATTTCAGTAAAGGATATTTATTATTCTTTCGGTATATGGAAGTAAACTGATCGCAATAATGGAGGCCGGATATTATTTCAACAAAAAGAGAAGATACGTCTCAGTTTGCGCGAAATTCAAAGAGAAAAAGTTAAACGAAATTCAATCAACTCGTGATACCTACCTGTTTGGGAATAAAGGCACTTTAAGTGCTACGATGGCACAATTGAAATAATTTAATTCCGTCGGCGAAGTTAATGCGATTGGATAAATAGAAGTGAGCGATAGGTACTTGCCGGAGAGTTATGCTAATGCCGTTTTCGTCCATAATTTTTCCAGCGTCAGCTTGGCAAATAACATGCGTAGTGATTAAGGATCGTTTACATCTGCAGGGAACGGGGACGGGACGACAACGTAAGGTGTAGTACTCTAAAATGAAACGAAATTCTATATTCTGCCATTGGGCGCTTGAGAGCACTTAGACACAACGTAGCAAATCCTTCTATCGCTCCTCAACCCTCGAGGGAATAGTGATTTGGTTGCGGTATTCTATGAGGTTGAGATACTTCCCCAGTTGGGCATCTTATTATTATTTTTCTCTATATGAGAGAGGGACAAACGAGTATGTGGGTCACCTGATGGAAATCAATCATCCCCGGCCATGGAGATCATCAACACCAAGGGGTCGCCGATCTGTTGTCTTTCTATCTTACTGGTGACCTCACTGACTCCCAGGAACACAACAACCCTCAAGGGAACTTTATTTGGCTGTGGTATTCTGTGAGGTGAAGGTACTCCCCCAATCGGGCAGCTTAAAAAAATACGCTATGCCCTACCTCTCTTTTATTAGTCAGTAGGGTGCACCAAGTGCAGGTGAGGTTAGCTTTGGTTCAAGATGTTGATGAACCACTTACACCCCAAAATTATAAATACGCTGAGCCGCTCTATATCTTAGGTATTCTAGTAGAACAATCTCTCAGTCGACTTCCCATTACTCGAACACATGCCCCTCGGAACTAAGAAAAGAGAAAGCATTCGCCACCACCCATGGAGATCTGCCCCCCTAGCCAAGTGCAATTCATAGCGTAACGAACGTTAGATAGATCACGTGACATTTGTCTATTCGAACACTTTAGTATGAGCTCCACAGTTCAAATTAGCGATCGCTACACTTTTCTACTTTGCGAACTGCCATTTGGCTAGCCCCCCAGTAGTACCACGGAGTCGCCGATCCAGCCTTTATTCTTTATTATTTATTTTCTTCCTTAGATCTTTTGTTCTACTAATCTGTAGATGTAAAGGGGCCGCTGGAGCCGGCGCCCGGCTTCGGTTCGATCGCGAATGATAATATTTTATTTTTATTGTTCCCATGCTACTGCCTCCCTCCGATTAGATTACAGATTTGTGCTATGGTTTCCGACCTACATAGCCGCAGTCTTACTTACGCAACTTTCTCTGGAAACCACCTTGTTATTGACCGACTTCAAAGAGGAGGTTTCAGTCGACAGATTTCTTTTGTATGGTACGTGATGGTGCCGGACGTGGGCATTAACCGATTGTGGAAATTCTTACGCCGGATGTAATTTACATTTGTACCATTTTCGTAAAAACCAGATTATCTGTCACCTTACACAATGTTCTAGTAAATAAATAAATATATTTAATTAAACAAATATTCCTGAATCAATTACACATAGGCAGATAAGCAAAGTTTGTACTAAGGATACTAGATAACTGATATTATACTTACAAAAATATTTTTGTAAATTAATTAAAAACCTATAATACACAGAAAACACCGCAATCACACGTGCGGCTTGCCTGAAGCACAGTATAAGTAATAGTAAAGCGGATTACTGTTAGGCCATTTAAACGGATGAAGAAATATTGCTCGTACACTGGCACCTCCGTTGCTTGCGTAGCATCTCCTCACGTCCGATGACTTTACTTACAGCTATTTTTAAGAGCATTGTTATATGGCTGTGGTATTCTGTGAGGTGAAGGTAATTCCAGAGTCGGGCTTCCCATGCACTGTTTCTCTTTTGCCAGAGTCCCGTTTGCTTAATGGCGAATTTTCAAAAATCATTTCTAAGCTGATGCTATCATAATAGATACAACATAATAGCTACCTGTCTGCCAAAAGACAATTTGGTTTAGATAGTTAATTGATTCAGGTGTTATTTTGCGGAAGTCAAATTTACAGGCAATTTGATCTACACTACTTTGCGTGCTTCCGCCACAAATTAGTTCATGCAAACTACTGCCTTCCGGCACCCACCCACTACTGTTAGTAGTTGCGTGCGACTGCCGTGGCTGCTTTGGTTGTCTCTGCTCCAGCTGCTGTAGTCGTCCGGGCGAATCTCCAACATCTGAACCAGAAGATACATGCAACTGCCGCTGCCCCGACTGCCGTGGTCGTCTCTGCGACACGTGTTTCGCCTCTACGCAAGGCATCCTCAGGCGACCTGTAGATGTTGATGGTTTGAACAATATGATTTGTCTAGTGATTGGAATTGTGTGTTGATAGATCAGTCAGTAGCGGTTTTATATACATACAGAAAAAAAATATCTAAGCCAAAAATGTTTGTATATTGAGAATGCCTAACACAAAATGTATGAACGAGGTATCGCGAGCATTTACCTTAAATTCTATAGACTCCACGTCGATTTCTAAAACAGTACGTTCCTTACCTCCCAAAGCAGCGGATAATCCATTCGTATGTAGATTCGGCCACTTAGAGGGATCGCATCGCATGGCGATGGCATCTCGGGACCCGAGTAATGCCGCATTGATATGGGTCTACCTGCGACATCGGTTCATTGCGATCCCTCGGTATCTATCAAAAACGTTACATGTGCATATCGTTTTGGATTGCTTGCAAAAATACGGCCGATGAAAAACTTGCCTAAGTGCCTCCAAGGACCTACTTGGCAAGTAAGAAGTTTTCATTTCATCTGTTTAGTTTCAAGTTCCGCTGCGTGTCTGTAATCAAATCTTGCAAGTTAAATTTAACCCACTTTCCAGTGTCTGGTTGAGCTGGAATTTGCTCACTTGTCTTAGTAATATAATAAAATTAAAATAATTATTTATATTAAAAATGATTAATCCTTTTGATTTGAAGTCAAATATACTATATACATTATATAAATAATTAATTACCTCATCAATATACCGCTCATGGAGGAAGTTCTGTAGATTAGGCTATTCCCTTCATCTTGCTGGTATTTCCTCTATTTTAGGGGCTGTAAATTTTATTACTCGTCATTCATCCCACTGCTGGGTTACGGGTCTCCTTTCAATCGAAGGGGCCTAGAACATACCCCACCACGCTGCTCAACTACAGGTTGGCAGAGGCCAGTGTTTTCAAGCCGCCTTAAGACCTCTGACTTGGCTTAACGACTGTCAACTAATGACAGCAGACGGGACCGACGGCTTAACGTACCTTCCGAAGCATGGAGGAGCTCCAGACAAATAAACCCATCCATGGACAGGCTACGGTAAAACTTGCTTAACTTGCGTGATTGATTAGACTGACACGCACAACGATGCCGAAAATATAGAATAGAATATGGCGGCCGTGGTCACCACATGGGATTAAAATAAATAAATAAATATTTCTGGACAAATCACACACGGTCATCTAGTCCCAAACTAAACAAAGCTTTTACATTTATGTTCATATGTTTATATATTACTAGCAAACCCGGCGAACTCCGTTTCGCCACCAGATGGCGCTGTATGTGAAAAAAGATTTTCCCGCTTTTCTTTTCAAATTTTTCCAGAATTTTCTTTGCTATAAACCCCACGGAGCCCGAGACCTTTCCAACGAATGCAAAACCGTGGAAATCGGTTCGTGCGTTCTGGAGTTATAGCGTCAGGAAGGAAAACCCGACTTATTTTTATATAGTAGATTACTTTTACATACATGTGATAGATAGAAAACACTCAGACAAAGACAAACAGACATGTTCTTGCAAACAAATATTTGTCTTGTACAGGGATCGAATCCGCAACCTCGGAGTCAAAGTGGCCATTGCTAACGATTCGACCGCCGAGCTCGATAAAATTAGCGATTTATTTCCACTTTAATTATATTATGGATTGGGAGCGAACTCCTTACGTACTTTGCCTATAGCACGGCTATCAAATGAAAGTTCTTTCTGAGAAAAACACAATGTTTGTCTTATGCGGGAATCGAACCCGCGACCTCGGGGTCAAAGTGGCCATTGCTAACCATTCGACCACCGAGCTCGTCATGCTTCTCATAATGCTTCTGTGCTTACAGTTCTATGTATGTAAACTTCCTTCAAAGAAGTTAGGACAAGGAACCTTCGCGTCATAGATTGAGTTCTCATAAAACGTTGCCAGAATTTAATACGATCTACGCAAACGAAGTTGTAGCCACCGGCTATTAAAAATAAATAAAATAACGTAGCTCTGGCTCTCGAATTTATTTGTGTAAAGTTAATATTTCGTTTGAGAGCGCCCGTGGAAATTATCTCGCTTAGCTTTATGTTATTATGATAAATTGTTTTTAATGAGTTTGTAAGACTTGAACTACTAATTCTACTATTAAAATTGTTATCGTGGGATATTACAGAATTGCATTTTGTAAAGTGAAAATTCCTTTAGCGTCGTTGTGCACTTTTTGGGATGGGTAAAAAATGTTAAACTCGCGCCAGGACACGTGGCCTGATCGAAAATTCGTAAGACGGAGCGAGAGTAGACCGCCGGCGCGGCGTAGGAGAGGAAGTAATATACCCTCTCTTTCTACCGCGCGGCGAAAATATATGCCTGCTCCTGCTGTTAATTTTTAATGTAATATAAATTGACATGTTTGTGTACGATATATAAATAAATGATAGTACTTTTATACTGATAAATAAAGCAATTCGTGCGAAATTATTCCCTAACCATTCCAAAACATTAAAAAATGCACATTGTTAATGTTCAAGTTTTCACTTCTGCCGGCACTCTGGAGTGCAACCTCTGGAGAGCTTGATGGCGTCGTTGCGCATGCTAGTCTGCACGAACACGCAAGTTAAGCAACCTCGACCGTAGCCTGTATATGGATGTGTTTATTTATTCAAGCTCCTACGTGCTTCGGAGGGCACGTTAAGCCGTCGGTCCCGGCTGTTGTCATTAGAGCTAAGTCTCACCGCCAACCCGCAGTTGAGCAGCGTAGCGCAATATGCTCTAAACCACTTCGATTAAGGGGAGGCCCATATCCCAGCCGTGGGATGAATAAGGGTTGACGTCGAATCAGAGGCAAATAAGTATAAGACCTGCCTGATGTAAAGTTATAATTTTTATATCTGTTGGTACATAGTATAAACCGTGCGTTTGTTTATTAGCTAATGCCTCCTAAACCATGGGGGATTTGATGTATTTGCCAATGAAGTCGAACAAAATAGACTTGTTTTTATTTATTATTTATTTATTTAATCATAAACAATTTTTACATTGTGTTTGATATCAATAGTCAAATATAAATGTTGGTACTAATAGATAAATTTTATATAATATTAATTTACTGGATATTTAAAATCATCATAAGTAATATAAGAATTGAATTAACTTAGTAGTAGAAATTATATAATTATAAATTAAAATCAAGTCATCAACGAATTAAATGTCAAAAAATAAAAATAATAATAATAATAAGAATAACGTTTTACGAGCATATACTTACCAAAATACGATCATACAATAATCAAGGGTACATACGGTCATGTAGATGTATATGCAAATAATTAAACTCGCCAAAGTACCAAGGCATCATGATTACCAAATGGTATTCGTGAGTTCCCTTATCAGCAATGTTAGCGAGCGCTTTTCCAGCGGATTCCAGCGCCGTTCGCAAAGTTGACGTAACTCCACGTAGCTGTGACGTCGTTATCCGACGTCAGCAGACAAAGGAGGCATTGTCGCGCGATCGCGAGATACGGGGAGGGTGTGGAAAAGTTTGTTGTATTTGAAGAGGCTTTGTTACAAAAAGTTACAATTATCTTCGTTGCTCTGTTAATCCAACGGAGACGGTTAGATACTATCTAAATTATCGAGGCATTATAACAATTTCACAGCATTCTATATGTAGAATGAAATTACTTGGGGTGTAAGTGGCTCACTACAATCTTTACATTCAAAGCCAACCTTATCTAACACAAACGCTCGTGGGATTCCCACACGGGACAAACATTTGTGTGCATGAACATGTCTGTTTGTCTTAGTCTGGGTGTTTTCTATGTATTATAAGTAGGTATTTACAAAAAAAAATGTATTTACGTATGATTATCAGTTGTCTAGTACCTATAACACAAGCTTCGTTTACTTTGGGGCTAGATGGCGCTGTGTCATTTGTCTGACAATATCTGCACGTGGCGCAATCTGCCGATTTGCGAAAGAGGCCACAAGACGCTCTGGCAAAAGAGATATAGGGTACAGCGTATTTATAAGTTGCCCGATTGGCAAAGTACCTCCACCTCACAGAATACCGCAGCCATATAACAATTCCCTTGAGAGTTGTTGTGTGCTTGCGAGTGAGTGAGGTCACTAGAAAGGAAGGAGTTGCTGCGTTGGCAGCAGGGGTAGCGGCGTACGAGCTTTTGCGAGCTTTAATATGGCTACGGTGTAACTTACAATTTATTATTTTAATTACATTTTAATGTACTATGAATTTATATTTTTATAATTTTTTTATACTAATTTACGTAAGTAAATAAACGACTTTGAACCTTTATTATATCAAAAGTCAATATGGAACATTAACCTAATTCTAAACTGAATTAAAATTAAAATGAAATCGAGTCAATAATTCAATTTCCCGGCAACAAAAACACAAAACACTTCATCACCACATTACTAGCTCCCAATAGTGCTATCTGCAGCGCCCGATCTTAAGTAATGCCTTCCAACAAATGAAATGTGTACATTGGGGACTGCGAGGTAGCCCGCGGGTCCCTCCGGCCCTCCGGGGTCCATTCAGCCTTGTCTGCGAGTGACATAAGGACACTATTTGTCTCTCGCCCCCGCCCGCCCTGACCCTAGCAAAAACGATCTTTTTCCTAACTTTTGTTGCCAAAAACCAATTTACTCGGTTCAAAGAGTTGCGTCACATAAACGAGGTTATTATGTGAACTCATTACATTACCGAGTTAATTAGGGAAGTCTCGGCAGCGGCTGTAGGAAGCGCGTCTTGGAATAAAAATGTGCATCCTGTGTGGGGCTTTCTTAATCAGGAGCTATTTATGGTGTAATTGGATTCCGCTTTCATTGCTAACCTGATTTTACTTTTAATAGGGAAGGGAATGCGGTAAGAATATTAAATTAAGCCCTTGGCATTTTTAGGGATCCGTATCCGAAAAGGTACACAAGAAATATTTTTTGATCACTTCGTTTCCCATCCATTATTTTAATAACTGTATTCTGTGAGGTACGTGGAGGTACTTCAGTTGATATATTTAATAAAAGGGGCTCCCAAGCTTTCAATACATTATCAGAAGATTCGAATCCTGGCAGGGTCGCCATGATATTGGGAGATGATGCAAACACTGAGTCTCGAGTATAAGTGAGTTTATTAAGATAATATTCGATTAATATAAATAGTAATGAACTAATGATACATAAAGGGGTACTCACACTACAAACATAATGATCATAAGAATTTTGAAAGACCGTATTAGTGTTAGGCGATAGAGGTGCTAACCTTTCAATCCCTATTATAAAAATTTTTTGAAGAAGAAGATTTCGTATAATTAATATACGAATTAGGCAGACCGTACCCTTGTTTGTTACCCTAGTAGTATAAAAAATACGAGGAGTGACAGATACTACCAATTATTTACCCCCAAAAGCAACTTAAAACCATGCAGTGAAGTAATATATTTTTCTATAATATTTCGTGTATTTTTATATACAAGCTGCAATACTATGTGTACTTTTTTTGTACCTGTTATGTATGTTGTACCCCTATCTTATCTCCGAAATTAGACTTTTTTTATACTACGTCGGGTGGCAAGCATACGGCCCGCCTGATGCGAAGCGGTTACCGTAGCCATATTAAAGCTCGCAACATAAAATATCGCTCGCGCGCCGCCACCCCTGCTACCATCGCAGCATCTCCTTCCTTTCTGGTGACCTCACTCACTCGCAGGAACACAACAGCCCTCAAGGGAACCGTTATTTGGCTGCGGTGTTCTGTGAGGTGGAGGTACATTCCATAGTCGGGTAGCTTACAATTACGCTCCCTACCTCTCTTTTCGCCGGAGCTTCGTTTGTCAGTCAGCAGGGTGCACCGTGTGCAGGTGAAGCAGAGTTGTGAGACTTAATAGTTTCGAAGATATTGTAGGGCAAATACTAAATTTTCGTGTAATTCGAAGGAAATAGTTTTAACAGATGAACGAACAGATATATGAGTTGTTCTATTATTCTACAAGGATTTTTTTTTGTTTCATTCGGTCGTACTAAACTATATATATTGGCAATAGATTGTCTATACCGTAGACAGAGAATATAATCGACAAATTTGTCTATTATATTGGCAGCTATCAACTACCCGTATTTTTGTTTCTCGTCATTCTCATTTTTCAATTAGATTTGAATAAGTTTATTTTTATCAAATGTTGAAAGCTAATCGACTGGTAAATATAATCTTCATTAAACACAAAAGACGAAGTTAACACAGATACTTACAGTTTTTTGCAGATTTCTTTGTTATGTTTCTTCAAATCACAAACAAAACATTTACTTCTGTACGCAACAAACCGTTAAGTGCATGTACAGTGCTACAAACTTATCTGAACCGGTGGCCAAATTTAGAACTAAAGCCGCCATCTTGAAATTTATTTATTTACCGCGTATGCACATTCCATTGGGGTGTATTTTTTTAAATACATATTATCTTTTTCTACACATATTACATTTCTTACAATAAAAAAATCGTCAACTAGTTGTTTCTGTGCAATATTATAACTCTCTATTATTATATAATAGCTGTGATCGCGACTTAACGTGGTGCATTTTAAAACTAATCAACAAAAAATAGAAGGCAATTGATATTTAATTGAAACACCACACAACACAATTAATAAGTATATCAATGCTATTATTTTAAACAGTGTATATATTTCTTTGATTTTTATGTTTCCTCTAAAACGGGCGGCATTAGGTTTAATGGCAACACTTAAGTCGATCGTACCGCCCCCGCCACCGGGCCAGATAAGTTTGTGGCACTATAACTTGACAACCAAATGAAATGACAGCTGACACTTTTGATAAGCGGTGTTGCCAGTTATTAAACTACAGTGCTGTGGTAGAAAACAAAACATATCTAGAATAGATTTTGAGAAATGAGGGGGTGCCCAAACCTCCCGACTGCCCAATCCCGAATACCTCCCTACTGGTTATTTCCAAGGAAGGCACAACAACCTGCGTAACAAATACTCTGAACAATAACAGCACAATATAAAATCTCTACTACTATCTCATTTTAGCCACGCTAACGATCCGTCTATAAAATTTAATTTATTATACAAGTCTATGAAACTTGTTAAGTCTATTATCTCTACTTGTCTCTGAGGTCTCTGGGGCAAATAACCGTGGCATTTCTTACAATATTTAAAATACAGATATACGCGTTTCATTAAAATCAACTCGAGTATCAAACAATTATTCCCCTGGGGCTCGTGTGAATTATTTACTTGTGTAATACAGAGGACTGATGGGCCTGGCGGGAGGCTCGGCGTTAATTTTGTTAAGTCCTACAGAGCGGACATGAGTACTCTTAGACTTTCACGTGGTTAGATACCGTATATCGATTTAATTGTGCAAAGTTCGTGTACTTCACAAACTTTGTTGTGTAAATTTGAAATTTGTATTCAAACGCAAACAGTGCAACTAAACGACACACATTGGCCACTTTATTTCATAGAAATGCCGCATCGTAATTCCTACTACTATTGCATACACAATTGATATTTATGCAAAACCTGACAGTTTCCGATGTTCCTCATTCACTGCAGTTCATCTGTGGTTAAGTTTATAACATGTTTGTAACTCATGTATAAACGACAAATGGATTTGATTGAAATTTGGCACGCAACAGGCGTGTTCTTTTTTTATAGCTATTAGGTGTAAAACAAGCATACAGCCTGCTTGATGGCAAACAGCTATCGTAGTCTAGCTATGTTCAGAGTTAACGTAAACAATACTTTTTACCAGCTAGTGTGTACATGCGAGCGAAGCGACAGCGGGCAGAAGCTAATCTAGATTTCTGCAATAATTGTCATACTCGTTTACATAATGTTAGATCAAACGATATCTATTATTCTCAATGTGTGAGGCCGTGGCCTCGCCGTGGTCCACCCTCAGTACGTAATTAAAATTTCACGAGGACTTGCACTGATTTGTTGATTTCATATTTATACACGTTAAACAAGGTTGATGGGGCCAGTTTCTGGGTGTTTATTAGTTTTCAATGGGGTTGCCCGGCGTAGTATGCCAAGAAACGTGTAGGTATAATGGTTTACGTGAACGATGGAAGAAATTTTTTGAACGAAGACGCCTCCTATAGCCAGTGAAATTAATAAAATAAATGTCATTGACATCTATATAAACTATAAACTGATAATCTTCATTAGCGTGAGTCTACTAGAAACTTTACTTATTTAGTTGTATCGCTAGTAGCCGTAGACAAAGAAAGCGATAGACAATTAAATAGTTTAGAAGTGTCTACACACTAGAAAAAGAGCTTACTTACGCTATCATCATGAAAGAAAATGAGATACACTGAAACGATGTCTTGTTGATTGTAATACTTTTTGCCACACTGATACTGTATAGCCTGAACCATAGTTTAACGTGTTCTTCGAAGACCATCAGAAAATGATATTTTGAATTTTAATTCATATTATTATGTTCGTTTGTTGCAGCCAAGCGTCGCGTGATGGCGCATGGAGTGCGCGCGGACGGCGTGGTGCGCGGCGCTGGTGCTGGCGGCGCTCGCGGCGGCCGGCCCGCGGTACAGCTCCCGCATCGTGCACACACACGCAGGTAATGTCAGCGCAGCTCCCGCATCGTGCACACACACGCAGGTAATGTCAGCGCAGCTCCCGCATCGTGCACACACACGCAGGTAATGTCAGCGCAGCTCCCGCATCGTGCACACACACGCAGGTAATGTCAGCGCAGCTCCCGCATCGTGCACACACACGCAGGTAATGTCAGCGCAGCTCCCGCATCGTGCACACACACGCAGGTAATGTCAGCGCAGCTCCCGCATCGTGCACACACATGCAGGTAATGTTAGCGCAGCTCCCGCATCGTGCACACACACGCAGGTAATGTCAGCGCAGCTCCCGCATCGTGCACACACACGCAGGTAATGCGCCAGAGCCCAAACCCACATGCAATGCACGCATACACGTGCATACTACACACCGAGACATGGGCACACTACGAGCTCTGTTTACACAGTTACGCAGTGAAGCCAGCAATCTATATTTAGACTCAAAATAAAAATCCGAGTTTTCCTCCATTTGTGTCGTAAATTCAATTAATTTGAATTCTGTACCTTCCTTAATGAATTGCTTTTTCTTTCGTACTATCAAAATGTTGAATGTACATAGCTTTTCCCAGGGTACTACAATATGATTTTATTTAAAGACATATATACTATAAAAATTTAACAGAGTTTCAGCAGCAGCATGTTTGCTATAAAAATACGCAGAAATTAAACAACATAAAACCCCAAGAATTTGTTAAAATAAAACGCGCTAAATGAGACGAGTCGAAAACAAAACTATGCTCATTAAGCATTAAGAAAACACCGGACTGGCTGAGGACCGACTTCGGGTTCATTCGCTCAAAGAAAACATTAATTACGTTTGATGTGCCTGCAAAAAACACGCGCGACTTACTAATATTTATGCCTTTATATTTCTCTCACGCCTCGTCTAGACTCATTAATGGGATTATTGTGTATATTTAAGTTTAATGTGTAGGTCTATAAATAATATAAAAGGCTGTATGTTACGAACAAATATAAAAATAGAACTGAATATTTTGAAACATAAATAATCACGAAGTAATAGTAGAGTGATTTTTATATCGACAAGAAGCACTTCGCTATAAATAAAAAAAGTACCTACCACGTCGGGTGTAATATTTGTCAAACAAATTACACAACGCCATCTAGCCCCAAAGTAAGCGAAGCTTGTGTTATGGGTACGAGACAACTAATAAACATACGTAAACATATATTTTTTTTTGGAAATACTTATGATACATAGAAAACACCCAGACCAAGACAAACAGACATGTTCATGCACACAAATGTTTGTCCTGTGTGGAAACCGAACCCACGAGCGTTATCAGCTATCTATTGAGTACCAATAGTATTTGCTTAGCTTCGGACTCTATGAAGGTGTGAATTTGTCCAGGAATCATCATTTCAGCTTATTGTCGTCCACAGCTGAATGAAGGCGGAGCCTCTCGAATTGATTATTTTAAACCACTAAGGTGTTAAACAGGCATGCGGCTCGCCTGATGGAAAGCAGTTACCATAGCCTATGGACGCCTGCAACACCACGGGTATCACGTGCGCGTTGCCGACCCTGTCTGAAAGACCTCTTCACGCCCTTTTTGAAGAATCCCGTGCTGTGGTCTCCTAGGAAAATCTCAACAGGCAGTTTATTCCACAGCTTGTTAAAACGCGGGAGAAAGGGTCTCTGGAACCGCACAGTACGTGACTGTGAATGCTCTGTCGGTGGCGAGCGATGCGACTGTAGAAGGAGGCCGTGTATCATATCAAACAACTCTTCTGAATACACTCCGTTATACAATCGGTAGAACACACAAAGGGACTCAAAAGCTAGGCGTTTGTCAGTCTGAAATCGTCAACAATCCATATAGTTCCCATCTGAATCGAGTCAGAATGTGTTCGCTCTCATAGATGTGGCGCTGTCGTCTGCATAGTAATAAATCTCCATAACCTTGGAGTTACCACCGTTAACTGTTTGTCGAGATTTTAATAAAAGCACAGTATTAAATACTGAACTTATGAGATAACAATAAGATGTTCAGAAAATGTGTGAAACAGATCTTTTACAGGTTCATACCACAAATTATTGGGAGTCTTTTGTGTTCATACGTTGTTGTAATATTAATTACATCGTTACCTTTATGTTTAACACAACTTCTTTTCAACTTAAGGGGCCATCCATAAATTACGTCACACGTTAAGGGGGAGGAAGGGGTCGATGAAGTGTGACATTGTGTGACAAGGGGTGGGAGGGGTCCTAAATTTCGTGACGTCACATTTCGAAATCTATTATAATCTAAGTGTTAACACGAACTTTGAACTATTAACGAAAAATTCAGAAACATTTGCAACTCTAGATGTAAATTTGCAAAATATGTGACGTCACACCATGGGGGTGTCTCACAAATGTGACCAGCTGTGACAAGGACGGGGGGAGGGGTCAAAAAATGATGAAATTCGTGTGACGTAATTTATGGATGGCCCCTCAGTGATATAGAAACATGCTAATTAGCTTATTACATAATTCCAATCCGGATTCGGGATAAGATCTTAGTTACGTGCCGGGTTGAAGTAATCCACCATTTTGTCCGTGGATCCCACCGCGTCGCAGGTCCGACCCGTATACTTTAATTCCGCCAGCTCGACTTCGGGACAATCCAATCAGACCGGTTAAGGGGTCCGGGACATTGGGCTAAATGACGTCATTTCGTTTAGTAAACACAGTCCATAGAGTCAAAAGCAGTGCGTTAAATCTGGAGTGAAGTACCTACTGCGCTTCGGAAAAATATGTTCCAGGTTTTCTCTCACGTATTTGCCATCAAGCTGTGAAATCAACTGCTTGTCAGGGTTTTTCCAGGAGACAGCATGAGTTTCTTCATTATGGATGTACCTAAAGTTATTTACAGGTTGAAAAGATAGGCAATGAGCGTATGATGTCTCTGGTGTCGCTCGCGTCTATAGGTTTGTTTTAATTCTTGGTATAAATAAATACCTTAAACAATACTTAATTAATAATTTTAATAACATTAATATTGATGTCGACCTGTTCTGTACCAGCACCACTACTGTAAAGATGCATCTTGCAAATGACTTCTTTACGTAACTATAACTTATTGCTCAATTACGAATGACACCTTGGTTTCCTAAGCAATCTATTCATGATTATCTAAGTTTGTTCTGTATCTTTCTCCATAATTCTATTGGCGGAGACTTGTAATTAGCATAGTTTTACTCATAAGTGTTATATTTACACCTATTTCGCTGTAAGTCACCCAAACAATAATAAATAAATAAATAAATACATATCTTACTATATTAGTCAACTGGGCAACAAGCCTCTAGCAAAGGTCACTGGTTATTCCCACTGCTGTTGCGCAGTCCAATATTAATGTCCATGGTCGAGATGAGATCAAATTAATTATTGTTTGAAATTGGGTTTCCGTTTACCTAACTACACGCATATTCAAATATTCACAACGTTTCTCAACAAGGTTATTGATTTAGTAGAAGTTTTACATTTACATACATTGTATGAGTCAGAGCCTCTTAAATGGAGGTAAAAAGGGGTCAAAGTATTTGCTTCACGTATTAATATATATTACCATATAATCTAATTTATTTTTTCAAATTAGTTTATAAATATCATAAATAGTACTAAACTATATTATATAAACTAAATTAACTAAAAATAAACTAATCTTAAAATAAATATTATTATGTAAATAAAAAGAAAGAAAAAATAATAATAACTAAACCGCGTCAAAAAATTCCTCCGCATCACTGTCAAAAGGCATCGTGCCCAGAACGCTGGCAGCATTGCCACGCTGAATGGCAATGCTTATACGTTGTGCCAAATATACGCCTGCCCTCTGGTCACGGGAAGTATCAACCAAGCGCTTTGCTAAATCTCTAAATAGAAGCCTTAATCTTTATTACATATTCGTCTTCTGTATATGTTCTGTAACATTATGATGTTACATATACAGAAGGCGAATTTAATGCTATTTGACTAGGCATTGGCTTAGGATTTCTATTGCGTGGTGTAAGTACTAAGTCATGTTGCGTGCTTATGTTAGTTTGTCGTAAGCTGTTTGAAATATTAACTCATACGTGATTTCTTTATAGCTATTTGTTATAATATATATATAGAAACATAATTCTTTGCTGTTTGTTTGTTGGTGAAAATACTTTTTCATAAAAGTTCACAATACTTTTCGAATCATCACGTATTTTTAATTATTTTAATCTGTATTAACCACAATAGCTTTGGTTTACAATAAATATATTCTCTACCAGTAAACCATTGGCAGCGCAGACAGTCACGATTTCATTTTTAACACACTTTTCGACCTGTATGTAACTATGTAATGGAATCTAAGGTAACTAATTTAACCACCTTCCAAGGATCGTAGCGTAATGTAAATTGGCAGCTGTATGTAGTTCTGATGACAATACAATAATATGGTACTCGCGAACTGATCTGATGATGGAGCCGGAAGATATGAACTGGAACTTCATGATGGAACATCGTATCATAGCTGTTTTTGGATTTCTTAGAAAAGTCTTGTAATTAACTTTGACCACGATTAGGTTTCAAGGTCTGATGATGAAGCCGGAAGATAGGCACTGGCATTCCATGATGGAATATCGTATCATAGTCGTGTTTGCACTTGTGAGAAAGGCCACGTAATGGACTTTGAACACGATCAGGTTTCAAATCTATCGGGAACAATACAACCTCACCTGCACGTGGTGCACCCTGCTGACTGACAAACGAGGCTCTGGCGAAAAAAGAAGTAGGGCATAGCGTATTTTTTAAGGTGCTCGACTGGGGAAGTACCTCCACTTTACAGATTTTCACACCCAAATAACAGTTCCTTGAGGGTTGTTGTGTTCCTGCGAGTGAGTTTCATGTGCTTTAAAAGCGTGTTTTTTTTAGGTTTTTTAAACTATATTTAAATTATTCACCGTTATTTTTCCTATAAATAATATTGTTTTTTATTTGTATCTTTTACACAAATATTTAAAATGGTAGTAATAAACCGAGCATCTAAAATTATAAAACTGAGCGACTATTAAACTAACTTGGTGACTAAAGTTAGAATAGACACCAAAATCAAAATCAAAAATCAAAATATCTTTATGCCTTCGACTTTATAAAGCACTTAGAAACGTCATACAAATTAAATATAAAAACATGTATAAATCATTACTACTCTAAATCCGCAGAGCTTAGATTCACTTTCATCACACTATCTTGAATGTGAAAGTGAATTTAAGTGCCAGTTCCGGCGACGGGGCTAATTGAGAAAAACTGGCAAGAAACTCAAGGCTGACTCTTTTAATTGCCAATATCGTTACATTAAATACAAATACAATCATTAACATAACATAACAAAAGCAATTCATTTCCAAATACTTTTATCATTTATGTAATCTAAGATACAATAGTAAGCCTTTTGACATAGTCTAGTTTTGATATATTTCTTAAATTTACCCATGGATAATTTAAACGCGTATACATTGGAACGAGTCAGAGATTTTATGGAGCCTAGTAATATGCACAGCGAGTTTTCTTAAATTTAATTGATGGAGATCACTGTTTTTCCTAAATTTTGTTTGATTTTTATGAACGTAAATAAGATTTACATAAATATATTGAGAAGGTAATGTCATAATATTTATCTCTTTTAATTTATTTCTCAGTCCCAAACCTAACGTAACCTAGTATTTCAGTGGACCATATAGTATTTTTAGTGGGTTACTTTATTATTTTCCTATTTAAAATATTTACAATAAAAGCAATGATTTAAACCGCTGAGATCATAAATGCCGAGCAATATATAGCCCGTAGCTGCCTGTGGATGATCTGTAATAGCTGTGAAATTTGAAATGTCTAACTTATACGAAATGGAATACGGTGAGGTTTTAGAGTGTAAGTGGTTCATCAAGATCTTTGGACCAAAGCCAATTTCACCTGCACGCGGTACACCCTACTGCCTGACAAACGAAGCTCTGGCGAAAAGAGAGGTAGGGAGCGTAATTGTAAGCTATTACACCTCATACTTTTGTGGAAAGCTAATAAATACATTTTATTATTATTTATTATTATTTTATTACATGCACAATCACTGAAAAATTCCAGTATCTAGCTATCATACAGTGGTGCCTCAGTAATGGCGTCGTTGGCACCCTTCGGGTACGAAACCCTATAAACTAATGAGCAATTAACTCTCGTTCTAATTATTACGTACAAACATACAGTGTTTGCAGATGATTAATTGGCAGATAAGTAGTTCATTAGTTGGTACAGTCAGCGTTCGTTTGTGGAACAAAGGAAAGTTCAACGGAGCGATATATTCCACTTAGTTATGACGTTTGTACACGTGACGTGCACTAACATTGCGTTTCAAATAGCATTGTTGCAGTTTCGTAATATGTATTTATGAGGCAATTGTATTTTATAATTTTATTGTGCGTATAATAACTGTTAGTTATAAAAGTTTTATTCTACTAATAGTATAAGAGGGATGGAAGGGGCGAAGGGTTTTTTTTTTTATATTACGTTGGGTGGCAGACAAGCATACGGCCCGCCTGATGTGAAGCGGTTGCCGTAGCCATATTTACGCTCGCAACATAAAATATCGCTCGCGCGCCGCCACCCCCGCTGCCAACTCAGCATCACCTTCTTTTCTGGTGACCTCACTCACTCGCAGGAACACAACAACCCTCAAGGGAATTGTTATTTGGGTGCGGTATTCTGTGAGATGGAGGTACATTACCCAGTCGGGTAGCTTACAATTAAGCTCCCTACCTCTCTTTTCGCCAGAGCTTCGTTTGTCAGTCAGCAGGGTGCACCGCATGCAGGTGAAGTTGGCTTTGGTTCAAAAATGTTGATGAACCACTTACACCCCAGATTAATTGACTCACCGCCATCTTTGAGCCAAACTCTGCTGCACTCAGCACTCTGCTGATTTACTAATAACGCTCTGGTGAAAGAAGTAGGACATAGCGTAATTTCAAGCTGCCTGACTGCGTGAAGTCACCAGGAAAGAAGGAATTCCTGCGTTGGCAGCGAGCGAGTGATATTTCATGTTTAAGTGGCATTATGGCTACGGTAACTGCCTTAGTATTTGCTCAAGGTATGCAAAAACAAGTTTTCTGATAGGTATCCACAGATATCTAAATTGCAAGGTACAGCGCCTTATTATTTGGGTTTTAGAGGTACCATCAAACGTGGCTCAAAATACGAGTATGTCTGCTAAAAAAGGATTTTGTTTTTGATTTTATTTTACGATTGAATACTTGACAAACAAGACTCTTGATCATTCGTATTGAGTCACTCTACCAGTAACACCATTTTGTATTCCATTATCACTGATGAGTGCTATTTTGCAGGGGCGATCCGAGGCATAATAGTGGAGCCAGCGTCCCGGCGCTTGGAGCCGGTGGAGGTGTTCTGGGGGGTCCCGTACGCGGGCCGGCCGGCGCGGCTGGCCCCCCCGCCGCCGGCGCCCAGCTGGCCCGGCACGAGGCTGGCCGACGCCTTCGCGCCCGTCTGTCCTCAGCGGTACCCAGACATATCCAACAAGTAAGTACTCAATAGCTGATACTATGGCTGATCTACTTCTCAGGTAATCCACTTCAGTATTCATTACGAGCATGTCGATTTGTTTATCGGAGAAGATAAAGTTATAAAATAATCGGCCGCTTAGCTTAGTGATGGATACTTTCATCATTCGAGATTGCGGTATCATTGTGAGCTTCAGATGTTAAGAAAGGGATGGTTTATTGTTTTTTTGGAGTTGTTGCTGGGTTGCTGTTAATTCGGGATACATAAAGCGGCATTGTGCTGGTTGTTCCGAGCGACTAATATATAACGTAACTTCATTTAATCCATATAAAAGATTTAATAACTCTCCTATATATATCTAATGTATTTATATTATGTTTTTAAAGAACAGACTACGTCAATAAATGCCACTTAGCGGAAGTCGTCACCTATTCATTATCTGTTCACGAAAGGGAAACACATTAGATTCATAATATTAACAAAGATTTCGAAACACCTGATCACTATGATTTACGGTATCGTTTGTGCTTTAGTCCTAATAGCAATACTTCGCCTATCGTTCGTTATTCTACGAATGTTGAAAATCTTATAAACTTACTAAAACCATAAGTCATTTACAAGCCATACTAGCATGTGACTGCTCGTTTAGGTTTTACAGGATCTACCAGTATTATCATTTCTTAAGTGTGTTGCTCACTGGTACATCGAGGCGGAGTCACGGCGCGGTCGAGTTTAGATTTTTAATATAATTTGGTTATAAAGCTTTGGTTTAATAATCGTCTCTCATTATGAACTAATACAACCTAATATCTACAATACACTCTTTATTTATTAAGAAAATCTAGATTCGGCGCGCTTTCAGTGCTCGGCCCTCGACGCCCCTTAAATTTTAATTCGAGCGAACGGCGGGCCTTAGCTATTTCTTACATATATTTTATTTATAAAAGGTAAACCAGTTTGTTATCTCTGCAGGAGTGCAGCCCTCTCCAAGATGCCGCTGGGTCTGTACCACGAGCTCAAAGCCACAATTCCCCTCTTAGTGAATCAAAGCGAAGATTGTCTCTATCTGAACATTTACGTACCCGGTAGCGGTAAGTTGGCGACTAAATGAGATAAATAGTCGATTCATATGCTATTTTGAGGAAGTCAAATTTACATTTTCAATTTTGTTTCAATTGTTTGTTTCAAAAACATATTTGAAATAAGTATTTTATTAGGTAAGCTAGATTTTATTAGGTAATTTGAACTATTTTCCTCCTCTTCTCTTCTTTTCCTCCTGATTCTGCCACCAGGTCCAATTAACTACCAATTAAGTAGTTGTAATGAATTGGGTTGGCTATATGGTGGTGGTATAAAATCTACATATACATTGGTTTTTGTAAAAAACCACGCTTGACTTGACTTATTGTCGATGAGTTGTATTGTTTTGGAATAAAACACTTATTTTAGTGTTTGTTTATACAAGTATATTGGAATTACAAAAATAGACTTATAATACAAGAAGATTATGGTTCGCAAAGGCGATATCTCTTTCAGACATCTATTGCTTTTCAGTTTCTGAATGGAGCTATGAGAGAGATTGGGATGTAACTTATGTAGAGATGGACAAAATGCGGGACATTTACGATAAATGCCCAAAGAGTACTTATAAATGCCCTATTTAATTGACAGGTACTCACTGGGCACTCACTGTAAATGCTTGTCATTTTGGCCGTCTGTAAAGGTATGTGACGCTCGTGGTGTGTGGTGTGTGGTGTGTGTGCAGGCGCGCGCGGCGTGGAGGCGCCGTACGCGGTGGTGGCGTGGGCGGGCGGGCCGGCGCACGAGTGGGGCTCGGCCAACGCGCTCGACGGCGCCGTGCTGGCCGCGCGCGCGCACCTGCTGCTCGTCACGCTCAACTATAGGCTAGGACTACTAGGTACGCGCCTGACACTCGCTGCACCTGTCTTGACACGGTCAAAGTACGCTTGACGAAGTAGTTTGTATTAACCCTTAAACGACCTGCGGTGCCTGAGACCGCAAGTATGTGATTAAGAATTTGAAATAATGGGATGGTGGTAAAGGGTTAAAATTCAACAAGTCCAAGCCGACTATGATTGAACATCGATGTATCAATCAAACTTTGAGCGTGTCATCCCAGTATATTTCATCGACCATTGTTTAAATGCCATTCGAAGGACCTTTCATCTCATCAGACGCAAGACGATTGATCATGTTTGAACTTCTTGCCTCTAGAATCTCATTCCATACCTTAAGATACTCGTGCGTACATGGTTGAGCTACTTACTTTATTTTATTATAATTTCAATTGCGTAAACTATTAGTAATAAACAAGTATTACTGATTGACTACAACAGCAAAAGTTTTTGTAGTCAATCAGTAATAGTCAAAATATTTAATAATGTCCCAAAAGTAAACTGAGTGACAGGTAAAGTGAGTGAGTATACTTTTGCATTAAGTTCATCGTTAGTACATACAAATTTATATTGTGTACAGAAGATGGATTGATAAAAATAGAACAGGAGTATGTCAAAGGTCAGAAATTGGACAACTATATCTTAAATTTAAATCAAATAAATTTATATATAAATTATAATTAACCCCTGACCTTGAATGTCCACTGACCCCTTAAACGACCAGAAGGTTTCGGTCAATATTTGGTCACGCACGCCTGCCTAATTGAAAATTTAAATCATCACGATTGCGTGACCAGGTTCCCAAACGGTAGCGCTAAAAATGTCACGTGTGGTCAAGTTAAATCAATTAGTTAGGGTATTAATTTCAGGGTTCCATATCAAATGTTTTTCAAAATGTACTGAGACCATTAGATATCTTGAATAGTTTATCTTTTGCCAGATCTAGTGGCTCATCTAATACCTGTCACTCACAGAGAGTGACATCTCTCTATTCTATACATGCATCATGCGTCGTGGTACCCTTTATTTTAACTACTAATTTTCAGTCACCTTGCTCTAGCATCATCGTTATTATCAATTTCACCCACCGTTGGTCATAAGCCAAGCCTTCTCCAATGCTTTCCCCCAAATACGGTCTAAGCCAAATTACGGTACCGATAGCCGCCGATAAGCCGATTTACGCAGCATCAGCTGAAGCATGAATCCAGTAAAGCATACATAATATGTATGCTATATTATATAAGCAAACATGAAAGAGACGTCCATGAAGCACACACATGCCTTGACACAACGTAGTAATAAATGTATCGTCAAAAAAGCAAGTTTGGATACACAACATAGAATAGGTCCAAGTTTTTCGGGATAATACCTCAATAGTCAGTACTACCAAAGCTATGAAGATTTTTCAATTTGAATACACTTCTTGTTCATATTACACACAGGTTATTTAACAAGCGGCTTGCGGTCAGACGAAGTACAGCAAGCTGGCGGAGCCGCAGTGTTGGATGTAGCAGCTGCGCTAAGTTGGATCCAAAGTAACATTGCTGCGTTCGGTGGAGATCCCAAAAGGGTCACGCTAGCAGGCCACGCCGCTGGTGCAGCATTAGTTAATGCTCTTCTTATGATGCCAAACAGCAAAGGTATCACAAATTTAAGTTTGATTCTTAGATTGATTTGATTAGTTTGGTAAATCTAAACTAAAGAAATCAATTACTAGAGATTCTTTTTCTTTTCTTTCCCCGGCAAGACTAATGACCCTGCTAACATTAAATCTTTATATATTATAGTGGTTTACTACGCAGCCATATTGTGAAGATGAGATAAGATCTGATATAGATACCAGGGTTACTAATTAGGGTAGCTATTTTTAGTCCGTTTACATGTTAGCCGTATGTTTGAACGTAAAAAAAGAACGTATATTTGATCTTCTTCACTATCTGTTATGAATTATTTACTTTCCTAAGGTTTGGCGTCACGTGTGTTATTGCTGAGTGGGTCAGCGTTGAGTCCGACAGCTTTGGCTCCAGACGCAGCTCTCGCCAGAGAACACACTGCACAGTCACTGCGTTGTACGCAAGAGTCCTCTACGGATGAACACTGGTAATTTGAAAAGTAATTTATTATTTCAGAAAGAAAAGTGTTTTAAAAAAAATCATCTGTAGTAAAATTGAAGTGAAACTGCACAATAACTAGATAATATATTAGCGTCCCGAAAAAAATAGTCGTTCTAAAATTCTGTGTCTGCGACAATCAGTCTGATGACTTGGCAGATTATTAAGGTTTGACACCTAATTCCACTCACATAGAAAAAGTTGGACAGTTTCCATCAATATTAATGTTGATAAACTCAACATTATGAAAATCTTTCACATTATATTTAATTATCTGGTATTTTGTCTAGTTCAGTCAAAAGCGACATCAGAAAAATCTACGTTTTTTATATGTTGTTGTTTTTTATAAGTTACAAATTTGAACGTAGATTACTTTGAAGGGTAGGTTCCTTCAAAGTAATCTACGTTCAAATTTGCAACTTTCAAAACCCTGTGCTGCTCGAGCAATAATTTTGGTCCTTTTTCAGTTTATATAACTTTAACATTATAATACATTAACCATCACCCAATATGAAAAAAGGTTAACAGACTGCATCCGTAAACGTCCGCTTGCTGCATTACTGGCGGTCGAGGCGCCAAGAGCTCGGTTCCTGGCGGGCTGGGCGCCATCAGTACCACTCCTAAGAGACTCCAATAGCCAAGGACAAGCACCAACCAAAGCGTTGCACGCCAGTGAAGCATTCCTAGAGTGTGCATTGGCAGTTGTTGTTTCTACCACGGAGAGCTACCAGTTCTTCAGTGAAGATGATATCAGACATGGATTTGAAGAGGAACATAGGTTAGTCCACTAGTAATAAAAATAACTTGATAGCTTTCTTCTAAATTAAGACTAATTGTTTGTTTTGGCAACATCATCTATCATGTTATCGTGATCTGGGTTACCTGTTGTTTCAATAGTGGTGTCAATAACTTGGTGACGTAGAGTTAAAAATATGGTAGATATACCCGGATACACTATCTTCTCTATCAAAATCTTATTTTGACCCGCAGGAATAGAATCCTCCGCACGTACGTTCGTAACGTATATCGATACCACCGCAATGAGATCTTCGCCGCAATCAGGAACGAGTACACGGACTGGGAGAAACCAATCCAACATCCGATCAATATTCGAGATGCGACCCTGGAGTCTTTGAGCGATGCTGCCGTCGCGGCACCAGCGTTAAGGGTAGCCCAGCTTCATGCGAAAAGAGGCGCCAGAACATATTTTGCTCATTTTGCACATCAGAGTAAAGATGCTGATTATCCTCAGGTAAATAAACAAAAGTTTCATGTTAATGTTAATCAAAGTTTATTCTATTTTAGATTCTTTATGTGTTTTTAGAAGTCGAATACTCCCGATTTTTTAATATTTACCAAATTTCAAAATTTTCTTCTGAAAACTTTGATCTTACTAATGGGATCATTACAAATCTTACTAATTCTTGTAATCCTATTTTTATTCGCCTATGTCCTGTATAGTTACTTAAAACTGTCCTCCATTTCCTAAACTCCCTTTTCCTAGTCCCGTTCATAAGATGCCTTTATTAAAATAAACGATTCTATCATGAGGATACTATTAAGGTAAATAATCTGGCTGATGTTCTGGAAAAAATATATTATGGACAATATCAAAATCAGGGGACGTTCGATCATCAATGTTATGTCGTTCCAATCGTGATAGATATATAAAACTAATATGCCATCCAAGTTTTTATTGCAAAATGAAGTGAATACTACTCCAATTTAGTTAATTTCTATGTGAGCGGCGTATTTGCACATTTCTTCCACTGTGGTAATAACCATTTAACCCCAAACTTGTCCACATTAAAAGACAATGGTACTTTCGTAAGTAGGATAACGGTTAACTTTCAGTTGCCTCCCTTTGGGACTAATAAGAAATTCTGTTTCAATTATGTCGACCGTTAATAGTGAAAAGCGCTTTTCGTGATCACGTCATTAATTTATATGAACTGTTTTGTGTTCTTACTGAAACGCAATCAAATTTTTGTAACAATCCCCAGTAAGGGCGTAGGAAAAAGTATATAATGCAATTTGTGTAATGTAGACTTGGACAGTTTCAAGCCTCTTATTTTTCAGTTATTTTGTGAATGACAAACAAACTCATGTCTGATTAACTCACTCTCTCACTCAAAGGATCGCAATCAATAATCCTTAGGGTAGGTTATTATTATTGTTTTTATATGAGAAGCACAAGCGAACATGTGAGTCACCTAATGGAAAGCAATCACCACCGCCCATGGATATCAGCAACACCAAGGGGTCGCCGATCCGTTGCCAGCATTACTCTGTTTTTGATTCATGTCGTATTTATTTGGGAATACCGCTGAAGGAAGTTGATCGACCGCTTGAAGGATCGCCAAATATCAAGATGATGTGGATAGAACTTTATTTGGAAGGTTTATTTGGTTGCTGTCTTCCGTCAGGTAGAGGATCTATCTTAATAGGATTGAACATGCCCTGCCTCTCATTCGCCAGAGCTTCGTTTTCTAGAACACAGTTTAGAGATGATATCGATACGCTTACACTCCACGCCTCTGTCTGACTCACTTCACAATGTTAATAGAATTATAGGTATTCTAAAAGAACCTACATGTTCGTACTTCTAATATGCCGCGAATACTAAGCATTAACTTTTCCAACAGCGCCTCGGCAGCGTCACAGGCGAGACACTCCCATACTTCCTCGGTCTTCCTTTAGTGGGAGGCATGCAGTATGCTCCTCGGAACTACTCAAGAGGAGACGTAGCGGTGGCTGAAGCTGCCGTAGCCTTGCTGGCTGCCTTCGCAAAGACTGGTGATCCTACACCTCGTACAGAGGAGCGTCATCACGACAATGCTGTATCATGGCCAAGATATGAACTGAATACTCAGCAGTATTTAAGTATAAGTAAGTTATAGTAAGATAATCTTCTCCATGTTTAGTTGAAAAATTGAATGTAAGGAAACTGTGAAAGTGGAGAATGATAAACTTAGACGTTAAAGATTAGGAAGAGTGAGCAGGTGAGGAGAAGAAAGAAAGAAAAGTATTTTAATGACACGTAATAAATACAAAAGTATGGTTACAGAGAGAAAAGCTGATTTTAATAGAAATACGTGGTATTAAAACTATGTTATTATTTTAATAATTGATTTGCCGAAATTTATAGAAATATTTTTAACATGGATAGGTTGGAGAGACGAATTTTCATTTTTTAAAATATTTATATAAAACTATGTTTTTTATACTCCACTAACTGGACTAACAAGCACACGGTCAGCCTGATGTGAAGCATCATCGCACCCTTATAAACGCACGCAAATTGCAGCCTGAGAATCCGTGGCCATCGCAGCAACTCCTTGCTTAATCGTGACCTCACTCACTCGCAGGAACACAACAACTCTTAAGGGAATTATTATTTGGCTGCAGTCGTTAGTGAGTAGAGGCAGAGGCACTTCCTCAGTCGGGCAGCATCCAATTACGCAGGTAGGGCCTGTTTTTCGCCAGAGTCTATTAGTCAGTCAGCAGAGTACACAACGTGCAGGTGAGGTTGGCTTTGGCACAAAGAAAGTGGTGAGCCATTTAAACCCTAATAAAATTGTGGATATATAAATATAAATAATAAGAAGGGTTCATAGATGGTGTTATTAGCCGTGTGATTTCCGGCAGACTAGAATAGAATCACTCCGTCTCTTCCCGTAGATGTCGTACAAGGCGACTAAGGGAAATACATTATAAAACATCGATCAGGCCTCCCCAACCCATCTGGCCAGCGTGGGGAGTGTAGGCCCAATCCTCCTTCTGTCTGGGACGGACGAGAGAGGGTCTTGCTCCTGTAGTGGAGACTGAAATGACCTGATGATGATAGATTGTGAAAATAAAGATATGAATAATAAACATAATGTTTGTGGCAGGTACAAAGTTACGAGTGAAGAGTCACTACCGAGGTCATAAAATGGCGCTGTGGCTACATCTCATACCGCAGCTGCACAGGCCGGGCGCCGCGCCCCGACACCACCAGTTCAGATCCATACACCCTGACATGTTTGCTGGTAAGTCACTTAAATTGAATTTGTGGATTATATCACATACGAGTATACGTTGAGGACTAAAATTTATAAAATAATAAAAAATCTGTCCAAGTACGAGCGACTCTCGCGTCAAGGGTTCCGTATCATTGGATGTTATTAAAAGCAGTCTATATTACTTGAACCTGCCCTTCATTAGTATAATAATATAATAATGTAATAAATATGTAACATAATATTAAAGAGTTGCACAAATTTTTACAATTCCTTCTAACTATTATGAGACCTTGCTTCTTGCAAAGTCTTATGAATCTAGGTCAATAGGAAGTATCCTATTACATAATTGTAGTAGTTAATTGATACAGGTGTTACTTTGCGGAACTCAAATTAGCAGGCAATTTGTGCTACACTACTTTGCGTGCTTCCACCACCACACGCAAAGTAGTGTAGATGAAATTGCCTGCATTCAGTATATATTGATTCCCTTGCAAGTGTCAAACTATATGGCATAAACTGCAGTATCTTTTGACTACATTGTCTTAAAAGTTTGATTTTTCATAGCTTCAAGAAATGTGCTGATCTATTTGATATTAATTAATTTCAACTATATCTTCACAAATTTCTGACAAAAAGTGTCGTAACAGATGGACAGACATACAGACAGATGAACAACGAAGCGATTTTTTTTTATTTACTTCGGAAAACAAAGAGCACTCAAAAACTAAATACAGTATTAACCTGAAGTGATCCCATAAGGCTTTCTTTATTCGTCTTGAAGTACCAAACCGTACAAAGTGATGGCTATTAATTTGCAGTGATTAAAAAAAAAAAAAATGTATATTTTGGAAGACGCGTGGCATAGAACAGAAACAAAACAACATTTATTTGTTTTCTATTTTGCCGTCATAACTATTTAAACGCGCACTACGGAAAAAAAGCCGCTGACAGCGAGTGCCGACTGTAATGGCAATTTCTTAATACTATTTTATAGCTAATAATATTTTATAGTTAATAGCTTATTCTAGATATTTAAGTTTACATCATTGGAACCAGAACAAGTAGAATTTTCTATGGAACGCCATAATAAAGTACTGATCGTTGAAAACAACCACACGAACGAAGCAATTTGCTAACTACGATAAAAAGAGTACCCCAAACTCTGTTACGAACGGCATCTTCAAAATCGATTGTTCCTTCCATCTACGTGGAATTGTCTCCAAACGTTTCAACCCCGACCTAGTTCCTCGCGAGCCTTCCGATGCCTTAGATTACAATCATATCAGCGCCGTTGCAAATTGCCTCACTGCCGGCATTTAAATTGAACACGTCTTGTTATAGGAGGCCATTACTACCATTTCCTCGCGCACGGAACCCCCTCATTAACCACTTCCAGTTCCCCTAATAAATGTTCTGAAACACTATCGGTAACTTTAGAAAGGCGAAACGGTTTGAATAGCTCTCGAGGAGTTATTGCCGCGGATGTGGACGTGAGGGAAGGAAATTAATTGGCGAGATCCTTTTAGCCTTAACATCAAGGGATGTAAATTTGGAAAGCTATTGGGTGTTGTATATGTATAGTTCAGAGAGCCTACCATCAACTTTAAAAGAAAAAAATATTGATTTAGGAACGAAATTTTGGGGTGTAGTGGTCCATCAACGTCTTTGAACCAAATCCATCCTCACCTGCAGGTGATGCACCCTGCTGACTGACAAACGAGGCTCTGACGAAAAGAGAGGTAGGACTTAGCGTATTTTTTAAGCTGCCGGACTGCGGAAGTCACACCTCACAGAATACCGCAGCCAAATAACAATTCCCTTGAGGGTTGTCGTGTTTTTGCGAGTGTGTGAGGTCACAAGAAAGAAAGAAAGGAGTATAGGTTGGCAACGGATCGGCGGCCCCTTAGTGTTGCTAATCTCCGTGGGCGGTGGTGATTGCTTTCCATCAGGTAACCCGCATGCTCGTTTACCCCCTCTCATATTAAAAAAAAAACATATTGTTTTAAGCTGTAAACTCTGCTTCGTACTATGTTCATAAATAAAATTATTTTATTACTGCAATGGAGACGAATTGTCTAGTCCTTGCAACACGTGAAAAAGAGATAATGTTCAATTCGTACAGCAGTATATTTTCATGTTTTATTCCAAGTCGCATTTTGACATATAAACAATATTACTTTTTTTTTAAACTACGTCGGGTGGCAGACAAGCATAAGGTCCACCTGATGTGGTTACGGTAGCCATATTAAAGCTCGCGACGTAAAATATCGCTCGCGCGCCGCTACCCCCGCTGCCAACGCGGCATCTCCTTCCTTTGTGGTGACTTCACTCACTCGCAGGAACACAACAACCCTCAAGGGAATTGTTATTTGACTGCGGTATTCTGTGAGGTGGAGTTATATTCTCCAGTGGGGTAGCTTATAATTACGTTCCCTACATCTCTTTTCGCCAGAGCTTCGTTTGTCAGTCAGCAGGGTGCACCGCGTGCAGGTGAAGTTGGCTTTGGTTCAAAGATATTGATGAACCCCTTACACCCCAAAACGATTGCTGCCAAAAGATGGACAAACAAACGTGACGAAACTAAAAGGGTTCTTTGTTACTCCGGATCACTAGAAATATCAATGGTATCCGTTTATGTACGCCACCCTGGAAAAAAAAACCGGACAAGTGCGAGTCGGACTCGCCCACCGAGGATTCCGTACGTAGGATCATTATAAATAGTTCAGGAATCTCGCCCCCTATTTTTTAAAATTTAATTACAAATGTATAGTTTTGAGATTTATTCTTGTACTTGTAGTCTATAACGATGTTACTTGCCAAATTTCATAGTTCTAGGTCAACGGGAATTACCCTATGAGTTTTGATTCTTTTGAGAATGTCGAAATATGCGTGTTTTGCTGAATAAACGGCCGTATCTTTTTTTTACGTAAACTTAACAGTTTGATTTTTTTACAACTTCATGGGACCGTAGACCTGAATATACAGTTTAAATTTAAGCTTGATACCTCCACGCATTCTCGACTTAGAGGGTCTTCACAGACAGACAGATAGACAGACAGACAGACAGACAGACAGACAGATAGATAGGCATACAGACAGACAGACACAGACAGACGGACAACAAAGTGATCTTATAAAGGTTCCCTTTTTCCTTTTGAGGTACGGAACCCTAAAAATTGATCAAAAATTCCCAGAGAATATTCCAGGCAGCTATTGAAAACAGTTTTTTCAACTGAAATTCCAGCCCTCATTCACTCGTTGCTGAATTTTGAGCTGAACTTTAACTGAAAGCCAATAGCCTTTTTTGCTCCCACTTGAATACCCGAATAACTTATATTTTCTCGTATTCCGGTAGTTAATTAAGAGCGTTTCAGAGGCACACTGGCGGCGTCATTGCAAAAAAAAATTAGAAAGTAAATTATGCTCTTTAATATTTCTCGCAAGTATTTTTATTTGTCATTATCATCATCATCATTATTTTATCTTTTTGGTCTTCTTCTAAATTGGCACACAGTTGAAGCTTTAGAACACACGAATATTAACCTATTACTCAGAAATAATATTATACAATAATCATTGCGAGTTCTAAACTGAAAAAAAAATACGTGTGGCACTCGGGGACTGCCGCGGTAAAGCTATTGCATAGCATTTTTTAGTTAGGTTTTATTTTCGTTACGGAAATTCTTGATTCGGTCGCCGCGCTCAAAGCCCGCGATAAAAGCTATTATATTAAATTAAAATTTTATGCCATCATATGTATTTTTTATTAAATTATAATTTTATATCAAAATCAGTAATAATGTAATATGGTAAATAAATTTTGACTTATGATGTCAAAATCGAATGTCAAAAATAATAATAGCGAAAAAGTTCAAAAAAAGTGTTTAGTCATTCACCAACATCGAATAAAGTTACAAAAAGAGTAATGAGCACATCGAGGCGCGAACGTAGAAACGATAGTTCAAATTGGTCACACATTTACAACTGCGCCATTGACTCGATAATACTCACTGGCGAAATACGAGTATAAGGAAATGTTCTTAAGCCAAGTCGAGTCCAAAGGTCATATTAGGTGGGGGGTGTTAGGTTTTATTTTCGTTACGGAATTTCTTGATTC
Source organism: Hypsopygia costalis (assembly GCA_937001555.2). Taxonomy (NCBI): domain Eukaryota; kingdom Metazoa; phylum Arthropoda; class Insecta; order Lepidoptera; family Pyralidae; genus Hypsopygia; species Hypsopygia costalis. Next base: position 33,558,292 of record OW443327.2, on the reverse strand, counting down.
GGTCGCCGCGCTCAAAGCCCGCGGTAAAAGCTATATTGCATAGCTTAAAAAAAAAACATAAAACATGTAAATTTAACACTATCAAGCTATGCAACCGTGCCATACGACGACTTTTAAATGGGTTGTATTACATCGAATTTGAAATTATAAAACTGGGCGACTAATATTAGGTCTTTACCTATGAAATTTCCGTTTTGTATGAAAAAATTTAAACATTTTTTTTATATGTATTTTTTATTTGTATTAATCGAAGTAATCACCCATGCAATCAATGCATCTATGCCAACGCAGTGGCAGTTTATTGATGCCCTCCTTAAAGAAATCAGCTGGACGGCAACAAATTCTTCAAAGGCATTTTGTACTGCCTCTCGGGTATTGAATTTTTTTCCCGCCAAGAAGTTATCCAAATTCTGGAAAAAGTAGTAGTCTGTAGGCGCAAGGTCTGGCGAGTAGGGCGGATGTCGGAGAGCTTCCAACCACAGTTCTTGCAACTTGGAGACCGTCTGCAGTGCAGTATGAGGTCGCGCGTTGTCGCGCAGGAGCAGCGGAGACGAGCGATTGACCAATGCTGGTTGGAGACGTGCCAGCTTCTCCATCATTGTGTTCAGTTCTTCACAGTACACATCTGCAGTAATGCTCACCCCGTTTGGTAAGAAGCTGTGATGAATCACACCGGCGCTAGACCACCAAACAGTGACCATCACTTTTCTAGGGGTAAGTTTTCGTTTAGGGCATTGTTTAGGTGCTGAACCAGGATCCAACCAACTTGCTGAGCGCTTGCGGTTATCAAACAGAATCCATTTTTCATCGCAGGTAACAATGCGGTTAAAAATTCCTTCATTTGTGTGTCTGTTGAGCAGTACAAGGCACGTCTCGACGCGTACTTCGCGCTGGCGATCATTGAGTTCGTTGGGCACCCATTTGTCAAGCTTTTTTACCTTGCCAATTTGACGCAAATGGACCAATATTGTTTTGACGCTAACGTCGAAAGCTGCTGCTAATTCAGCCGTAGATTGTGTATCATCAGCTTCCACAATCGCCTTTAATTCGTCATTGTCGATCAAAGTCTTCGGACGACCGCGAGATTCATTTTTCAGGTCGAAATTTCCAGAACGAAAGCGAGCAAACCAATAACAGGTGGTGCGTTGGTTTGTAGTGTCAGCTCCGTAAACGTCGTTGATGTTGCGTGCCGCTTGTGCCGCGTCGCTGCCACGACGGTACTCATATTCCTTAATTACTCGATTTTTTAACGTATCCATGATGACGAAAAAGATTGAAATGCGATGAAAATGTAACATTAATCAATAAACAAATGACTACTTTTGGAAAAATAATTCACTGTTTTTAAAATAAAATTAATTTGAAATTAGAATTCTTAGCCAAACAAAAAATATTTTGATTTGAAATGGCCAGTACTGCAGATCGGCAATTTCATAGGTAAAGACCTATTATACTACCTTGGCGGCTAAAGTTGGTATGATCATACAAAACTCAACCTAATTAGTGTTTCCGTCGCCCATTTAGAAACTTTTAAAGGCTCCTGTTATTATTTTCCGTTTTGGATTGATAACTTTAATTGGATTTTCAATTACTAAAAAGATTAATTGAAACAAGTTTTTGTTGTCTCGAATAAAACTGTTTTGATTAATAAATATGTAGAAAAGGGTATTCAATCAAAATAATTAATTCAACGTGCACCACGTTACGCACGGCCGCATAGTTAAAAACTGCAGATTCTGCATTTTTTAATTTAGTTTTATAAATGTTTAGTATAAAAACGACCTGACCTGGATATAAATTAATTACTAAAAATAACGAAAGGTTTATTTTAAGTACATAAATGACTTCAAATCAGAACAGTATTTTGATTAGCGCAAGAAAAAAGAAGTTAATTTTCTATTACATCCTACTGCTTTAGTTCTAATTCTATGGAATGCACTATGTGGTTGCCGGCAGAATACGTTTTGGATATCCCTCAGTTGAATACAGATCATCATCATTAGGTCATTTTAGTCTCCACTACAGGAGCACGACCCTACTACAGAAATATTTAATACAGAATAATAAAATACTATTTATAAGTTCTTAAAAATCAATGAACGATTAAATAATAAGCCAGTTATTATGGACTAAAGTAGAAACATCAAAGTTTACCCTCACAGGTTGTCGTTCAAGGCTCAGCGGTAGTAAAAAGTTACTAAAAGATATTGATGTTTTGACCTATATCGGTTAATGGCCATGTCAATTTCGTTATAACTTCAAAAATGACAAAAATTAAACGTTACAAGGCTCGTTCATTTTCGTTGTTGGCAAGCAAATTTGCTTTTGTTCAGCGTTTATATCTTGTTAATACAAACACGTTGAGTTGTATGATCGTTTCATCCATTTATTTAATTTAACAGTATTTCTTCAGTAGGAAGGCTCCAAATTGAAACAGGCCTAAACAAATAACTTTTAAGTTATCCCGTACTCATTTCAACGTGATCTCATGTTTAATAAACACATAAAATATTCTACCCCTTAAACTAATAAAGAAAGTTAAAAACCGAAAAACATAAAAGTGCCTGTAATAATAAAACAACATAAACCCATTTCCATAAACTCTGAGCATAGAGTACTAATAGTTCGGAAATGGTTTAACGTCGTAATAAAGCAATAACGTTAGTAGGTAAATGGCTCAACGGAATATGATTAATGGATCTCGTTATAAATTTAAATAAAAATCATCGGCGAAAACCGAGTAGCTTAGCGGCGAGGCGTTCCCCTGGAACCTGTTATTAATTGTCTTTCATGGGCCGTCTCAAATTCCTCCATAATGAGCGCTATGTAAAGAATGGCGCGATCGCGGGATGCAAACAATGGAGATGGAGCCATTGTGGCTGAGCCGCCCCGCGCGGCACCCGCCACCGGTAATTGCTGGCCGCACAATGCCCGCCCCGACACCGATACTCCTTTTGTCCCTTTTGACGATTACCTCCAAATAGAGCACTTTTCGATGCCGCATTTACTAGACTTAGGTTTCTTCGGAGTTTTCTTTGTTTCCCTTTGGAGTGCGTTCCAACAATGGCCGGTAATGGTGAACGCAACAATCGTGCGCGGCCCTTTGTACACAACACTTGCCCGAGCGGATACATACAACTTTGGGTTTGTTCGCGTTCTTTGCTCTTAAATCACTTGCCTATTCATTAACTGTTTCCTCTTGGAGTTTTGTTAGGTCGTTAACTGGATCGTTAAATAAAATAGGCATGCGTTGTATTGTTTTTTAAAATACTGGTCTTTACTGAGATATTCATGATAAGTATCTTAGGAATATCTTGTAATATCTCATCTCTCTTATTGAATTCAAACAATTCGAATAGATCTGACAGGATTTTATCGGCCAATTCCAAAATAAATGTCCTTCGCAGTAAATATTTCAGGTAGCGATGGCGAGTAGCAATCGGACTCTGAAATAACATTGTTCATAACTCAGTTATCCGTTTGGCCTTATTGCCTTTTCCGATCAGGCGCTGCGTCTGTCAGATTTGGTGAAAAGTTATTCACATCACGCAACAAGTGGAAGGGAGCGGTGTACGGAGCTGGCATGTCAAGTGTGCATGTGTAAGTGTTCAATGCCATAAATAAAATTATCGTTGTGTCAGATATCAGGGAAATGGCGTAACTTTTATATTAGCTTTAGTATGATTTACGAGCATTTTATACTTTGAAAAGAATACAAGTGTTTTCAACAGAGTATTTTCAACAGTAATTCCCGGCAGACCTATTTTCAGTATTTCTAGGAAAATTAACAACTTATTCAGTTAAATTCAAGGAAACTTTGGAATTCTCTTCACAATAGAACTTGTTTATTTCATTTCCTTCAGTCGGAGACTTAATTTGTAGATTTTAATCTTTCGTTTAAATGTAAATAATAGTTCTAACAGTTTGTAAAAAGGAACAAATTTAACTTAAAGGGTGTTTTTGTTTGGGTTAGGTGGCAAACAAGCATACGGTCAGCCTGATGTGGAGCGGCTACCGTAGGCATATAAACATGACAGGCCCACACATTTCAACCAATGTTTCTCCTGTATAACCAGGATTAACAGCGGCGACCACCAAAAAGGCAATGAACAACTAAGTCCACTACAGACTCAGCGGTAAAACTACGGTTGCCTTGGAACGCACAACGAATTTGATTAGAAGAAATTAGTAGGAGTACGAAGCTTTTAGAATTTGACTTCCCCTCTTGGCAATGTGAGAAACAGAGCAATATGACAATTAAGGCATTAAAAGGCAGGTGACCTGCTTTTTTTTTAAATTAATAAATTAATTGTCATAATTTATTTACAGCATCTTGTACAGCAGTCGAGCTTCACTTGCCTAGCCATCTCTTTAGACCTGCGGCAGGTCTAAAGAGATGGCTAGGCAAGTGAAGCTCGACTGCTGTACACCGCCATTTTTAAATATCTAACACTATTGCGGACCTAAAATTGGCAAGTTTAGCATTACTTACGTAATTTTATTTATTCCTATAGGAGAAATATTCCCAGAGCTGTATACTACGACTACAACGTTGGACGATGAAGAGGAAAGTCCAGAGGCAGAGGAGGAGCCTCCCGAAGTAGAAGAATGCGAGCCGTCGCCGTCTCCCCGACCAGCACTCTCCGCACTACCAGCACCGCAGCCTTCTCCGAAAGAGGACTCGCTAACTACTCTAGACTCCCAGTATTACAGGTACATAATATAAGCTATGTGGTTGAATGGCTAGCAATGGCCACTTTGCCCCCGAGGTTGCGGGTTCGATCCCCGCACAAGACAAATATTTATATGCATAAAAATGACAATTTGTCTTGGTCTGTCTGGTTTTTATGTATTATATTTATAAAATATGTATATATTTAAGTACCATATTAGTTATCTGGTACTGATAGTACAAGTTTTGCTAAGTTTGAGTCTAGATGACAGTGTATAATTTGTCGAGGAATATCTAATTATTTTGCCAAATCATGATACAGTAAAAACAAGGTATTCTCTTCCCATATTGGCAAGACTACGTTGTAAGTCTGGTTGTCGAAAGCTAGATACAATTGATGACGTAGCCTAGTTCAAATCTTGTGACCTATCTGTCACGGGAAGTATATACCTTGTTTCACTATACTATAATGAGTACTATGACGAGGCTCTAATTAGACTAATATTTGACAAAACGTGCAAATCGAATAATAATATAAATCTAGCTTGCGCCTGTGACTTCATACGCACTTATCCCGGTATACCGTGGGAGTTTTTAAGGAACATTTCTTAGCGGATGCCTCCGTAATTTATTATCTACCTATATAGCAAATTTCAACCCGATTCGTCCAGTGTTTTGAAATGTGCGTTGGAAAATCAGTCAGTAATGACTAGTCAGTAAGATAAATATTTTTTTATTACAGTGTAATTAAATAGATTAGTTAACCTACATCGACCGATATGTCACTTGATGGTTTTTTTTCATTTGCATGCTTTGGAGGGCACGTTAAGCTACTAGTTCTGACTATTATTACTAGATGACAGTTACTAATCTACGTTATGTTGAATTGCATTAAACTGTGTCGGGCCTTTGTCAGTTCGCAGTTAAACAACGTAGCGTAGTACGCTCTGAACCCTTTCGATAGAAGGAGGACCTTTATCCTGTGGGATAATAAATATAGATTTTAAATATAACTTGATTATCACTAAAGTACACCAGAGATATCAATTACGCGTTGCCAACCCTGTGAAGATTCCTTTACTTCTTTCTTGAAGAATGCCATGCCGCAGTATAAGTAATAGTACTGCTTTAGTCTCAAAGAGTAACATCGCAGGGAGTTTTTTAGGGCACAGTCTATGTGTTTGGAGAAGAAAATTTATCTAGCACACGACCGACACACGAGTACGCGACCGTATCGGCTCCAACTTTTAGGTTGAAAACAAAGGCAATGCCGAGCTAACTATAAACACAAACGATTGTATAATCGGTAGAAAACACAAAGGGAGGCAAAGTCTCACCTTAAATTTAATGATTTAATATCTTGAATTTTCCTGTAAAGGCGTTATGATACCCGATACCTCTTAAGAGAGTTTAGTTACGAAACCTTCTGTTCGCACTTTAATGAAATAAAATACTCAACGCGAGTTCAAACTAAAGTAAATATAATACGTGATACAATACCAAATATGAATAAGCCCAGGAAGTTGTCCTCGGACCTTTACAAAACCTTGGGTTCCTTTATAAAAATATCCCCCTTATTAAGTCACAGCATTACGTTTAATTTGTACAATGGTAGAACATTTTTGTTTATTTCATCTCGGAAGAAACGTAATTACGAAATTGAAGATTAATGTTTGCACGTGTTTCTCTCTGCGTCCACATTTTTGTTATTAAATTTAACAGTTCTTCCTTCTTTAGCAATTGGTAAATTGAGTTCATCAGTTATAACTTCGTCTCTGCTCATAACATCATTAGAAGCAGCACAAGGGGTATTGATTAACACGTTTAAGTTTCGGAGTTCCCTGACTCTGACCGGGTTATTTTGGAGGCATTGTGAGCGTTCAGAATTCGCTTAGTAATTCATCGATATGAACAAACTAATAAACTATTAACCGAAACCCAACAGTTTCCGTTCGCGTGCCCCCGTCTGCATAAATAAGATTGATCGGCGCGTTTCAAACACGTAATCTTACTAATGTGTTTACCTAGTTGTTTACCTTCCACAATTTTGTCCCTTTTTGTCTCGCAAATAATGTCTTAATGCGGGCCATTTCTCAGGGGTCCCCGAGTTTTTTCCGCGACACAACTGGATACGTCTGATAATGGTAATGGATGGCGCTAAGTTCGCTCTGAATTAACCGGACTTTGCTTCGCTGAACGAATAATGAGAGTCATTTTTCAAATGGATGCGCAAGACTAGTTTTTTTATTTTTATTATGGATGAGAGCATTGTGATGAAAAATCGTTTTATGGAATCTTGCTTGTGATAATAAACATCTATTTTACTATAGAAAATATAGAAGCATACCATAATTGAAATTTATTTTGTTGACAGTTACACCGTAGCGCTGGGAGTGACTGTCGGAGCAGGGTGCTTTCTATTAGCACTAAATGTTCTGGTATTTGCTGGTATCTACTTACAACGGGGAAGAAGACGGACCGCACATCGAAGACCAAGAAGAGAAGGTTCGTAATAGCAATTTCACATCCACTCATATATAAAACAATAAAAAGTGTATGATAAAGGCAAATGATTGATAATTTTATTTTCTTATTTTGTAGGAAGTGCAACTTCTTGCAACAGCCGTACAAGAACTGGTTCTTTAAACAGTGACCCCACTGCTGCAGCTTCTCCTCGGAAAAGCACTCTTAAGGTAAAAATATCATACAGTTGAAATCATAATCTATTATATTAACAGAGAATCAGACTTAGTTTTATATTAATATGCTATGGAATATAGTGAAGTATACTTTGCATCTATCAGTCAACTAACATATCCCTCGATTTCCACAGCGCAGCAGCGAGTCGGAACTAAAAGAGAGACCCAGCAACGCCGCTCCGCCCGCAAAAAAACGCGTTCAAATCCAAGAAATCTCAGTGTAGAGGACTTCTAAACGAATGACTATCTAGACGTCGAGATAGGAAGCAAAGACTTAACTAAAAGTAATGGTGTAAATGACTTATGTGTGGGAACCGGGAAGTTAGATAGTCGACTCGAGTGGAAGAGATAAACTTGATTTAAAACTAATACTTTAAGTGCGCGTGAAGTGAACAGTGAAGTGTGAAATGTAGTAAATCTAAGTGGATGGACTATGGATGCAATCACAATTTATTTATCTAGTAGAATCTCAACTTTGTACAAACCACCGATTAAATAGTACTGTATATAGACAACGATGGATCATAATGCGTGATGCATGATTACATACTTGTTGGAATATTATGTATAAATACAATACTCATTTTCATGAGAGTATACAAAATCGGAGGTTCTTTGGAATTTAATTGCTACAAACTTCTATAGTAGATCGAGGTTCGCTCGACCATCTTCTCGAGGAATGTAACCAATATATGTATACAATATATTAACACACACAATATATGTATCTACTACAACAAGGATTCGCTCCTGAAGCTGAAAGCATGAGATGTCTTAAAGTGCCGTAAATTAAGATTCAGGAAACTCATCAATCTTTTGCAACTTGAAAAGGTAAGCGTCTGTTTATCTAAGTTCCACGTGAATTTTCGTTTCTACTGCACTTTAAGTCACCTAAGTGCATCAGCTTTTATATCTACCTCCTGACCAATTAATGGTTTAGTATCAAGTTTTATATTACGTTGAACTATTTCTACGTTATCTGTTAATTGTTTAACGATGTTAACTATGTCTGTTAATTTGTTTAGATAATTATTATAATGATTACGTGGCAGTAACTGTCACAGATTATTATTTGAAATGTACATGTGATCAATCGTATCTGATAGGAAAGTTGTTAGTTATTCAAGAATTAGTTAGCTGAAATTAACACCAATAATAACTTGATTATAATGATTCGTTTTGATTTATTTACGTGATACGAATTTCGCTTGTCAGCGGTTTCTTCGGGCGCATCGTCTATAGACGATGATAGTAATCATTATAGCACGTACAATGGCGTAGGTAGGATGACGGATCATAATATATGATATGTATTTACTATACCTTTATGGTCTATTACACTGGTAGATCCATGTAACCTTCTGTCGTGTAACCACACGACTAATTTTCAAACTAAACCAAGGTCAGATGTTCCTACGCCATACATATTTTGCAAAACAAAAAAAAATGCAATTCTAAGTTGAAGCCAGAAATTATAAAATGGTTTTTGAAATTGCTACAATTTCTTAAGTAAATACTGTAGCTCACATGGTTGAATACGACACAATGTCCTTTCATGCAATCATTGTGTTTAAAATGTTTTGATTAATAAACTTCCAATGTTTTCTAACTAACACTATTCACAGTGTTATATGTTATAATTAGTTCTCGTTTTCAGCTATATTGTTACCTAATTAGTTATTTGTTAGACCGATACGGTACCATTATATACGATATTATATATACACGTTTTCCGACTGTCGCGCTGTGCGCGTTTCTATTTGTACATAGACAGACTAAGTTTATATCTATTACTGTAAATAATATTAGAATTGTCGTCATTATCTGTGAAATCTGGCGGACGTCTCGCCAGTGAAAGAGGTTTTTAATAAAGACCATTTTTTCCTGACATGCGTTTTTTTTATTTGAACATTATACCCAAAACAACATAATGATATTATGACTAAAAGTTGATTTAGAATTTGTGAATACAGAATATTTATTAAATTACATGTATATAAAAAAGAGTTCATAAATGGATAGAAATATATCTCCTCTCGATACATCTCCGCTTTGGTAGAGTCCGGCCCTAAAAAGACATAATATGGTGAAGGTACTTAGTCAATACTTATTTTATATTAGAAGACCTTCTAATTCCACAATGATTTTCACGAAATGTATCCTTATAAGTTTCTACGAAATAAATTAGTGTCTTCCACGATGTCCCCTAGCTTGCTGATCGCCACATTTATTAAAAATATTTTAAATTACCTACTCCTCAAAACTCTTTGTCATCTTTAATTCTTAATTTTTTTACCACAATTCCAAAACAAAGTAACCTTTAAGACTGATAAATCGCCGCAACGTTGTGATGAAACTGGGTCAGGCGGATTTGAGCCGCAAACATTTGAGTAAAAGTTTAAACAATTTGACGAGTGGCGGTTGAAGAGACAAATAAGTAAGTTTATGAAATTCAAACAAAGAAACTGGAATCGAGCCTCGATTAAGTAGAACAATCGCTATTGAATATTCTGAGCGTTTTGTGCGTCCGGAACGTCAAACGGGAGCGCAGTTAATTTATGATCGGGCCATGAATAGTGAGCGGACCCGGTGTCGGCGATGGGGGCTCGGAGCGAGGTTGGTGGAGAAAAAGATCATCAATCAGGGGAATGCGCATTCAGCGTCTGGCGATGCTTGGCGGCAGACGGGGATTCCTTCGGATGGAAATGAGAAATTGAGCATGTGATGCGACGGATTCGTTTACGACTCGCTACTTCGGTGATTCACTTCACGGAGAGTGAACGGTTAATCAGTGAAGAAGCCGATGCAAGTGTTCTGATTGAATATTTCGTTATTGATGATCCGACTGGAAGCAGCTGGATGCGGAAGGCGGAGAATCGTATTTGGTGAAAAGTATAGGGAAGGCTTATATCGAGCAGTGGGTAGATACAGGCTTATAATGATGATGAAGACCTATAATAACTTTTAAACTTTCGCGTTGCATGATTTATGAAATATAAGAACGGGAATTAACACGATCATGCATAAGGGTATTTACATACCTTTATTATGCCTGACGTTTCGACCAGGTTGCACCGGCCGTGGTCACAGGCTGACTGTCTCAGCGGTGTTACTCTGTCTCCGTTGTCCCTTATGCATGATCGCGTTAATTCCCGTTCTTATATTTCATAGATGATCCCCTATTTTTGGAGTTCAAATATTAAATCTGGTTTTAAACAAAAACAGGAGCACCATGGTCTTGGTTTAGGTAACGAAAGGTAGCTTAGCAATAAGGTGGTAAACAAATATTATATAAAATTTAATAAGAAATAATGATGTCAATTTTTATTTAATTGTGTGAGTGACGTAAGAATAATCGGAGTGTCTAGTTGCTTTCGGATATATTATCCCTGCACAATAGTGGACCACAACATACACAGCAAATATTTTGTCCATTCTAATAGGTATTTTCATTTCAATCTGAATGCTATACGAAGAGGACATTGGCCGTTCATACTTTGAATATACGTATTTGCATATCGTATTGCGAGAAAATTGAATTTCAGTGCAATCGAGTGCGCATTCGAGTGCAACCAGTATCGCGGTTGTGTTACTATGGTTGTGTGAACTGATAGCTACCTGATACGAACATAAATATGATATACATACATTATCTATGATTGCAAAGGTAACTACTATTTACATCGAAATATATTTCGACTATTTGAGTGTGTTCCACGTAAATTATACCATTTTCTTCTACATTTTGATAAGACAGACAACATTTGCCTTTTGCTACCACTTTTGGAATAAACTACTTGAGAAGTTTTTTTTGGATTTGTTAAGACGTCATTATAACAAGTGAAAGAATTGCTTCGATAACATAAATACTTCTCGAGATATGTTAAGTTGTAAATAACAATTTTGTGAAAACACTCCATACAAAAGGCTAGCTGATTTATGTCACATAACGATCAACTTATTTCGATTATTATGAACGTGACATCATAAAAACTTCTCGATTTTCAAGTTATTATTATATCTAGAGGAGTTTTTATGCTATCGGAGTAATTTTACCTATAGTTACTGCAATGTCCTTATGTAACTAGCAAAAAAAGTCAGGAAGCCTATTATTGCAAATATAGAAGATCTCATAGCACAGAATAATCGCTTTTGTATACCACTTACGTAAAATATTGTAACTTTTTTTAATATGCAATACAAGAATATATTAATAAGAAATAGTACTAGTTAGTATTAGTAAGAAAGAGTACAGATGTGGTTACTTATGCATAAATGTTAATAAAAGATGGCGTTAGTGTATAAGCACTGGTTTACGAAATAATGTCAATTACAAACAAAAATACATACAAACGTAACCACGTTAATAAATAATTGACTACTTATAGAAAGCTTTTATACTATAGAAGCTTATATTCGATGCTGGTCGAATAAATTCTGACGCTGACCACAAATTGCACGACATGTCCTGACCTAGATTATCGAGTGCTAACGTACCGAAGCCCATGAGTGCAGATGTTCTCAACACGCGCAACGAGTGCACTCTGTGAGCACTGACATAAAATATTAATAATGTAATGGTATTGTAACAAGCTTCTATTTAATGTCACCGCAATATCTGTTATTAAATCTAAATTGCAAGTAAAGTTACACCCACGTTTCAGGGTCCAATTGAGCTGAAATTTGTCAGACTAGTTTAGTTCTATGGTGCGATTAGCTAAATGCCGCCATTTTTAATCCAGTGTGGCGATTGGTAAATTCTACCTTAACTCGTATGATATGGATATCAAATTAATCCGGCTTAATCACCACGGCTAATGCAGAGTGAGTTCCTTTTATGTTGTGCACTGCGGTTGGCATTGATTACTATTGCTATTATTCCCTAAGTCTGCTGTATCGGTGTATGTTGTTATACGTTGCATAATTGTTGTATATTTGTGTGCAAATTATATTAAATGTATCTTGCTATGCTTGCTGTTGTTGTGTGCGTTATAACAAATGTTCTATCTATCTAGAATACTAAAAGTAAGTAAACTTTCTACTTCTTTTTTATGAATAACTAATAATAGTATTTTTTTTTATTCCTGTTTTTATTATTTGTATATGTATATAGCTAAGGGCTTAACAGTTTTGTATCCATATAGTACAAGAAATGGCGAAAGTGCGTTCCATTGTATGCTTTTTTACATCAGTCGCCTGTAATCATTACTCGTACTTCTTTCATGATGAGCTACAGTTTTCGATTCTCTAAAAACCATTTCAATCAGTTTTCACTGAGAAATTTCAAATGATTAAAGCATACTTTAGTAACTGTTTTTCAGTACATTTAAACCACGCGAGAGGACTCGTGGTAAATAACTAGTCATCTTTAATTTTAATCCTTTATGCATTGAGCCGGCAATGTATCGTTAACATAACACCAATTAGCCATATTTGTTAATCAACACAGATTACCTTTTAGGCTTTGTGGTCGAGAGTTTAAAATTAGTTAGTGCTCGAATTTTGTTAATTAGATTTACGAGTGTGTTTAGCGTGGATTACAATGCATTGGTTAAGCTGCGGTACAGTGTTGTTGCAAGTTCAAATACTCATGCTGTGAGTTTGAATATACAAATATAAAGATATGTATTTCTTATTGACCAGTAGAAATGTGTTTCTTCACACATAATTATTTATAGACAAAATAATACTGTAAAGCTGAAGAGTTTATTTGGGTGGCTGGTTGTAGGTACGCGTTAATCAGGATTACCGGTTCCAATTAAATATATATATTTTATTAAGGTAATTGGAATAAGGAATTTGATATATAACATCACGATACGGCCAATAGAAGTAAAGCGTCAATGACAATTTTGGGGTGTAAGTGGTTCACCAACATCTTTGAACCAAAGCCAACTTCACGGGCACGTGGTGCACCCTGCTGACTGACAAACGAAGCTCTGGGGAAAAGAGAGGTAGGGAGCGTAATTGTCCTCCACCTCACAGAATACAGCAGCCAAATAACAATTCCCGTGAGGGTTGTTGTGTTCCTGCGAGTGAGTGAGGTCACCAGAAGGAAGGAGATGCTGCGTTGGCAGCGGGGGTGGCGGCGCGCGAGCGATATTTTATGTTGTATGCATTAATATGGCTACGGTAACCGCTTCAAATCAGGCAGGCCGTATGCTTGTCTGCCACCCGACGTAGTATAAAAAAAAAATGTTGCAAAAACGAGGAAAATTTCACAAAGGCGAGTCAAGTGGCTAGATCGGTTAACAGGGAGCTGCATTGCTGAAAATGAAATGAAATTATTTATTCAGCCATTGGGCTCTTGTGGGCACTTAGACACTACTGTTGTACTGTTTCTATTTAGGGTTCCGTACCTCAAAAGGAAAAACGGAACCCTTATAAGACCACTTTGTTGTCCGTCTGTCTGTCTATCTGTCTGTCCGTCTGTCTGTCTGTCTGGCTGTCTGCCTGTCTGTCCATCTGTCAGTCTGTCAAGACCCTCTATATCGAGAATGCGTGGAGGTATCAAGCTGAAATTTGAACTGTATACTCAGGTCTACGGTCCCATGAAGTTGTAAAAAAATCAAACTACTAAGTTTACGTAAAAAAAGAAACGGCCGTTTATTCAGCTAAAAACGCAAATTGCGACACTCTCAAGGGAATCAAAACTCATAGGGTACTTCCCGTTGACCTAGAACTATGACATTTGGCAGGTAACATCGTTAGTGCAGACGATATAACATTAATCATCAAAAAAAGAGAAAATATCAGTCATGAGGCTGATATTAACGATACGTTAAAAGATATAATAAGCTGGCTGGAGGGTAATAACTTAAAAATTAACAAGAACAAAACTAATTTTATGCATTTTAGGGCACATGACAATACATACAGTAAACATTTAATATTAGTCATAATAATTCAAAAATACAAGAAGTAGACTCCACAAAGTTTTTAGGTGTATCCTTGGACAGTCTTTGCAATTGGAAAGCACACATCAGTGTTATATGTAACAAATTGCATAAGTTTGTCTCTGTGTTGCGACGAGTAAAACAAGTAGCGACTATTGACGCAGCCTTAACTGCTTACCATGGGTACATATCATCGACCTTACGTTACAGGTTGATACTGTGGGGTAATTCGGTAGACTGGTCGAGAGCATTTATAGCCCAAAAGAGTTGCATTCGAGCTATATGTGGTTTATGAACAGCTGTATGCCTTTATTTAAACGATACAAGATTTTACCACTACCCAGTCTTTATGTGTATGAGATTTGTGTGTTTGTACACAAGAACTCTAGTTTATTCATTAGGCATGGAGATTTAATAAACTCTAGAACACGGCATAAAAACAAATTGTATGTACCGCCACAAAAACTGGCGCTATTTCAAAAAACGCGTATTGCATGGCTATAAAACTATACAATCTATTGCCGGATATATTCATATTCATATTCATATTCATTTATTCACAATGATTTATAACAAGGGGTACATGCACATAGTGGTAAAAAAGATGGTTAATAATGTTACAAATCACCTTAATAAGGCACTCGTGATTTTACATCTGTCGTATTTACATTTTATATTATTTTTATGTCAGTGGAAATACATTTTATTACTACTTAATTCGTCTTACAATAATCGCATTAATAATTCTAGCCATTCATTGCTATTTCAAGATTGTCTATAAGAAATAATCATTATAATAATATCATAAAATTAGTAATATAAATTTAATAAATGAAATAATTTAATTAAATATTGCTAGCCAAATTAAATGTCAATTTGATTAAATATTATACAACAATTGTCAATGATAATAATATATCGAAAAATGTCAACAATATCTCATTATTTAATGTACTTAATGTATCTATGTCTCAATTGGATATATCAATTGGAATTAAAATTAACATTTATCAGCATTAAAATTTGTCATCTAAATACTCTTTGACGCTATAGTATGCTTTACCTTGGAGAATTTTTTTTAAAGTATTCTCATATCCACTGCCCTGGAGGACTTTGACGTGTTCGGGTAAATGGTTGTACAGTTTGACAGCCATATAGGACGGCCCATTTTTAAATAATTCAAGCTGCGGTGTAGCTTGACGTAGATCATTACCACGGCGTGAGACATAACGCCTAGACATATCGCAGATCTTTTCGAAAATATGCGGGCGCTTCCTTACAAGTCGACACAGCTCAAAAATGTATATACAGGTTACGGTAAGAATATGCTTTTTTATAAATGTTGGTCTACAAGACTCTCTTTATATTCAAAGATATGAACCTTAATATATTCAAAAACCGTTTGTTCGCATACCTATTAGAAAAATGCTATTATTCAACAAGTGATTATATTAATGATATGAACAGAATCGATTGACATTTGACAAATTTTTAATATATATTAATGACATTTTAGTTTCTAATTTGACATTCACAACTCTGATAAATCAATCACTGCCTAGTATGCTGTCATTTATTATCGCTCAATTTTGTCTATATATTTATTATATAGATTGTTTTTTTTTATATTAATTAAGCTACTACATGGCTTTGGTGGTCACGATTCAACAATAATGATGTATTGACATTTCATTCAATTTTGACGTTGTATTATTTAACATTTGTATTAAATTAGCGTGACCATAGTCTAGCATTGACATTGTATAAACGGCAGTACCTGTTGATCAAGCCACATGATTGTATAATATTATGTATTTCTTTTTGCAAATGTATACTTAATGATAATTAAATATTGACATTTTTGTAATTTTTGCACGCTGTTATATTCAGCAGAATATGATGGACTATGCAACTTTAATATCACCTGTATATTACCCATATTCTTCGCAAATAAACTTTTGATTGATTGATTATTTATTAAAAGTACAAGAATAAATCTCAAAACTATACAAGCTACTAGTTCAAATGGGGTGTTATATGAAAGGGCTTGATGTGCACATTGCAAAATATATTTTATTTATTTTTTCCGACGCATTATTTCTTGTTTATAATTAAAAATGACAAATTTATAATGATCCTACGTACGGAACCCTCGGTGGGCGAGTTCGACTCGCACTTGACCGGTTTTTTTTTAAATAAATGCTTATTTCTTATCGACTTTTTTACATTTCGGTACTGACCATGTGCAAGAAGAAATGCTTAACTAGCCAATATGTTTTTTTTAATAATCAGATAATGCAACAATTACAAGTTAAATAATTTGATTATAAAATACAAGAAGAAAACTTTTTACTTCTTTTTTTATTAAAAACTGATAATAGGTTTTTGTATTATTCCTCATCAAAAATGTATACATAATATAAATATTGCTAAAACTCACTTGAATTGGCGCTAGTCTGAACTCCAGGTCGAAGATGCGGCGAAATGTGCCGGATCCGTTGATCCCTAAATTCTTGAGCACAAACCAACTAATCAAAAATATAAACAGAAGGAAATGAATGGAAATCAGCTTAGGCGGTAGGCCCCCTCACTCGCTAGCAGGGACACAACAACTGTCTTGGGTCACTAGATTGTTATTGGGCTGCGGCCGCCTCTGAAGTGGACGTACTTCCCCGGTTGAGCAGTTTAAAATTACGCTGTGTCCTATTTCGCCAGGGTCTCGTTAGTTAATCAGCATGGTGCACCGGGTACTTTGATTCCTTTTTCAATCGAAATGAGACCGTTTCTTCTAAAGAAGATGTGTCTAAAACGCAGTAGAAAAAGTTGATAAAAACATTTGCGTTGCATGATTTATGAAATTAACAACGGGAATTAACGCGATCATGCATAAGGGTATTTTTATTATTGCCTGACGTTTTTTTTTTTTTTTTTTTTTTTTTTTTATATGAGAGGGGGCAAACGAGCATGTGGGTCACCTGATGGAAAGCAATCACCACCGCCCATGGAGATCAGCAACACCAAAGGATCGCCGATCCGTTGCCAGCCTTTTAAGGGAATTAAATACTCTATTCTTGAAGGCTCCCATGTCGTAATTGTTTGGAAATACCGCTGAGGGAAGTTGATTCCACAATTTAACCGTTCGTGGTATAAAATGCCTTAGGAAACGTACTGTAGTAGATCGCCAATTATCAAGATGATATGGGTGGAATTTTAATTTATGGCGAGTTGTACGATAGTGGAATTCAGCGGCAGGTATCAAATCAAACAGCTCATCCGAGCACTCCCCGTGATATAATTTGTATAGAGTGCAAAGAGACGCTACATCTCTGCGTGTAGAGAGAGAGTCCAGTCCATCCGAGATCATTGGGTCCCCGACGATTCGAACTGCTCTTCGTTGTATGCGGTCAAATGAAGTAAGCAAGTATTGGGGCGCACCGGCCCAGAGATGCGAACAGTACTCCATGTGAGGGCGAACCTGGGCTTTATATAGTTGAAGGCGATGTCGGGGTGTAAAATACCGCCTGGCTTTATTGATGACCCCAATCTTCTTAGAAGCCAGTTTGGCCTTGCACTCCAAGTGGCCGCGAAACTGAACATCACGTTGACATGACGTTTCTAAATAAATACCATTATGCATGAACGCGTTAATTCCCGTCGTTATTTTCACAAAAAGTTGATAAATTTAAAACAACAATGAGGTATTTCCGCGACGCTTTCAAAATATTCCTGAAAAAATATGGAACAATAAAGATTAGTATAATTTTGTCGGCGCTCAGCAGAATAGTTAATTCGGAAGTTCGGGGACGATGGCGGACGCATTAAAACTTTTTCGTATAAATATTGGGGAGTTGTGCGGTTGTGCGGCGTCACTGCAGGGCGGGCGGGCGTGCGGGCGGGCGAGCCGGCGTGCGGGGCGATTGTCAAACATAATTTGAAAATAGATTGGAGTAAAAATTGTGGATTCATGATCAGAAATGGGAATGAAAGTTTAAAAAAACCTAGAAAAGCTTTTCTCAATGCATTGCTTTTTACCGGACTGCGGCGAAGCCAAAAAGGAGGGTTATGTTTTTGACCTGTATGTATGTATGTATGCTTCTATGTCCGGTCGTACCTCCTCAACGGCTCAACCGATTTTGATAAACGACACGTCATTAGATTCGTATTGATAGCGCGAGTGTCATAGGGTACTTAAAATTTCAAAAAATCCAAAATAGCGGATTTAATGCGCTATAATGTGGGTGCAGAAAAAAAAATATTATCCAACACCAACAGGTATCAAAATAAAGGGCTTTGAAAGCTGAGTACAAAAATATATACAATTTTATTAATAAGTTAGAAAAAAACTTTAGTGTTAAAAAACATTGAAATATCACAATTTCAGCACGAAGCACTAAAATAAAGCGAATGTTTTATCTGTACCACCTACCAGCAGATCCTCTGCCCTCAATGCCCCCCCCCCCCCCCCCACCTTCACTTCCTCCCTTCTATTTCACCAATAACTACTTGACTTATACTAGAGAAATAAGAACTATATGACGGTAAAGCCATCAGAATCTTTCTTACCACTAGGCTGGTACTTGTGTACAACACGAGGATGACTGATGAGTTAGAAAAAAACCTCTATTCCCACCTGTTCTGTTAAGTAGTTCTGTTGGCAGAACTACTGGTAATTTTTTTCTCATTAGTTCTGCGACTTATAAGACTATGGCTTTATACCGGTGTATAAAGCCATAGTCTTATAAGTCACAGAACTAATGAGAAAAACTTGTCCTTAATGAGAAAAAATCCGGTGACTTGTCTCAACTATTCCCACCTGTTCTGTTGTTTAGCTCTATTTTTTATTCATTACGTCATATTACTATGGGATGGATTTTTCCAACACTATGAAATTAAGGGATCCTAACGTAGTTAAGAAAAAACAAATTAACATCGGTCATAATCATAAAACAAAAGAAAATCACCCTTTGTGACAATTATCAAAATGATAAAATCATATCAATTTTCGTGTGGTGCTCAATTCAGAGACAATTGACAAAAATTTGTCCCATTGGAAATAAAACAGAAATTAAGTAGAACTTCAGAATACTCGAAGCCATTGTCGAGCAACACGCGACCGCGACCGCGTCTTATTATGTTAAACTCACTCATGAAACTAACAACAACAACCCTTTTCAATATATTATTGCCCTCTTCAAGATACTCTTGAAACCCTTGAAATAAACATTTGTAAACGTGACATCTACGTCAGGAAACAAATGAAGAAAAAATATCTCAGGTGGCCAGTACTTGATAATTGATTGCATGGTAAATAGTTTGAATCACAAGGTTCGTGGCGACCTACGCAACAAAACAGTTCTGTGGACAGAACTAATGGGAAAAAAATTACCAGTAGTTCTGCCAACAGAACTACTCAATAGAACAGGTGGGAATTGCTTAAACATTTGTTCTGTGGACAGAACTAATGGGAAAAAAATTACCAGTAGTTCTGCCAACAGAACTACTCAACAGAACAGGTGGGAGTAGAGGGAAGAAAAAAAGACTTGCGAAATCTTGCACACCATAGATAGACAGACACTAAAAAGTAGGAAATAAAAAAAAATATTAAAAAAATAATGAAGTTCTTAAAAATTATTATGTAGTGTCAGCTTTAAATTAAATTACATTTAAATGCAGGCGGAACCCACTAAATTCTCATTAAATTTATAAACACTCATTAAATTTAGTGGGTTCCGCCTGATTTATATGTAATTTAATTTAAAGCTGACACTACATAATAATTTTTAAGAACTTCAATAACGACGTTATTGTATATATATACTTTTGTTTACGCTCAAATTTGAGGAATGAAGTGAGTCTTAATGTTTGTTTTGTGCTTTTTAGTTGTTGCTGTAACGTATACCGCGGTCGGGTTTTTTATTGTTTTTTATTTCTCATGGTAGTTAGATATATTTTTTAACTAGCTGGCCCGGCGAACTTCGTACCGCCTAATTGTCAATGAATGTCGTGGTATACATATTAGTTGAACAAAATTTATGATGTCTTGAAATTAATATAATGAATAATAGAAAATAATAGAGAAGCACGATGGCGTCATTGCGCGTGTCAGTCTAATTGTACACGCAAGTCAAGCAACGTCAACAGTAGCATGTCCATGGATGAGTTTATATTATCTCGAGCTCCTCCGTGCTTCGGAAGGTGCGTTAATCCGTCGGTCCCGGTTGTAATCATTAGATTAACTCGAGGTCCTCCGTGCTTCGGAGGGCACGTTAATCCGTCGGTCCCGGTTGTTATCATTAGATTATCTCGAGCTCCTCCGTGCTTCGGAAGGCACGTAAGACGTCGGTCCCGGTTGTTATCATTAGATTATCTCGAGCTCCTCTGTGCTTCGGAAGGCACGTAAGCCGTCGGTCCCGGTTGTTATCATTAGATTATCTCGAGCTCCTCCGTGCTTCGGAAGGCACGTTAAGCTGTCGGTCCTGGTTGTTATCATTAGATGGCAGTCGTTAAGCCAAGTGGCCTTTAGGCGGCTTGAAATTACTGGCGTCCGCCAACTCGCAGTTGAGCAGCGTGGTGGAGTATGCTCGAAACATATTCAGTTGAAGGAAGACCCGTATTTAATATTACCCAGCAGTGGGTAAATATTAAGTTCAGTATTTTACTATGTCACAAAATAAAGTACCATGACACTTGACAACCAATTAATATTCATTTTCAAGCATTCATTCATAAACAATTTTCAAAACAACAACGGACAACTTTCGCGACCTAAAAGTTAGACCAATCGATTTGACATTTAATTGAAAATCAATAAATATCCCAATCCGTTTTCAAATTTAATTTTTCGACAATTTTGTCAATGTTTTAATACTTATTATCCTATACCCACATTTCTGAACGCACGCATATTTGACGCATATTTGACGTACGCACGTTAACATCACGTTTGACAGGTCCGACATCCACGAACATTTTGTATGGAAAAATGATTTTTCTTTGATTTTATTTTTTTCGTAAATTTTCCAATGTTTTTAATAGTTATTCTGCTATTCTGGACGGAGACAAATCTAACAAATCAAAAACCATGGCAATCGGTCCAGCCGTTCTCGAGTTATAAGTGTTGTAACAAACACGACTTTCTTTTATATATATAGATATTATTATTACTAGCAAACATTACAGCACTAAAAAGTAACGACAAAGTGCTTACTCTATTTATATCTACTGTACCTGTATTATTAGTACGCTGTTAAAACATACAGAAAGGTATTAAAAAAAATATGTCGCAAATAAACATACGGCCCGCCTGATGTGAAGTGGTTACCGTAGCCGTATTATCGCTCACGCGCCGCCACCCTCGCTGCCGATGGAACTACTCCTTCCTTTCTGGTGACCTCACGCACTCTCAAACCAAAAGCTGACCTCACCTCTACGTGGTGCACCCTGCTGATTTATTAACGAGAATCTGCTGAAAGAGAGGTAAGGTCTAGCGTAATTTCAAGTTTTAACTGCCTGTCGAAATTTTTTCAGGAGACTACAGAATAGGCTTTTTCAAAAAGGGCGTGAAAAGGGTTTTACATGGCGTTTTGTCATTAGATGACAGTTCTTAAGCCAAGTCAGTGGCCTTACGGCTTGAAAACGCTGGCCTCCGCCAACCCGAAGTTGAGCAGTGTGTTGAATGCTCAAAACCCCTTGGATTGAGGGGAGACCCGTATCTCAATAGTGGGATGACTGAGGTATCTGCTATCAGGTAGGTCGTATGCTTGTTTGCTACCTTAATGGTGAAAACCGAGTAAACAAGAAATGGATAATTCGGATAATTTCTAAGAAAATATTACTTTCATCAAAATATGCGTCTGTAAAAGATTGTTCAGTCGTTTCATGTTTCCTCGTGTAGCCCTCGGCGAGGCGAGTGTATCTTTACAGATGCCCGAGTTTCTGAACGTTCGCTACTTTTTCATTCTGTGTCCGCGTCGGCTGCTGCTGTCTGATTTATTTGTTGTTAGGCAAACAAAGGCTCGCGTCACTGGCCAACGAGAAATCATTGTCCACTGACGCGAGTGATCCTTTGTTTGTTTAACAATTAAATAATGGCAGATCTGTCGCTGTTGGACATTCTTGATTTTGATTACTTTGTATTTTTTTTTTATTAAAGTGATTGATCTCAGTAGCTGGCTCATACATTGGGAAGGATCTTTCATTAAACAAACATTTTTCATGAATTATTGTCACAAAATAACAATTAAGTAAGTATTAACCCACCTATTGTAATGATATGTATGTGTTACCACTATCACCACTTAGTACCGGGTATAAGTAATAGTATTACCTTGGGAAACCGACTCACTCGCAGCCGGGTAACCGCTCCTGGTTACTTACTCATGCCAGTAAGAATCCTCGCTGAGGGGAGCAGCGGTTACCTCTGTACTAAACCTTATCTCCAGGGGTGGGTTCATTTATGGAATACAACGGAAAGTCAGATATAAATCGAAGTAGGTATAATCTATTGAAGTACACAATAATATCCCGACATGATATCAACACTCGGTTTGGGGATTCCGGGAACCATACGCGCACTTAATAGTCTTTACCGAACATACCGTTCTCATCCACGTTGGGACCGCAGTTCACTGACTGCCAATGACGTGCAGAACTCGAGTCCTCGAGACACGCCGCCTGACACCGGAGTCGCCGGTGTCGTGCTGGTCGCTAGCCGCAGACCCTGCCTGCTGACCGGGGGATGCTCGAGGTGGCCGCCCGCCGCAGACTTCACGCGTGTTCCCTCACACGCAGACCGCTGCAGACCCTTCTGCTAACTCCCTCGCCGCCCGGGATGAACTTCACTCGCGGATATAATGGCGGCTCGACCGGCCAACTTCTGGTTGCGTCTGTTCGTCCTTAGAGCTACACCGGGACTGTCTCTCCGAGCGCGCTCGCGCTCCCTCCGTTGTTCCGCGTGGCGTCATGTCACGCCCCTTTTTGCCCAATTTCTATTGGTCCGTTCGTTGTGCGGTCATAACATTTCGACGGTAACAATTAGCTAGGATCTGAGTTGTCATTCGTCTGACTGACAATCAGTCCACGTGGACATTATTTGTATTGGTAGTTTTCATCGCACGGTCACTCAGCGTCACTTTCGCCATTGGCTTGCATTTGTAGCTTCCATTTCAACGGACTTTCAACGTTTTTCCTTTTCTCAGAATTCGTCGCTTGTTCCCGGAACGACTTCTTCTAATCGGCCTCGAATGCCGGTTCCTTTGAATTCGCCGAAAGGCGCCGCGCGTTACTTATTAACTACGGAAATACCGCGGGTTTGTTTTGACATTTATTCTTACATTACATTATCTCCTTTGTTAAAAACAAAAAAAGAAAAGAGAAAAAGAAAAGAAAAGACTGAAGGTCCATCTGACAATCTCAGGCTGCCCCTATGTGGGCCGTGACTCTAAGAGTCAACGAAAAGAAACTTAAATTAAACTTTACAAGTGTTACAATGCCTCTCAATGGCTTGAGGAGCCTTAATTTTATGTGTCCAGACGTGGCTACACATTACAAAATAGATCACTCTGTTTCCATTACAACGTTACTTGTTAACCATGGCATATACTATTACAACTTCCATATGTCATAACATTATATATGTCGCTTAATATTATCTTGAGCATTATAACACAATCTAGTAACTTGGCTTTACTACAAGGGAATGTACCTTACCATATGAACTAAGTTTAACATAAAAACCAAAACAAAAGGTACATTCTACGCTGTTTTTCTTTTTTTATGCGAAATGCCCAAGTATTACAGAATAGACAAAACAAAACAAATTACAAATGGCAATCAACCATAACAACTCGGTGATGTGATACCACCAGGCGCATAATCCTTAATTCAAGAGAAAAAAAAAATACAGTAACCTTAACCTAAGTTTACCATTACAACTTGCGCCCTTGAGAGATAAAATGAAATTATAACCTCAGCACAATCCTTACAAGGAAGACTGTTCCTTATTACTTTATTTATTAGTTAATTACTAATCTTACAGCAGTGTCACCATTCTCCTATTCTCCGGAAAAAACAAATGTTACCCTATCTGCCTACAAAACCAGGCTTAGACCTATAAGCTTACAAATGTTAGTCTGATGACAATACTGTATGTGTCTCAACATACTTGTTTACTTCTTTTTATTATTACATATTTACAAATATACAAAGATAGTGTTTAACTGTTATTTACACACTTGTGGAAAGAAAGAAGTGACAAGTATTTAAAAGTTTAAGAAGAAAGGTTGGTGGAATTGAAGATGCGGAGTCCAATGTTTCGTGGCCCGACTTTAAGCTGTTAACCAAAAATATTTACAATGTTGCTCTGTTATCTTTATGGTGTCGGGTGGCCACTATCTTTTAACGGATAGGGGCGACCCTAACCCAAGGTCTAGGAAATAGTGATGCCCTTCTGTGACGTATGTCACAGAACAGCATTACTCGTTAATTTTCAATGATAACCGACCTTCCGAATTAACTGGAACAAAAAACAATATTAGCAAAACATTTTGCTCCCCCGTACCCTCTACCTTAACAGTAGTCTGCTTTTTTTTTTTTAATTAAGCAATCCCGAACACTTTACTAAGACAAAAGTTCGGTATAACTTTACGTTTCCGGGCTTTCTTTAAAAGCTTGCCCTACCTGCTTCGACTGCTCGAAACTAATAACTTAAACCTAACATTTGTTATCACTTATCCCTATATACCAGGATATACTCACGGGTGCATCTCTTGCACACGCTATAATTCACCTAGTCTGAGGTCGTTTCTTTACTACAGACTGTGTTATTCTTTAATTCTATTTACTTGAAACATATACTTATACTTATACTTCTAATATTTACACTGAGACACTAGTATAGTGTTTCGTCATTATTACTCAAAAGATTACTCAGACTAACTGAATTTCCTTATGACTCTAACTGTTGCTTATATGTACAATCTTAATATATTTTGTTTACTTTACTTAAAGTTTACTGCAAAACGGACGAGTGCAATTGTTCGTTTTGATATGTGAAATACTCTCTTTAACATAAACTACATGTGGACCCATGTGCGTACGCAGTTTTCTATTTACTTTGTACTTAGCTCCAATGCTTGTTGGTTGTTAAGAGGTAACAATTTAACATTGTTAACTTGCATGTTTAACGTGTTCTTTCCCCACCGAGTCGATTGAAGCTATTAAACAAAATTTTAACCATTCATTCATCATTCTTTTGTGGCCTTATCTCATACATCACACATTCAAACATTCAAGCGAGAGAAAAAAAATTTTGCTGGTACCAGACTTTTTGGAGAAACAACTCGTGAAACCTGTCAAGTGTACATATGTATAACGTTTGATGGATAGGCTTTATTGTGCGATAGGCTTAACTTAATCCGAGTAT
Organism: Hypsopygia costalis; assembly: GCA_937001555.2. Classification (NCBI taxonomy): domain Eukaryota; kingdom Metazoa; phylum Arthropoda; class Insecta; order Lepidoptera; family Pyralidae; genus Hypsopygia; species Hypsopygia costalis. The sequence goes on along the minus strand of OW443327.2, from coordinate 33,532,603 downwards.
AGCCTTTTATGTTACCCAAACATGCAAAACCATCCTTTTAAAAGTTATACATAGTTAATTTTTAAAAATATCATTTACATGATACAATCCTACTGGTGTTTTATCTAAATTCCCTAACACATAGGAATTTTTCGACTTAACCTCTAGTACTATCGATTTGATGAAACGAGGAGCCAATTTATTACTAAAAAATTCTGCCGCCTTTGACTGGTAGTGAGCTCTACGCCATACAATATCACCAACATTATAGTGAACCGTATGTCTCCTTAGGTTATACCTTGTAGCATTTTGCTGGTATGCTGCGAGCAAATGCTTTTGTACACTATTAAATACTAACTCTAATTCTTTTAAGTTTGTACTATATTCGCTGACATTTTCCACTTCTATGTCGTTGACTGAGTTAGGATTCTGTAAGTTATGCAATCTACCATCTAATAACAATTCCCTACCATGCATAACGAAATATGGTGATAACCCATGGGCTGCACTGACATGAGAATTCAAAGCACATTGTATTTTTATCAAATTTTTAGTCCAATTCCTGTGGTTTTCACCACAATATGATGCTATTGCAGTTTCTATTGTTCTACTGTATCTTTCGACAGTGTTGTTCTGTGGAAAATAAACACAGTTACGGAATACTTTAGGAATATTATATTTTTCAATGAGTGCGTTGAATTCTCTTGATACAAACTGTGAACCGTTATCAGTAATTATACAATTTGGCACTCCATAACGTAGGAATATTGTTTCCTCTAGGAATTTAATAACTGTGGCTGAAGTAGCCTGCTTAAGTGGGTGAAACCATACAAATTTTGAGAAAATATCGACTGCTGTTACTAAGTAAGTATGACCAGAGTAACTCTTAGGGAGTGGTCCTACAATGTCCACTGAAATAACTTGCATGGGAGCATTCACCTTTTTCTGGTGTGTCATTTTCCCTGCCGGTGGAGAATTATTTACTTTATGAGCTTTACAAACGTCGCATTTACTAATTACTTCTTTAATATCTTTCAACATTTCTGGCCAATAGTAAAATAATTGTAACCGTTTATACATTTTGTATGACCCTAAGTGTGCGGATTTAGGATCCTCATGAGTAACTTTAATGAGCTTTAGCCTATCTTCTGCAGGTATAACCTGCTTCCACTGCAATGGTTTATCTAAATTAAACTTGATCTTACAATATCTATACAAAATGTTGTCTTTTAACCTGTAATTTGGAAACTTTTCTGGTGTTCTGTGAATGCCTTCTATAATTTTGTTGTACCACGTGTCCTGACTTTGACTACTTAGGCTACTATGTACATTATTATTACTAATATTTACAATTTCAATTTTGACACGTGACAGTGCGTCAGGCACAACATGAAGTTTCCCTTTCTTGTGTACAATTTCGAAATCAAATTGTGAGAGCCTTGTTGACCAACGTGCCAACCTTCCTGATGGGTTTTCTAATTTATACAACCATTTTAAGCTTTCATGGTCTGTTACTATAACAAAGTGAGTACCCTCTATATAATGTCTGAAGTGTTTTACTGACTCGATTACGCATAATAGTTCCCTTTCAGTAGTACTATAGGCAATTTCGGATTTTGAAAGTGTACGAGAGAAATAGGCTACTGGATGATCACACCCATTTTCGTCTTTCTGCACTAACGCGCAACCGATTCCGTAAGAGCTCGCGTCGCAGTGCAGGTAGAAGATCTTGTTGTAGTCTGGCACGTGCAGTACCGGTGCTGTCGTCAACGCCTCTTTCAGCTGGTTGAAGGCCTCCTCTGCCGGTGCCGACCAGGAGAACTTTACCTTGGTACTTGTCAACTGTGACAGTGGTCTTGCCATTCCTGAAAAGTTTTTAATAAAACGTCTGTAATACGAGGCTAAACCTAAGAAACTCCTAACTTCTTTTACGTTCTTTGGGGAAGGAAAGTTCTGAATGGATTCTATTTTAGATGGGTCTGTGGATAGCCCATGTTCATTTACAACATAGCCGAGGTACCGTAGTTCTTTTTTGCAAAATACGCATTTTTTTAAATTTACAGTTAGATTTGCTTTCTTTAACTTATGCATTACTTTATCAAGTAAAGTCAAATGTTCCTCAAAAGTTTTTCCTATAATAACTAAGTCATCCAAATATGCAAATACCTTGCCACCGAACTCCGGACCAAATAACGTATCTACTAGCCTTTGCAGTTGTTGTGGAGCGTTTGTTAATCCGAACGGAATAGTTTTGAACTGAAGCAAGCCTCTGCCTTGTGTGATAATTGCTGTTTTCTCCTTGGAGTCCTCCGTTAAGGGTAGTTGTAGAAAAGCTTGACTAAGGTCTATCGATGATATATACTTTGCTTCCTTGAGGCCGTCCAAGATGTCGTCTATCCTAGGCAATGGATAGCTATTTTTCTTTGTGACTGCGTTGAGCTTCCTGCTGTCCATACACAATCTGTACTTACCGTTTGGTTTAGGGACCAAAACTACTGGTGATGCCCATGGGCTGATGGATTCCTCCAGCACTCCCATGGCTATCATCTTGTCAAGCTCCTCGTTGATAAGAGCCTGTTTTGCTGGGCTAACTCTGTAAAATCGCTGTTTTATTGGTTCACCTGTGGTTTCAATTTTATAATTAACCATATTTGTTCTTCCCAAACCACACTTTTCAAATGAAATGTTGGTAAATTTCTCTATTACATTATTTAACTGTCTTTGTTGCCTTGGGGTCAACGGGACCCTATCCGTAGAAGTCATGTTATACGAATTAGGTTGACTTTCTAACTCATTTGTGTTGTTGGGCAGTAATACTTTATCCGAGCTACCTTGCTCACTTGCTAAATCAATAGCGACCTGCGGACTATTCCGCCTATTAGTTGCAATTGAAACTTTAACTGAGCTACCTTGCTCACCTGCTAATTTATTAGCAACCTGCGGACTATTCCGCCTATTAGAAGGGTTCTCTCCTATTTTATTTACAGTTTTGCTTTCTTTGATATTTACATTATTTACAGACTTAAAGCTATTATTTACATTTGTATTTACATCTTTGACAAAGCCTTCTATTATACCAATTGTACCTATTGGGTTTCCCTTGGTTACCGGTTGTAACCATACACCTTGGATTTTATCCAATAACCCTGCTTGTTCCCAAAAGTCTATACCTAAAATGAAACTGTTTGTTAAGTCAGGGACAATTTCGAAATTTACCTCGAAATTATTATTGTCAACCCTAATTTTCAACTGTAATCGACCGATTACTGTACTTGGAGAACCGTTTGCCGACATTGCCTGTTTAATGGGGGAGGAAATAATTTTATAGCCTTGCTTTACAAATTCTAAATGTTTGTTATTGCCTATTATATTAATATCAGCACCGCTGTCTAATAGAGCTGTATACTGTTTATTATCTATTATGAAGTTAATCAGTGGCCTTTTATTTCCTACTGTGGGTATATGCACCGGTGACACCTTATTGTTAGAAAAGAATTTATTTACAAATACCAACCAATTTTTCCAATCGGTGGAGTCCCGGGTGGCCGGTGCCGAAGCTAGTTTTTTGACTGATACCCGGTGTTGGTCTGGTGCTCAGCGGCTGAAAGCGTGCTTCGCTGAGGTGCTCCGTCGCTGCTCAGCGCCAGTGCGCTGCCACTGCCTTGAGCTGGTGCAGCTGGCTGCGTCCACTGCAATGCCTTTGGTGCGGCCGGGTTCCTTTCGTGATACCGCTGTGCAGCATCCTGACCGGCTTTCTTTGCGGGGTTCGCTAAAACAGTTTTGTAGAGGGGTTTACTTAACATAGGACATTGTTTTTTCCAATGACCCTGCTGGTGGCATTTAAAACACGTGCTCGGGTTCGTTTGTTTCGGGGGAGGCTTAGCCGATATACTTGGCCTAAATGGTGGTGAAAGTTGTTGAGCAGCAGGAGTATTGCTATATATTGTGGAGCGGCTATTTACAATTGGGTTTGAGCCCCTGTTAAAGCTGTCAATCATCTTTCCTACACGGAGTAAATCGTTAATTGAGTACACCCCACCATAAATGAATGCTGGCTGATAACGTATATTCATGTTGTGCTTAATTATTTCCAACAGTTCACTTTCGGAAATACGGTGTGCTATTTTATTTGCCAGGAACTGTACGTAAGTTACGAATTCCAGTAATGTTTGTTGTGGTGATTGTTTATAATCTCGGATTTGTGTCATTATCTGATAACAATAGTCTAAGGGCTCGTAGTATTCCTTTAATAGTTCCTTAAGCTGGTACCATGATATGCATTTATGCTTGTTTACTCTGTACCAAGTAAGTGCGGGTTCTGATAGAAGATCATGGAAATTCACTAACATTGACTGCTCTGATAAACCCCGGGCCACCTGTAATTCTTCCACCCTACTTCCCTTACATCCGTTGATCCGTTGAACTTTACATTCCAATTTTCCAAACCATGTTTTAACCCAGCGTAATTGTGAGAGTGAGTGTGACTCACCTGTGATGACGATGTCGATACCTCGTCCCACGTAATTAGTTCTTCCGTACGTGATAACTCTTGCCCTGCCGTCGCCGTTGAGTGTCGCCACGAATTTTCCATGACAATACTAAGCTATATTAACAAAACACAGCGAAAAACAAAATAAAAAAACTTAAAACTAAAAAATAATTAAACTGCAGGCTCCTGGACTATGTGCAATATGCGCTGCAAGTACATACGCTCTGCGTATGCCAACAAAAAAACAGTAGTATTGCGTAACCTTCGCGTTTACTGGCGAACCCGTTACCCAACTTTTATTTTTATAAGAACTATATGTACCTATTACGTAGTTCGCGATTTATACTAAACTTAACGTTGTATATTGAACATAAATAGCCGTTGGACGCCAATGTAATGATATGTATGTGTTACCACTATCACCACTTAGTACCGGGTATAAGTAATAGTATTACCTTGGGAAACCGACTCACTCGCAGCCGGGTAACCGCTCCTGGTTACTTACTCATGCCAGTAAGAATCCTCGCTGAGGGGAGCAGCGGTTACCTCTGTACTAAACCTTATCTCCAGGGGTGGGTTCATTTATGGAATACAACGGAAAGTCAGATATAAATCGAAGTAGGTATAATCTATTGAAGTACACAATAATATCCCGACATGATATCAACACTCGGTTTGGGGATTCCGGGAACCATACGCGCACTTAATAGTCTTTACCGAACATACCGTTCTCATCCACGTTGGGACCGCAGTTCACTGACTGCCAATGACGTGCAGAACTCGAGTCCTCGAGACACGCCGCCTGACACCGGAGTCGCCGGTGTCGTGCTGGTCGCTAGCCGCAGACCCTGCCTGCTGACCGGGGGATGCTCGAGGTGGCCGCCCGCCGCAGACTTCACGCGTGTTCCCTCACACGCAGACCGCTGCAGACCCTTCTGCTAACTCCCTCGCCGCCCGGGATGAACTTCACTCGCGGATATAATGGCGGCTCGACCGGCCAACTTCTGGTTGCGTCTGTTCGTCCTTAGAGCTACCCCGGGACTGTCTCTCCGAGCGCGCTCGCGCTCCCTCCGTTGTTCCGCGTGGCGTCATGTCACGCCCCTTTTTGCCCAATTTCTATTGGTCCGTTCGTTGTGCGGTCATAACATTTCGACGGTAACAATTAGCTAGGATCTGAGTTGTCATTCGTCTGACTGACAATCAGTCCACGTGGACATTATTTGTATTGGTAGTTTTCATCGCACGGTCACTCAGCGTCACTTTCGCCATTGGCTTGCATTTGTAGCTTCCATTTCAACGGACTTTCAACGTTTTTCCTTTTCTCAGAATTCGTCGCTTGTTCCCGGAACGACTTCTTCTAATCGGCCTCGAATGCCGGTTCCTTTGAATTCGCCGAAAGGCGCCGCGCGTTACTTATTAACTACGGAAATACCGCGGGTTTGTTTTGACATTTATTCTTACATTACACTATAACTACTAATCTTTATTTATTACTAGCAAAGTGCCCGTGCTTCGCTACGGGAACACTCCTGATTTGCGTCTATTTTCGTTAAGATTCCAGATATTTCATTTTTTCCCCATAATATGGTATGCCTCATACCATTATATCATCATCATCATACCTTCCACAAGTATAAATTCAGTCAAGTTTGACATTGTTTGAAACTAACAGAAATTCTGAAATTAAGTAGGTATACTACCACAAAAAGTCGGTATTAAGAATCGGTTTTTAATTTAGTTTTCGGCACCCGAAAAAACTGCGTCCTTGACTCCTCTGCGTCGTTCTTCTGCGTCCTTCTGCTACTGCATCCTTCGAAGTGACATCGGGTCATCAGATGTCGCTTCATTTGAAGGAGTCGAAGGATGGAGTTTTTTTTACGCCCTACGTGCGCGATGGACAACCTTCCGGGGGTAACTACAGGAATGAGGTAGGTGATGAATCATCATGGGTACGAGGGTCAAACTGAAAGTTCATCAAAAACTGAGCAAACTGCAAGTTATTAGTTCTATTATATCTTTTCAAAATAGTGTCCATTCAAATCAATACACCGCTGCATCCGATGGAACCACTGAGAAAAGCACTTAGCCCACTCGTCCTTAGGGTTCTCTTCGACGGCCTTTTGAAACGCGCCCACTGCTTCCTCGGTGTTCATAAAACAGTTTTCCTCGAAGATTTTCTTTTATTTTCGGGAATAAATAAAAATCGCAAGGTGCGAGGTCGGGGCTATACGGCGGGTGACCCAGTAATTCCACGTCTGATGTCACTAAATAGTCGATCGTTCGCCTGGCGGTGTGCGGCGAGGCGTTGTCGTGGTGAAGAAGTATCCTACTTCGAGGACGTTTCTCCCGAACTTTTTCCAATACAAGTGGCAAACAATTGTTACTGTACCACTCTGCAGTAACTGTTTTTTGATCCTCTACAATAATTGTCGCATAGTGACCTGTCCTTCCGAAGAACGAGGACACCATCTTTTTTCCCACACTTCGACCTCTCTTCACTTTAGTTGGCAACTCCTCGAAAGGAAACACCCACTGATCAGACTGTCTCTTAGGTTCTGGATCATAACAGTAAACCCAGCTTTCGTCACCCGTAAGTATGTCGAACACAGCATTTGAGTCACCTCCGTTAAATCTTTGAATCATTTCACGGCACCAATCAACCCGACGGAGTTTTTGGGCCTCGGTCAAATTATGAGGTATCCGCCGGGCACAAAGCTTCCTGACCGCTAAATGTTCATGGAGGATTTTATGCACTTGACTCATACCGATGCCTAAGCTTGTCCGAATCTGCTGATACGTCACTCTTTTATCAGTCTCTATCATACGCCGCACAACACAACGCATGATGTTATTTTCAGTCGTCGCCGTAGAAGGCCGTCTCTGACGCAGATCATCGGTGAGATTAGTGCGACCACGTTTAAACTCATTAAACCAGTTGTAAATAGTCGAACGAGATGGGGCTTCATCGTGAAAGGCCAATCAAAGTCTATCATAGCTTTCTTGCTGACTTAAATGACAACGAAAGTCATAAAAAATCATTGCACGAACATTTTCTCGCGTTAAATTTATGTTGACGTGACACAGACAATTTTCAATTTGCCGCCAAATCGTAAAACAAATGACAAATGAATGAAATACATACTCAATAATATTGGCAGAGTTCCATTTTCAAAATTTAAACTTATTTTTTTATTATATTGTTTACAAGTGGCCAGTTCTAAAAACTTTCAGTGTCGCCCTCGTGCCCCTATTGCTTAATATATTAATATGCCATAGCGCTATGAACAAATGCTATAGCGCCATCTAGTGATGAGTTAAGTAAAATATAAATATTACATTCATAGCCATTTCTTGGTTGGTCAAAAGTTAATCAGTTACCCTTAAACATTACCTTTTTTATTTTTTGAAAAATGGAAAAATTCACCTGCCCCCCCTAGGTGGGATTTGAACCCACGACCTCTCGATGACCGGTCGAGTGCTCTTCCAACTGAGCTACCAGGAAGGTTTGTGTTGCTGACGAATTTTTGCATCTTATATTTCTACTGTGTGAGTCACAGTGTGACGTCATCAACCTATTAAGTAATTACACTACTAAAGTAGGCATAGCAGTCCATCGTTGCAGATGAAATTCAGCTATTTTTTTATAACACCAAACTAATTAAATTATTATTATTTAAATAGTTGTCTTGGCCAACTTGCCATATAAATATTTTTTGAAAAATGGAAAAATATTTATATGGCAAGTTGGCCAAGACAACTATTTAAATAATAATAATTACCTTTTTTTATGAACAACCATTCCACCAAGTCTCAAAATCGTAGGTCAAATCCCCTCATAGTGCGCGCCTACGTATAGGGAACATATATCCAAAGTTTCAGGTTTCTAGCTTTAGTGGTCTAGGCTGTGCGTTGATTAGTGAGTCAGTTAATGAGGACAAAGGCTTTTATTATTATAGATTACTTATTATTCTATATAAGAATGTTCGTTCTGCATCTAAGCCAAAATGTTTGCTTAATGAAAAATCCAAACATTATGTATTAGGAAGCTACTGCGATTATGGGATTAATAACTTTTACAACATAAATGTGAGTCTCTTTCGCTATTTTTGATTTTGATTACTCTGCTAATTCTGTATTAAAAAACATTTTTTTCTTGTAACAGAATAATTTTCAAACCACTACTCCGATTTTGATGAAATTTAGTAGGGATGTAGTAACCGTAAATATGTACAATTTTAGATTCATAATGAACATTGGACAATAAAATCGGGTCAATACTGAGATATTGAAGTTAATGTGAAAAATAAATGCTACATTATTACTCGTAAATCGCAGGTTCAATATTGATGAAACTTTGTATATAAGTATAAATACACAACTAGTTACTATGTGTGTAAGTGGTTCATGAACATCTTTGAAACAAAAACAACCTCATCTGCACGTGGTGCACCTTGCTGACTGACAAACGAGCCTCTGGCGAAAAGAGAAGTAGGGTATATCGTATTTTTACAGCAGTACCTCCACCTCATTGAATACTGCAGCCAAATAACAATTCCCTTGAAGGTTGTTGTGTTCCTACGAGTGAGTGAGGTCACCAGAAAGAAAGGAAGGAAGGTGTATAGGCAGGCAACGGATCCGCGACCTCTATGTGTTGCTGATCTCCATGGGCGGTGGTGATTGTTTACCATCAGGTAACCCATATGCTTGTTTGTCCTCTCTCATACAAAAAAAAATAAGTATCCTCTTCATGAAGCATTATAATCAGTACAATAGTGTTTTAAATATCGAAATTGATTTGAAAAAAAATATTGCGAGGTCTCAGTTCGTGCTTCACGACTAGTTAGTTAGACACTCACATAGATGACGAGCTCGGTGGTCGAATGGTTAGCAATGGCCACTTTGACTCCGAGGTCGCGGGTTCGATTCCCGCACAAGACAAACATTTGTGTGCATGAACATGTCTGTTTGTCTTGGTCTGGGTGTTTTCATTCAGTACATTTATCAGTTGTCTAGTACCCATAACATAAGCTTTGCGCTTAATTTGGGACTAGAGGGCGCTGTGTAAATTGTCTAGAAATATTTATTTATTTATAGATAAAACACCCAAATTTGGCAAACCCACATGTTCATGTTTGTCTTGTGCGGAATCAAAGCCGATCTATAAAAAAGAAGATTTTTTCTAGCAACAGTGGTAGACACGCGATGACAATAGCACAGGTCATAATGGTAACAGTTTCTGAACGCATTGTAAAAGAATTGTGACGTAAGTGAAAATAAAGCCTTTTTGAATCCCGATGCGACCCCAATACTCAATAGTGGATTCAATTTCCCCCACATTGCAGTATGCAGGCACGTACGCAACGTACAATGGGCCGGCTGCGGGGCCTTCGGGCCCATTGTGATATATCGTTACTACGGGGTATCGATACTACCCCGTATCGATTTACATTGTTGCAGAAAGATATTCAATAAAACGAGGTAGATAGGATGTGTCTCAAGATGAAAGTCTTTGGCCCGTGTGTGTTGATAGACATGACCATGTCTATCCTTACTATCGGCATCACTCGAATGCTCAAGATTGCGCAGCATGCGATAGAGAGAGAGAGAGCTATGCTTGGAGTATCTCTACGTCATAGGCTTAGGAAAGAGCATAACCGTAGTAGAACTGATGGCCGGGCGGAAAATGCAGCGTAGGATGGCCTGCCACTAAATGGACAGACGACCTGATGAAGATAGCAGGGAGCCAAGTGGTGCAATTGACACAGAACCAATCATTGTGGACGTCTATGGGGTAGACCTATATTCAGCAATGGACGTCATTTGACAGATATGATGATGATGAATGATGAGATAGGATATTGCCGCAATCTAAGTAACACGTTTTAGGGACAGACTTGTATCGAGACCAACAAAACGAGATGCAAGAGGATATGGCGTGGAAGTCATATTTGAGACCATGTGTGATGAGTTATGGATCAGAGACGTGGTCCTTCACAGTGACTTCTCATGAAAAAGGTTAGAGTCGCTCAACGTGCAATGGAGAGGGCTATGCTCGATGTTTATATGCTATGTTCTACGATATTGAATCAGAAATGCGAAGATTCCTAAAAGTAATGTCGCTGATATAGCCGAGAGGATCAAGTTGAAGTAGCAGATAGCGCGAAGATCGGAGAAGGTTGATTTGGCAAAAAGATCCTGGAGTAGAAGTAACACGTATAGTCAATGGCAGCGTAGGACTACCGCCTAAAAGATCGAGTGACGACGTGTAGGGGAACGAGAGGAGTCGTTGGATGCAGGTGACATTGGACCGGTCACGCAAATCTATTGTGGATGCCTTTGTTCAGCAGTGGACAGGAAATAGTAAAATGATGATGATATGACGATGATTTTTCATAGTACGATCTGTCACGTTTGCCAAAATTATTTAGTACAAATGGTACTAAATAATTTTGGCAAACGTGACAGATCGAGATCCTAATGTTACTTGTACACCTGTATACCGTTATTCGTTGTTGTTGTCGAATCGACGTTGCGTTGTAACTGGCCATTATTACTGTCATAATTACATAGATGTATCAGCCATAATCCTGTAGATATGTCGTTCAATGTTTTCATATACGAAGACCATTGCCAAAGTTGTTGTATATTCAGAGATTACTTCGAGTATATAAGTAAGTTTATAATAGTGATTCCTCACAGAGTGCAAAATAAAGTACCAAATATTATTATGTTCTGCGAGGAAACACTTTGCACGCTGCGGCACATCATGCCATGTTATTGTATTAAAAGGAAAAAGTTGCTTCAAAGAGAATGAAATCAGCTTTCCAGTTTGTGTCCATACCCGTGCATTTTGCTGAATATTTTGTTTTGATCCTTGGACATTGAGATGCTTCTTGATGAGACGATTCTTTCTTATGCTCATTGTTATTTAATATCACATAACTTATGCTGAAAATAAGAACATTTTAAAACATTACATGTAACCTATCTACTTGCTATTACCTAATATCTTTGCTTACATATCAGTCGACATTGTATCCACATGTACAACGAACGCTGATGCATGAGGCAACGTTACCAATACCAGGATTCTTATCTCTTCTGCAGTTCAGCATCTTACTGGATTATTATTGAGGTATGTTCAGGTTAAGAAGTTGTGAAATGATACATTACTCTGTATTAAAGTTAGAATGATATAAATAATACTTTGCTATTTTATGAGCGTAAAAATGTGTTTGTTGTTGAACATTTGTTACTTAAACACGTGAAACTGGTAAACCAATTTCGATGGCCTTTGGCACACATAAAGCTTAGAATCTCGATCACCACATACGATACCATTTAAATATTATATATTCCGGTAGTTCACGCAGGCGTTATATATTTTGCATAGTAAACTCGTATATGTTATCGTATACGAGTACATTATATTATAATATCAACTTGAGAAATGGGATATAAGTGGTCCCTTAAAAACCATAGTTAATCTCATCTGCACGTGATACGACTGGGGAAGTGGGCACGCTTCCAACTCACCCGTAGCCAAATAATAAAGCCCTTGAGCAGTATTGCGTTTCTACAGATGAATGAGGTTACTAGACGTGAGGAGATGCTGCGTTAGCATCGGGATGTGTGTCACGGCGATAGACATACTGCTTGTATTGCTAGCGTCTATATAGCTATGGTATGCGCTTTACATCACGCGGGTTGTAAATAAATAAATAAATATTTCTGGACAATTTACACAGCGTCCTTTAATACCAAATTAAGCACAAAACTTGTGTTATTGATACTAGACAACTGATAAATGTACTTAAATACATTTTTTTTTGTAAATACATACTTATAGTACATAGAAAACACCCAGACCAAGGCAAACAGACATGTTCATGCACACAAATGTTTGTCTTGTGCCGGAATCGAACCCGCGACCTCGGAGTCAAAGTGGCCATTGCTAACCATTCGACCACCGAGCTCGTCATATATGATATATTTACAGCCAGACACTGCTATAGATAAATAAATAATAATAAATATTGTCAGACAAATTACACAGCGCCATCTAGCCCCAAAGTAAGCGAAGCTTGTGTTATGGGTACTAGACAACTGATAAACATACGTAAATACATTTTTTTTTTGTAAATACATACTTATGATACATAGAAAACACCCAGACCAAGACAAACAGACATGTTCATGCACACAAATGTTTGTCCTGTGTGGGAATCGAACCCACGAGCGTTGGTGTCGAAGCCGCGTCATTGACCGCTACGCCACCGAGCTCGTCAAATAGATGAGACAGGACAGTTTATATCACTGTTTCTTATGCGCAGATAGTACTGTCTCGATTACTAACTGCCCGTATGGGGTCACCGCCCCAAATTATTAGAATGATTTTGAATATTTGAATATATTATGTAATATAGGTACTTAGTTCCTTATTGCTGCGGCGCAACGACTCAAAGTGGATCTTGGCATCCGACACCAGATGACGCCACGCCTTTCGATCCTGGGTCAGCTCTCGCCAATTGCTAACTCCGAGGTTCCGCACGTCCTTCAGCACCTCATCACTCCAGCGGTACCTCGGGCGCCCAATCGGTCGGCTATTACTTGGTTGTCCCATGAATATTAAATATATCATCATTATCAGCCTGCATCACCACCACTGTTGGATATAGGCCTTTCCCAATGCTTTCCACCATATGCGATTCTCCGCTTTCCGCATCCAACCGCTACCTGCCACTTTTTTGAGATGGTCGGTCCATCTAGAGAGGGGGCGCCCTACGCTTCGTCGTCCCATACGTGGCCTCCACTCTAGGACTTTCCTCCCCCATCTGCCATCGCTGACTCGGCAGATGTGGTCAGCCCACCGCCACTTCAACTCGCTGACTCTGAGAGCTATGTCGACCACTTTGATTCTCCGTCGAATTTCTTCGTTCCGGATTCGATCCCTTGGAGAAACTCCAAGCATTGCTCTCTCCATCGCTCGCTGTGCGACTTTTAGTCTGTGAACCAGCCCAACGGTTAGCGTCCAAGTTTCTGCACCGTAGGTCATAGCGGGGAGGACGCACTGATTGAACACTTTGGTCTTCAAACATTGGGGTATATCTGCGGTGAGGATGTGCCGAAGCTTCCCAAAAACTGCCCATTAAATATATAAGTAAATAAAATTATTTTATTAAGTTCTTTATTAATTCTATAATATTTTAAAAGTGCAACTTGAAATAATATTTAATTGAACATAAATAAGCTAAATTAAAATAAGTATCATAAATTTACAATTGGTGCTTTTATGGAGATAACGTATCTGCTTAGTGTGTCATGCGCATTTTCGGTTTTCTTTTCATTTCCTCTTTGTATTGTCATCAATTGTTTTCTCCGAGTGATGCACTGCAGTAGGTCCATGAATTCGCGAGTAAAGTTCTCAGCGACTGAATAATGCAGGAGTTGCCAACAGCGACAATTGTCTCATTCGTGTCGACTGTGGACTCAAACTGACAGATGCTGTCTTGTAAACCTGCCTTGTATTATTTATCTTCATGAATGTACAGTCTAGAGCAGGGGTTCCCAACCGGCGGCCCGCGGACCACCAGTGGTCCGTGAGAGGTAAATTATGGTCCATGATACAAACTTATAATGAAAGAGATTGACCAGCATTAATTTATATGACAGTCAGGGACCCTATACCCAGCAAAAACCTTGTAGTGGTCCGCGAATAAAAAAAGGTTAGGAACCACTGGTCTAGAATAATAAGTACAGTACCATCCACTTTACCTTTCATTTTGAATAAAACCCGCGTTTATCAAGATAAAAAAATCCTTAATTTAGTTTCTAGAGAATTATTAAGTGTAGAAAATAAATGAAAGAAATGTTCTCTGAATAAATATGGAACGAAAAACACAAAAATCTCACTTTCAAATTGACATTATTAATATAGATAAAACTGTTTTCAAAATCCTAAATTACAAACTTACATCACCTCACTTGGTGATGAACTTATCATAATGGATAACTGAATCCACGCCGGAATCTCAGGGTACCTAGTTGTTAACAATTAGAATAAAAACGGTAATTTAAAAAACTAAAAAACCCGACTGCTTTTCTGTGTAATTTGGAAATGAAAAACCCCTAAAACAAGAAAACATGTAGCAGTCGGGACCCTACACGTCAGAATGGGTTTTTAAATTACCATTTTTATTTTATGTTTTTTAGTTTTATTTATTTTGATATATGCAATGTTACTGTCACAGTAAATAGATATCTAATGACACCCCTCAATATAAAATCCATCGAGCCGTCCAGACTGCGGCGCGCATATGCATTTGAAGTTGGCGCCCAAAATGCGCCATTTTTAAAAAAAAAAATTTGACGTACCCTGTGTCACTCTCACAGCAAATATCAATCTAACGACACCTCTCAAGCTAAAATCCATCCAGCCGTTCAGGCTGCAGAGCGTGCCAAACAATTATACATACAGACATACATACTCTCGAAAAACACAACCCTCCTTCTGTCGCAGTCGGGTAAATAGTTTAGGTGTGTGTTGGTATGAGTTGAAGATGATGTTGGAACGTCTTGAGAATAATTTCCGGAAAGTATTAAGAGCTATCGGAAGTTATTGAAGGTAAACCTCGTTTATGTTCGCTGAGAACTTTGTTTTGTGACTATTGTAATGAGACTGTCACGCTCAGCTATGTTCAGACAGTTTGTCTTATTACCGTCTCGCTTACACCTCACTAATACTTGTGAAACGACTCAAGAGTTAACTCTCGTGCGTGTAGTGTGGTTACCTGTTACCGCCTTAACGCTCGTAACATGTAGTTTTTTTTTATACTACGTCGGGTGGCAGACAAGCATACAGCCCGCCTGATGTGAAGCGGTTGCCGTAGCCATATTAACGCTCGTAACATAACATAAATATCGCATATAACATAACATAAATAGGATGGAGCTACCGCTGCCAACGGTAGCTCCATCCTTTCTGGTGACCTCACTCACTCGCAGGAACACAACAACCGTCAAGGGAATTGTTATTTGGCTGCGGTATTCTGTGAGGTGGGGTTACATTCCCCTGTCGGGTAGCTTACAATTACGCTCCCTACCTCTCTTTTCGCCAGAGCTTCGTTTGTCAGTCAGCAGGGTGCACCGCGTGCAGGTGAAATTGTCCAGAAATATTTATTAAAAAAAAATATTTATTACTTATGAACGTCTTCTCGACTTTGTTTTTAATATCTCCAGAACACATTTTGGATGCAAACAGCAATATTTTATAAGTCAAAGCCCGCCCACTTCTACGAATTGCCCCTCTGATATAAATCATGTTTTGGCGAAAAACAAGTAGGCCACAGTTATATTAAATTAGGTATAAACCGGCTGGAGAAGTACCTAAATTCTTTAAAAAGGTGCAGAATAAAAGGTTCGTCGCACAGAGCGTGTTCTTTGCGCTGGTCAAAGTACCGAACTATTGCTCAATCGCCAAAACAATAGGGTAGAATTTTTTTTTCTCTTTTTGTACGTAGTTTTTGTATTTATTGTGTGAAGTACCGTGTATTGGCATCGGTGTTGTCACTTTTGGCCTGCACTGAAAAACAGGGCTGAGATCACTCTGTGATCTCAGCAATGACCTGAGGGTGGGCCAAAGTTTCAACATCACACTTTCTATTATATGTAATGTTGTATTTGTGTTTATTTGTACTGTGTTATGTGATGTTGAAATAAATCTATTTCTATTTCTATTTCTATTTCTAGATGCGACGCAAATCGCCTGCGTAAACAGGAAAAAGTAAAAAACGCCTAAAAAGTAAAAAAATAAAAGGAAAATAATAAATATTTTGTTGTTTTGACTAGTCCTCCCAAATCATCACGAGAGTCGTAGTTAATCTAAAATAATATTTCAAGATGGTCATATAAAACTAACTAGCGTAGGAGAACTCGATGCCGTCGTTGCGCGTGTCAGTCCAATCCAACATGCAAGTTAAGCAACATCTGCCGTAGCTTGTCCATGGATGGGTTTATTTATCTCGAACTCCTCCGGGCTACGGAAGACGCGTTAAGCCGTCGGTCCAGGCTTAGCTTAATGACTGTCATCTAATGACAAGTCTGTGACCTTTAGGCGGCTTGAAAATACTGGCCTCCAGACATACGGGTCACTATTGCCCGCAGCGAAGTATGCGGCGACTATTCTAGGTTTCATTCCAGATGATCCGCGACAGGACCGCGACAATATAAATTATGCTTAATTAATTTTAAATTTTATACGTGCTTGTAGTTATTTACGTCGAAAGTTGCGTAAGATTTGCTGTCAGTAATATTTTTTTTGAGGATTAATTTCTAAGCTAGTGTAAATAAAATCAAAGGTTTGTCGCAATCAGATGAAAAAATCAGTGACGCACAGAGAACAAATATTTCAGACAAAATTCATTCTTCTATTAAAAACTACGAACGTTCATACGATTTTCATATAACACATAATTTTTAAACATTTTGCGGAAGAAAGCTATGATGAAAAAAAGGTATGATGACATCTGTAAACTAGGTCGGAAATATTTCAGTCCTCGCGAAACTGGGGCGGGTCACTAATTACAAAATTATGGATCATTTTTAAAACTAACTTAATTTTGGGGTGTAAATGGTTCATCAATATCTTTGAACCAAAGCCAACCTCACCTGCACGCGGTACACCCTGCTGACAGACAAATGAGGCCCTGGCGAAAAGAGAGTTAGAGCATAGCGTATATTTAAGCTGCCCGACTGGGGAAGTACCTCCACCTCACAGAATACCTCAGCCAAATAACAATTCCCTTGAGGGTTGTTGTGTTCCTGCGAGTGAGTGAGGTCACCAGGAACAAATAAAGGAAGGAGAATAGGCTGGCAAAGGATCGGCGACCCCTTGGTGTGGCTGATCTCCATGGGCGGTGGTGATTGCTTTCCATCAGGTGACCCACATGCTCGTATTCCATCCTCTCATATAAAAAAAAAAATCTATTGACATTGAATACACTACCTGATTTTCACAACAGTTCATAAATTTGCTAGCAGGTGTGTTACCAGTAGACTTAGAAGTACAACGCAGCGCTTCAATGTACTATACAAAATTATGGTGCCTGATTTTCTGAAAATTCGTGATCTTGAGAAAGACTGTTCAAATCTATTAATGAGGTACTTGAAACATTGGTGTCTGAATGGCAGGAAGGTGGGAAACTTTTAACAAAGGACGCCACTTGTATCTGTTCTTCAATCGGTTAGAGATAGATTAAAGAAAAAGTGGTTAGAAGTGGACCACCCCGTTACGCAATTTTTGACTGGGCATGGCAATTTTACGGCTAAACTCTTTTCGTTTAAATTAGTGCTGTCGCTCTTATACCAATGTTCTACTGCAAATCATGAATTCGATCAAACAGCATACTATATTGTAAGAGTAGTCAGAAAAACAACAACCGGTATTTCTTTCAAGATTTATTCCTCGATTTTACAATCACAAAATATGGTAATAGCGATTACAATGATGCCTCACATATATCTCAACCATATCAACTGCACTCTGCCGCTGTCGTTATTCGAATGCGGACCCCAATGGAATCGTCCACGATCTCACCTCGGTCGTCCACGATCTACTGTCGATCGTCCACGATCTCGCTTCAGCCGCCGGAAGCGGCAGAGTGAGGTAATATTATATTACTCTTACAATTAAAAGAACATTGTGAAAAATATCTTAACTATTATAGACATTCAAATTACATTCGGTGAATTATCGTATTCAATTTAGAGTTATTACAATTACATTAATATCTGTTGGAAAAGTACAGTGTTGTTCTACTGACATTACCTTCTACTACATTATTTCCAATTAAAATTCTGATTTGGTAACAACAAGGGAGAATTACCAAGCGTTCAGACGATTTTGCAATTCATATTATTGGAATCGATGTGTTAGGTAACAACTCAAGTTTTTAAGTCCCCAATAGTACTAGATACACAAAAACTGTGGTGTGCGGCAGTTGAGCTTCACTTGACTAGCCATCTCTTTAGGCTTTAATGCCTTATTTACCATATTGCTGTCTCTCACATTGCTAAGAGGGGAAATCAAATTCCAAAAGCTTCTTACTCTTATTAATTTCTTCTGATTAAATTCGTTGTAAGTTCCAAGGCAGCTGTAGTTGTACCCCCGGGATTGCAATGGACTTCACTGTTCATTGCCTTTTTTGGCGGTCACCGCTGTTAATCCTGGCTACACAGAAAATACAGTGGTGGGCCCCCGTCCAGGAAAAAGCAGTTCATTAAAAAAATGTCTCCAAAAACAACATTCTATAAACTAATTCATACGAGTACGTACTAGGTTTCCGAATTCTGTTTGCAATCGTCGTATCATGCTCGCGCTGATACAAATATTTTGTATGCATAAGACACGTAACTGTCCTGAATCTGGTTGTGATCTCGTCCGCATGGCCCAAATACACGAAACGGCAAGTATATAAAGAAGTAAGTGTAATTTATATAAACATACACACTCATGACGCATCGCAACTCATTCCGCATGACGAGCCCGGTGGTCGAATAGCAATGGCCACTTTGACTCCGAGGTCACGGGTTCGATCCCCGCACAAGACAAATATTTATGAGCATGAACATGTCTGCTTGTCTTGGTCTGGATGTTTTCCATGTATAATATGTATGTATTTACAAAAATTATATATTTAAGTATAATATCAGTTATCTAGTACCCATAGTACAAGCTTTGCTTAGTTTGGGACTAGATGGTGTATAGTTTGTCCAGGAATATTTATTATTATTTTATTCCATAGTATGAATTATCACAAAACAATGGCTGATTTTGGGATATATACGTAAATATAAAACCTGATATAAAACGATTACTTTTGCACATCTACGCTTACCATAGGTACATTATAGTCTTTCTGACGCATACCTTCGATGCTACCCAACAAGTCTTCAAACGGACTTACAAACTAGGAATTTTTAGATAATGAATATTATGTATTAAATTTAAATAATCTACTTGTGACTGCTTCTTCCTTTGTAATAAAATTCATATGATCAAATTAATATTGCTATTTTGTTTGTAATTTTTTTTATTGCCTCTTCCACATGTCTGGATAGATCAGTTAAGGTATAGATTCGCCTCAAAAATGTGAGTGTTCTTATTAAAAATAAAACAACGGCGGATTTTTGATGCAAAATTATTGTAAGTCGAATTTTTTTTATTGTTAAAGAAACCTATCGAGTATTCTATAAATAAAGGAAATGAAAAGGAGATTAAGTCATATCAAAGGAATGCGCCAGGACACTAAAACAAAATGAATGAATTAAAAATACATAAACCCGACTGCAAATAAGTCAATTTCTGCGCAATACAATAAAAAGATCGAAACAAGATTGAGAATTGACGATTTGTACATTTTGAGTGTGGTGCTTATTTTGCGTTTTGTACATTATGCTCCGAAGGGAACAAAATTACATACAGTAAACTAAATCAAAGTAAACTCTGTAAGTTGAGTATGGTAGCAGGCGGGACCGATTAATTTTCTTTCGGTTTAAAATTTGCAAATGAGTTCCGCCGGCTACAAACCTCAATGCTGATATTTAACTTAGAATTTTGCCCATAAGTCTGTTAAACCGAAGCAGTATTTACTTTGCTTTTTTTTTTCATTTTCAATCTTTTTTTGGTATTTTTAGTGTATTGTTCGTAAATGGACTTATTTCCAGTTGGAATTTTTTATTTTTTATATTCTAATTATATAGCTAATAGTAGCCGATTGGTTATTTGTCGATTTTATTGCATTTGTTGTTGTTACTGGGGCACGGCATGTAACAATCAGCCCCTGCCTGATGGGCCGCAGGACACTGGACTCCAGGAATGGAAGCAACGAGATCACTCGCTTCATGCCATTTCATCGCGTCCACTGCGCCGGCCGCTTCACATTTCTTTTGAAGGACCCAATCTCGTATACATGTGGAGCAGGAAATACATCACCGGGCAGTCTATTCCACCGGTCAGTGGTTCAATACAGAAAAGATTGGCTGAACCTTTTAGTGCGTGATAGTGGGTAGATATTTCAATTGCGTGAGAATGGTCACCCTGAGATGGACGGTAGTTACCAATACTTAAACAGAAAAGGAGAAATAAGGTTGTAAAGTTCCACTCAGTGCAGCGACTTCTCTGAGGAATTCCAACGGCTTAAGTGATGCTTTCAGCTTAGGATCGTCAATAATTCGGGCTGCGTACCTTTGCAATGAATCAAGGGTGTCCATAAGGTATTTTGCGGACCGTTCTCAGAGATGCGAACAATATTCCACACACGGTCTGATTTATATTTTCTAAATCAATAGTCGTTATGCGGGCATGAAATGTTGCCGCACCCTATTCAGGACTCCAAGTTTACGGAAAGCTTTCAGTATTCATCATTTTGGATGTAATCCCTGTAATTCAGGCCTGCATTCAGATTCAAGCCTAGGATTGACAAATGATCGCCGATGGGAAGCGAAATCCCAAGAAGAGTTTGGAGTTAGGGCTAAGGAAAATGGGTTATTTTTAGTAATAAACGCACAGGCCTGGGTTTTATTCGCGTTACTGATGACATTTAGGTCATTCCAGCATGGCACTACAATCAAGACATCATTCAGTCTGTAGATCACAGACTCCCACGGTGTCTGAACGACATTCCTCTTGATCCCGCCATGACCCTCATATCCCATATGTGCTGTGCTGTCATCAGCATAACAGTGGATGTTGCCAATTTGCTATAGATCATTTATATGCAGAAGAAAAAGAGTTGGTGACAGCACGAACCCCTGAGGAATGCCAGCGTTCACATGCTTGAGTTCAGAAGTATAGCCATCGACTATGACTCGTATATATGAATAATATGCTCCTGCAAGAAACCAGAAATCCATACACAAAGGCGATCTAGAAGCCCATAAGCCAGCAACTTAGAGAGTAAAGCTTTGTGCCAGACCCTTTTTTTTATACTACGTCGGGTGGCAGACAAGCATACGGCCCGCATGATGTAAAGCGGTAACCGTAGCCATATTAACGTTCGCAACATAAAATATCGCTCGCGCGCCGCAACCCCCGCTGCCAATGCACAGGAACACAACAACCCTCAAGGGAATTGTCATTTGGCTTCGGTATTCTGTGAGGTGGAGGTACGCAGTCAGCCCAGTCGGGTAGCTTACAATTACGCTCCCTATCTCTCTTTTCGCCAGAGCTTCGTTTGTCAGTCAACAGGGTGTACCGCGTGCAGATGAAGTTGGCTTAGGTTCAAAGATGTTGATGATCCACTTACACCCTTTATGTATTGGTACATTTTATTTGTGATTATGCCACCTGATGACTTCGCTGCTATTGCTTTGTGACTAGAACCTGAATGTCTTTCCTTTTTATCTATCTTTAATCTTTCTTTATCTAGACTGAGAAATAACATCACTATACTATTTGGTAACAGTACAACATGCAACTTCTATCATATCTTTGTTTTTCTGCTTGTATTCTTTGGCTAGGCTTTCTTAAAATTCTATTTAATCAGCAGTTTGTTCTCATTTTACTCACTGTACTATATGCTCTTAGAAGCTCAGATGGGACATCACGTTGAGAACATAAAAACGCGTCGCGAAAATTGGCTGCGTCGAATGGGGCGGCAAATAACTCAGGTGTGCTTGATGCGTCGTATTCTGCGACACGCGTAGCTTACTTATGCTGGAACATCAAATTTTATTACTTATCAGTGATCAGTGTTGTCTGAGCTATTGACAAATCTATATATCCTCATACGAGAATAGAGTCTTGTAGGCATTTTTATATTTTTTTTGTAAAAATTTAAGAGTATGAGTTTTGTAAACATATAATAGCATAAATGATAGGTCATAATAATAAAATTGTAGAAATTGAAGAGTAATGACAGTTGTAACCACTACCAATACCAAGATATTTATATAATGTAATAATAAAAATAACTTTCTAATGAATAATAATGAATAATAAGAAAAAATATGTTTGGATGTAGGGGACAATTTTTTTAAAAAAATATAACCGATTTTGATTTAGTTTGGTAAGAAAATAACATGAATTCTAATTCTAAGAACATGTGCAACTTTTCTAAAGTTAAAGAACAACAGGCTCAAGCGAAAGCTATATTACCTACATATGACAGGACCATCGTATATAACCAAAGCACGAAATCGAATAAAAAGGGACGAGCAAGTAAACAAAAGGGAAATGAAACATAAATGAGTTGGTAACTGAATTTGAAACAATACAGGAATGATCCACGAGGGGAGACCACATTACAAGTTTGACAATCGTCAGCGCGGATGAATAAGACATGAAGCTCAGATATTATGCAAATTTGTTATAAGAAAAATGTGGGCTCAGAGTCGTGACTTGCGACACCCGGCGCGCGCAAACTTCGCCATTCTCACGTGCTGAAATGTGATGTTTCTTTCAAACTTTGGTAAGAATTCTTCTGCAACTTCGACGACTAATTAAAAACGTACACAGTTGTCAGCTGCCATTCACGTTTTACGAGAATGCGAGGCTTTCACGCAATTATGAGATTCGTGCCTAATGAGGAAAATTGTTTTATAAATTATAATGGTGACGAAAACGAAGAAAATTAAAATTATGAAATAAAATTTCGTGGCGCCTTTTATTCTGATGGAAAACCTAAATCAAGAAACATAAGGTGCATATTGTATACATGTATACAGCCCATCTTGTGGGGGTAGTTTTATCGCAGGTTGCAAATGCTTGAAATACTTGGAGCATCACCCAGAAGTATTTCCTTTTCACGTTGTATTTGAGAAATTATGTCATAGTCTATTTAGGAAACTCACTACTTAGGATATATTTTAGAACTTGATAGTGCGCGGAATAAAACCTCTTGAGTTTTCTGGAAACATTTTGCATACAATTATCAATAATGACGTGATACGTTCTTTGTTTTAATAGGGTTTTGAAAGATAGATCGGCAACTGAGCATTAGTGATATTTAAAGTCTTGAACATATCCCTCGTCAGTATTAAGTTATTATGTAGTCAGGAAACTTAATAAACACGTCTGTCTGACCTTCTTTAAATATAAAAGAAGAGACTGGCTGGCTGATTTAGAAACGCAGAGCAGAGGCTCTACGTATTTATTATAACATGGAGTACGTTATAATAACTACCTGAATATATAAAAATTACCTATATGCCAAAATTAGGACTTGAATATCATATCTTTTATAATTCCGGAATTGGGATTAAATATTAAGCATTCTAGTTCTAGGAATTAGAAAATTGACAATTCGGCCCTTGCCAAATTTCCCAAATATAAACTTATCTTCTTTAGAGGTTTCTACTATAGTATTTACTACTAACCGCAACGTCTCAGTTAACTGACTAAAGTCTTCGACATAAATTAAAGCTGACATCAGTGTCTCCTACGCAAATTTTTACGACAACTCATAGCTTTTCATGTGGATGCACCGCCTTAAAGACACGTCGCGTTTCAGTCCGTTATATAAAATTATGTGATTTTTTTAATATCGAAATTCCGATTTTAATTACATCAATTCCGGAATTATAAACAATATTTCAATATCGTTTATAATTCCGTAGCTCGACGGAAATGATTTTTTGAAACACCCACTGCCTATTGACATACGAGCATTCGAAGTCGCGGGAGAGAGCTAGTTTACATATAAAACAGACGTATGGGTTTAATATCATGAGCTCATTCACATCTTAGCCATTGTCTTTGGATGGCAGTCGTTAAGCCAACTCAGAGGCTTTAGTGAGATCTTTTATTATACTCGCAAGTAAAATAAATTGCCTATATAAATATAAAATTATGAAATATCAAACGTGTTGTTAAAAAGTATGAAATAAACCCACCCAAGGTCAAGGCCGTAACAGGATCGTTAAGGTACATTAGGAGGCTACAATGAACGCATTAGAGAAGAAAGGAACACATCAAAGCTTTACAATATGGCCGACGGATGGTTGAAGGAGTCGTTTTCTTATTTTACGCGTTCAAAATGGAGCTGTAAATGTTTAATGCTAGAGTTATTTTTGAAACATAAAAGTTTTAAGTTATTTGGATTAACGGTTTGAACAAACTTAATTCTCAGACCTTGCCCGCGGCTTCGTTGTCGCAGGACATTTTAATTATAACTTCTTTAGATTTTGTTTTATTTTAGTTCTCTCGAGCAAATAATGGGAAATGCTGCTCGGTGTTCCTTCAAACTCGACTGTCATTGCTAAGTTGTTGATATAGAGTTACGGACATTGCGATATTGTTACTCTTAAGTAGCAGAGCTGATTGCAATGACTCTGAGGAATAATCTCAGTGATCTTACTCCTTTTTAGCCACGTGGAAAAAGAAAAGGCTTGATCTCAATATAGCTGTCTACGAATCGTTCCGCTTGTAGATAAAATATATCTTAAAATACTTTCTTATTTTTTTATATCATTAAAGCAGAAATCAAGCGTACGGCCCGCTTGATGGAAAGCAGTTACCACCAGCAGGTAACACCAGGAACATCACACGCGCGTTGCCGATTCTGTAAAACCTCTTCACACCCTTTTAGTTTTTAGACACTAGAGTTTTGTATTCTTATTTTTTATTTATTGTGTTGTATAGTCTTACAAAAGATACTATAACAAAAACAGAATTAGGTTAAAGCTTTGATATTATCATATTTTGGATATTTTACCGTTGTTGAACTTTTTTCCTACACATCAATATCAGTCTGTATCTATTCCCTGTTGGATATTCGTTCCATTATATACGATCCAACGCTTTCCGCATCCACCCGCTTCCAGCCGTTTTTTTTTTTGGTCATCAGTCTATCTAGATGGGGGCGCTGAGCCTTTCGTTGCGGCATAGGGGCCTTCACTATCGCACTTTCCTGTAGCATCTTAACCGACGGCTTAACGTGCCCTCCGAAGCGCGAGGAGCTCGAGATAAATAAACACATCTATGGGTAGGCTTTAGATGATACTGACACGCACAAAGACACCATCGAATTATCCAAAACCATACAAATAAAATATTGAATAAAGTAACAAACTAAATAATCATAACCTGGATCCAGACAATAAAAAAATATTAAATTCAGCCGTCACATCTAACAAAGCTGAATTCATCCGTTGTCTGATAGATAGTTTTGACTGCGGGCTTTACCAGCCTACAGCTGGCTTAAGGGATGTGCTCTGGATACTATTGAATTTCATTTATAATGGCGAGCCAAGATAAATTGACATCCTTCGAAATCCCCTATTCCATATTCTCATATTCGTGTTCTGTGTAACCTAAAGCCATAAATATAGTCAATACTTTTGTATAAAGAACACGCAAAGTATTGTTTTTACGTCCATAGAAAATCAAAATGGCCGGCGAGGTTTTTGAATTAATAACGAGAAACCAGTATTCTTGATCGATATAGACAAGATCGACGAAAGATGGCAATGGACTTCCTTGCAATATTATTGCATAAGAATGATACAATAAAAATACGTAAAACCTTTTTAATTTTCATGCATTGTTTTGAGAAAAGCACGATATATGCCTCAGGCGGTAATGCCAATTGCCTGTCTCGTATCATTGCAGTCCTTGACTTCTTAAATTTGTACTCGATCTGCAATTGTCTATTCCAGTTTCTTCTGTGTATATATTTTGGTTACTTTGAGTTGTCAAATTAAACTTGCAGCCGTTTGGGAATTCGTCCGCTTGAACTTCTTAAAGTAAACATTCACAATTCCACCTCTACTCCACATGTCAAGCTAAAACATGCACTGGATTTTAAGTTAGACCTCCCACAAGTGTGAAAATGGCGTCCAAATTCTTGCAGTAGGTTTTAGGTTGATGTACATACTTCAACTTGTTGATTTTGAGAGCTACGTCGACAACTTTGGTTCTTCTAATTTACTCGTTCCGGATTCAAATCCTGAGAGAAATTCCGAGTGCTCTCTCCATAATGTGAGCCAGCCCGACGGTCAGTATCCAAGTCTCTTCACTGTAGGTCATGGGGAGGACACACAGGTTGAAGACTTTAGTCTTGAAGACTAAAGGTCCCTGTGCGGTGAACATGTACGGAAGCTTTCCGAAAGGTGTAGTCGAATGCATCTGGAGATTTCTTTGTTGCAATTACCCGACCAATATACAGATGTATAGATGGTGTCTAATGGTGAGTCAACATAAAATTCCTCTTCTCAGTCGGACACTCTTGGTAGAGTAGTCGTTATTTATTTATCATGATTGGAGGCTTTTGGTATATGGCTCCACTTGGTTCTATTCAAGGCATTGTGAAGCAGTCAGGCATAGAGATGGCTATGGAGTTGAAATCTGGGTGAACTTAATACCGGGCTATTACAGAAGAGGGACGGACGTCTGCCATAACTGCTTTTATTGCTATTTATTTATTATTAGTATTATTTGAATTATTATAATTAATGTAATGTGTAGGTATTTAATGAATTTAATGTTATTATTATGATTGTTATTGTGTATGAATGTAATTGTACTGTGGCTTGCTTACGTTTTGGGTCAAACTGTTAGTACAGCAAGTAATTGAATCTATAAATAAATAAGGGATTTTGTGATAGATACAATTAAGTCTGCCCATCTGGTTGGAGAGCGACCACGGGGTCTCTTGCTCTCCACCTTGCCTTGGACTACAATTCATTTTTTTATACCACTAAAGTGGCAAACAAGCATACGGCCCACCTGATGGAAAGCAGTTACCGTAGCCTGTGAACGCCTGTAACACCAGGGGTATCACACGGGCGTTGCCAACCCTGAAAAAACCTCTTCACGCCCTTCTTGAAGAACCCCATGCTGTACTCTCCTGAGAAAAGCTCGACAGGCAGTTCATTCCACAGCTTGACAGTATAACATTAGACATCTCCATTGAGCCTTCGTTTCTGGTAATATGCTCGAAGAACTTCAAAAATGAAATAAAATTATATTCTTTGAAATTACGTATTCCATATTGTCACAGTTATTATCCGTAAGACATGGTAATCTTTGTTGAATAAACTTGGTTACGTCTACAATCGTCAAGTTATATTAAATTATGTCTCAGACTTCGGGCATGAATAGAGAATGGAAAAATATTTCTGTAGAATTGTAGGTGAATTAAATTAGAATGTCTGGCTATGTTGAAATGCTCTGTAATTTTACGGTTATTTGTATGATATTAAAATAAATTATGGCAGATGAGGATGACAGTCCTAGAGTGGAGACCTCGTATGGGGCGACGAATCGTCGGGCTCCCTCCTTCTAGATGGTCCGATGACCGCGATCGCATATGGTGGAAGGCATTAGGGAAGGCCTATGTTCTGCAGTGGATAGATGCAGGCTGATGATATTAGTCTAATCGAACACGCAAATTCAGCAATTTGACGAGCTCGGTGGCGTAGCGGTAAATGACGCGGCTTCAACACCAACGCTCGTGAGTTCGTTTCCCACATAGGACAAATATTTGTGTCCATGAACATGTTTGTTTGTCTTAGTCTAGATGTTTTCTTAGTATCATAAGTATGTATTTACAAAAAAAAAATGTATTTACGTATGTTTATCAGTTGTCTAGTACCCATAGCACTTACTTTGGCGCCCCAAATACGTGTACGTACTACAACTGATAAATATACGTAACTATAATACGTACGTACGTATACTATAATAACTAACTGACAATATTTATTATTATTAATTTCGGCCTAGCCTGTCCAAGTATGGATTTATTTATCTGGAGCTCTTCCATCTTCCGGAAGACATGTTAAGCCATCAGGATTACCTGTTGTCATTAGATAACAGTCGTTAAGACTTTGGGGCTTAAAACATTAATCATCGCCAACCCGCAGAGGAGTAGAGTGGTGGAGTATGCTCTAAACCTCTTCGATTGAGGGAAGACGCATATCCTAGCAGTGAACACACAGTGGACAGGAGTATTCAGATAGGTAAAGTGACACTAAGAAGCCATGCTAGTCCGGATTTGGTTCCAAGGACTCTAAGAATGTGGGTTATATCGCTAACAAAAAGTAGACTATGTTCTTCATGGATATAATCGATGTCCATTCCAAATTTCCATCATATCGGTTTAGTCGCGAATAGGTAACAAAATAGATAAACAGAAAGACAGACACACTTACGTATTTATAATATGAATACTACGGATAACATTTTATAAGTAAGTACAACCATTATCGTTTGATAAATTCTCAGATAGGTATTCATTATTTACAGCGTACATCGATCTCTTATATCATATTCTATTTTATCTCTATTGGAAAAAGTAGCCTAACAAGTGTAGGTATAACTCCAGTTCAAACATATCAAAAGTAATAACAAACACAATAACAAAACACACTCTCACATAAGATTAACGAAAAGAAAACTACCTGTTTTCTTTGCAACCAAACACTATTACTGCACGCAATCAACACGACGCACAAAAGGCTGCTTGGGCCCATGAAAATTCCATTTCCATCCGCGCATCGATTCGCGACTACTCCCTCAGTCGTACGTGTAAAGTTAATAAGTTTAGACGCCGGAGCCGAACGCGGCTGGAATACCGGCGGCGTCCAACTCTCCTCCACCACTGCGACGAAGGAAATTCAATTTAATCTCCATCGGGATAAAGACCACGTAAGACGCAAGACGCCGCTGGCAATCTCCGTACACATCGCTTTGGCCGACGTGACCTGTCGGCCTTCGCGGAGTTTCGCGCAATTTTCGGTACTCGTGTGTGTAACCAGCTTAACCGGTTCTCTGCAGATCGACTTTGTTACAAAGCGATCGACGTAATTCGCCAATTTGAGTACTTGAAACGATGTTTCCGGTGTAACTGCTTGCATTTGTAGATACGAAGTTATTATAACGGGTGATTTGTTCAGAGGTTTTTTTGTATGGGTTTTTGGGCAGTTGATGCATGAGTCGCGACCTATCATGATATTTATGTTCCGTGCAGTTTGTCATTTCATCTTGGGAAGTTTGCGCTTGGTATAGAATCTTTTTGTTATACTACGTCGGGTGGCAGACAAGCATACCTCCCGCCTGATGTGAAGTGGTTACCGTAGCCATATTAAAGCTCGCAACATAAAATATCGCTCGCCCGCCAACACCCCCGCTGCCAACGCAGCATCTCCTCCTTCTTTTCTTGTGACCTCACTCACTCGCAGGAACACAACAAACTTCAAAGGAATTGTTATTTGGCTGCGGTATTCTGTAAGGTGGATGTACATTCCCCAGTCGGGTAGCTTACAATTATGCACCTACCTCTCTTTTCGCCAGAGCTTCGTTAGTCAGTCAGCAGGGTGCACCGCGTGCAGATGAGGTTGGATTTAGTTCAAATTTGTTGATGAACCACTTACACCTCTAAAATTATTCAGCAACATTAACCACGTAAATCAGCGTTCTACGAGGAACGTACTACGTGCCCTTAGAATAATTTATGGTCGACTCAATCACGTAATACCAAACCATAAAACACCACTCGAGTTTCGAATGTGCAAGCTTAGGGTCGTCAACGATTCTCACAACCCGTCTCTGAACTTAATTACAAGAGTTGCAATATCTGCGTAGAATGATGTAGAGTCTACTTCGTAGACATCATTTCTACGACGTAGACTTAAACTCTACGACGGTCGCTATTGTTAAGTGGACGGTAGCAGTCAATGTCGAATTCAAGGGTTTATGTAGGTATTTCATAACATTATACATTTTTGACATTGAAAATGTCTATCAAATCCTTTTCGGTCCATAAGCTATTTTCGCTATATCTCCGAGGATAATTTGA
Organism: Hypsopygia costalis; assembly: GCA_937001555.2. Lineage (NCBI taxonomy): Eukaryota > Metazoa > Arthropoda > Insecta > Lepidoptera > Pyralidae > Hypsopygia > Hypsopygia costalis. Next base: position 33,502,339 of record OW443327.2, on the reverse strand, counting down.
GATTTCGAAATGGAACAAGTGCCCTCAGGTTCAGAATTTAATTGTGGATCCGATAGTGAAGGAATTTTGGAAATTGGCTGTATAGTTTTTGAGAAATTTTGAAAATTGTAAATAAATCGGGGAAAAAAGATCTTTTTTTAGTAAGTAATTAATTAATAAAAAAATTAATAGTAAGTAATTAATTAAAAAATTACTATTACAGATATCGAAAAAATGAGGAAAACGCATCTTCAAAGATAGATTGCGCGTCGATTGAAACCTCTCCCAGTGAAATTGGTTAATAATTGTGTCCTGTAGGTTTGCCTTTACGAGCGTGAAAAGAATTATTACATTGAAAATGTCAAAGTTATTTTTGACATTGAAAATGTCAAAAAAGTGTCAAGTGTCCCCAGGTTCTGAATTTAATTGTGGATCCTATAGTGAAGGAATTTTGAAAATTGGATAGTTTTTGAGAAATTTTGAAAATCTTTTTTTAGTAAAATTGTGTCCTGTAGGTATGCCTTTACGAGCGTGAAAAAAATTCTTTTTGACATTGAAAATGTCAATATTAAGTAAGTAGCTCATGATGGAGCCACACCTTTCCTTAGTCGGAGGTTTACTAGGTATAAATTTAATTTATACTTGTTTAGAAGATTAAAAGAGCTACAACTCGAGAGATCTACAATCTCTAAGCTACAAGATGCATCATATTTACCAAAGCAGAGCAGTAATACAGTATTGCACCAGAGACAGCACTCCAGAATTAAATGCATCTCGGTCTTCTGTAGTCTGCACTCCGCGCCGCTTGAATGGAGCTGTAATGCAATTTGTACGCCACTATTAAATTAATACTTCCCAATAAAAATAAGCAATTTATGTCGCTGCGCAGTTTGCCTGAGATATAACTATGTTCATGTTATGTAATATGAGTAGAAGTTTTCCTCTTCGGTTGATATATCTCTTATGACATGCTATTATGATAATTAGGATATCATAAAATTCTGAAAAAAAAAACTACATATGTTTTGTATCGACTTGGGTGGCGAACAGCATAATTTGCAGATGCGAAGCGGTTACCGATGCTTATAAAACCTAGACCTTACTTGCGCGTCCTCATTTTGTGGATTCTATCGTGTGTATAATTTCTGTGTATAATTCTTAAAATGTCCCAAATTGAACGAGTAGAGAGGTAGGGAGCGTAATTGTAAGCTACCCGACTGGGGAATGTACCTCCACCTCACAGAATACCGCAGCCAAATAACAATTCCCTTGAGGGTTGTTGTGTTCCTGCGAGTGAGTGAGGTCACCAGAAAGGAAGGAGATGCTGCGTTGGCAGCGGAGGTGGCGACGCGCGAGCGATATTTTATGTTGCGAGCGTTAGTATGGCTACGGCAGCCGCTTCACATCAGGCGGGCCGTATGCTTGTCTGCCACCCGACGTAGTATAAAAAAAAAAAAAAAGAGTAGTATCGCAGAGAACTCATTTTCGTCGTTATACGTTTTTTTTATGAACACTAATATGTATAAATTTGCAAGCAAGTGATAGCAGATGGAGAAGGAATGTATTAGAGCTTCTGCTCTAATACATTCCTCGCCGCGCGTAGGATTGGACGTCCTCCTACTAGATGGTCCGATGACCTTAAATAATAATAGATACTGGCTGATGATGATGATGAAATATGTATAAATACAATCTTAAAATAGATGTCTTAACATTACAGAATTTCGCAAAAAATTACAGTGAGATGTGAGGAATAGGTAAAAGAATTTATAAAAAAAAACTTTATTTGAAATTATTTGTGTGGTTGTTCATTTTCGTTACGCAAAAATAACTTATTGAATTCGAAATGTGATTACTTAAAATAAGAAGTTTACTTCATTAAAAACAAGCCTCGGAATCAAAAGACAATTTATTTTACTTTACATTGCTGTCGCCCGAAGCGAGTGCGCGACGTTGCGAGGCGGCGAGTTACTAATGTCTTCTTCTTGTAGGTAAAGTACACATTTTTTGGGGAGTAAGGGCTCATCACGATATTTAAAGACAAAGCCAACCTCACCTGTACGTGGTGCCCACTACCAAAAACTGCTCTGATAAAAAGAGGTATGATATAGCACATTTGCAAGCTACCGGCCTGGGGAAGTCACAAAATACCGTAGCCAAATAACAATTTCCTTGAGAGTTGTTGTGTTCTTGCAATGAGGTCATCAGAACAAAGGAATAGCTGCGTTGGCAGCGTAGGTGGCGGTGTGCGATTACAAATGTATAATTTTGAGATTTATTCTTGTACTTGTAGTCTATAACGATGTTACTTGCCAAATTTCATAGTTCTAGGTCAACGGGAAGTACCCTATGAGTTTTGATTCTCTTGAGAATGAGTCGAAATATGCATTTTTTGCGATGACCGTATCTTTTTTTTACGTAAACTAACCAGTTTGATTTTTTTACAACTTCATGGGACCACAGGCCTAACTATACAGTTCAAATTTCAGCTTGATACCTCCACGCATTCTCGACTTAGAGGGTCTTGACAGACAGATAGACAGACGGACAACAAAGTGATCTTATAAGGGTTTCGTTTTTCCTTTTGAGGTACGGAACCCTAAAAATAATATAAAAAAATAATATTGGATAAAGTTGGTAGCACGGAAACTTGTTTTAAATTTATTAGCAGCACATCCCTGTGTAGTTTTACAAAGGAAACTCCGATCAAAACTGAGTAACAGCATACAAAGGCCATATCATAAAGCCTCAATAACAAACCCGTCCGAAACAAACGCTAACTTCACACCCCTATCAATTGACTCGGTCTGGCCGCCTGCCAACCACCGATACCGACCAAATATAGTTTATATCCCCACCGCCTAAAGTTCAAAATCAATTTGCGAGTCACTCGAGTTTAGTACAAAGCCGATGAAAATTGTAGCCTTTGAAAATTAAAGCGATTAGTCGAAAGCGCAGTTTTAGCGCTCACTTCGGTAATTCTACGAGTTTATTAGGTTCGTAGTGTTCAATAAATGGAAAATTACGAGGTACAATGTCAGGACAAGGTATTGCAGTATATTCTAGACTGGCTAATGCTTCCGACTTCGTTCGTTTGGAGTTTGGGGAAGCCCATTTGTTTGGCTAAAACAAAAAATTGAATCTCGCTTCAGTTACACATAATTTTATCGTCATGTAGACGACCATAAAGTATATTGATTTTTAAAGTATATTGATTGTATGAGCATAAATTTCATTTAAGTAAAGTTTTTTTTTTATATGAGAGGGGGGCAAATGAGCATGTGATTCACCTGATGGAAAGCAATCATCACCGCCCATGGAGATCAGCAACACCAAGGGGTCGCCGATTCGTTCCAGCCATTAAAAAGTTTAACATTATTCCATTATATTCGCTCAGCGTGAGTAAAGTACAGGGATAAAAACGAGCCTATGTGTTAATCCAGACCTTATTTTATATGTTTGCCCAGGTTAATCCGAATCAGTTCAGCCGTTTTCCTGTGAAAAAGTTACAAGCAACCATACATCCTCACAAACTTTCACTTTAATAATTTTAGTAGAAACTAGGACTAACAAAGTAGGAAAGTAATAAAGTATGAATAAACTATCAACCTAATATTTATATATATACATATATATATAAACACCTCTTTGCAACTGAATAACTTGAATCCATATATATATATATATACATATATATTTAACAATGTTAAATATTCCATTACATTCACAAAACCCAGATAAGTTCAAATCAATTGTTAACAAAATATTGAATGTCGTATTTCTAAATGAAATGTTAACATTTTTGAGAAACTTCGAGAGCTTTTAATATTTATTGGCTTGTTAGGAAACTCTTATTAGAAGCGGAGTTCACGGCCTTGTTTGTCTTTTAACTCAATATAATTCCCGATCGCGTCATTTGCGAATAAAAATCATCCAATTTGTTTCCTCTTTCGTCCGGAAACCGCCGTAATCGGATAAGCGAAACATTTTTGTTGATATTAACGTGACATACTTTTATATTACACTAGCGATCTGTCCCTGCTTCACACGAGTGCAATGTAGATACTTTTCTACAATAACATGTATTTATTATACATAACTGGCTGTGTGGTTTCCGGTAGACTAGAATAGAATCACTCCGTCTCTTCCCGTGGATGTCGTACAAGGCGACTAAGGGAAATACATTATAAAACATCGATCAGGCCTCCCCCAACCCGATTGGCCAGCGTGGGGAGTGTAGGCCAAATCCTCCTTCCGTCTAGGACGAGAGAGGGTCGTGCTCCTGTAGAGGAGACTAAAATGGACCTGATGATGATGATGATTATACATAAAACCTTCTTCATGAATCTCTCTGTCTATTCATGAAAACCACATTAAAATCCGTCGCGTTGTTTAAATACGAGTATCTAAAGCGTACAGAGGATGGTATCGACTCTGTTTTATACTATGTATGCTTGTAGAGCAATGCTGTATTAATTAGTGAAACTAATTATTTTTGAATGTGGGCTTAGAAGCATGGTCCGGATGTGTTCGTCGGCCTTTACTGCGAAAGATATAACGCTGGCGAAGAGATTCAAATCAAATCAAATCAAAATATCTTTATTCATTGGACTTTATAAAGCACTTAGAAACGTCATACAAATTAAATATAAGAACATATATAAATCATTACTACTCTAAATCCGCAGAGCTTAGATTCACTTTCATCACACTATCTTGAATGTGAAAGTGAATTTAAGTGCCAGGTCCGGCGACGGGGCTTCTTGAGAAGAACTGGCAAGAAACTCAAGGCCGACTCTTTTAATTGACAATATCGTTACATTAAATACAAATACAATCATTAACATAACATAACAAGAGCAATTCGTTTCCAAATATTTTTATCATATATGTAATCTGATAATAAGTAAAAAGATAAAATATAAGTAAGCCTTTTGACATAGTCTAGTTTTGATATATTTTTTTAATTTACCCAAGGATAATTTAAACGCGTCGTTGGGAAGTTTATTGTAGAAGCGTATACGTTGACCTGAGAACGAATTAGAGATTTTATGGAGCCTTGTAATATGCATAGCGAGTTTGTTTCTTAGATTTAATTGATGTTTTTCCTAAATTTTGTTTGATTTTTATGAACGTAAATAAGATTTTCATAAATATATTGAGAATGTAATGATATAATATTTACCTTTTTAAATTTATTTCTCAGTGTCTCATATACGACTCGGTGATTGCTATACGACTCGGTGACAACAACTATAAAGCGTAATACACGTAGAAGAGAAGAGAAAACTCAGATAGAGTAGGAAGATATCTTATCCTTGATAAAAGGGACTGATCCAGAAGTAATTCCAATATTTGTAGCCCGTTGCGTGCAAAAACTACCTGCATTACAAAGCTGAGCTACTGAAAAACTGAGATTTTGATATGGAAATAAGACCTACTGTCAATTTGATCTACACTACTTGTGCTTCCGCCACCAATTAGTTCATGCAAATTACTGCCGGCCGGCACCCACCCACTACAGTTAATAGTTTGCAGGAACTAAATTGGTGGCGGAAGCACGCAAAGTAGTGTAGATCAAATTGCCTGTAAATTTGACTTCCGCAAAATAACACCTGAATCAATTAACTATCTTAGACCTACTGTGTTAAATGGGCCAATACTCTGTTCGATGCATGTGGGTTAGAATGATGAGTGAGACGGGGAGGTTTGACGACAGGAAAGTTTTGCGTAAAAATTGGTGTACAAGAATAGATTCATCGAGGCTTTTTTTTTTTTTATATTAGCTCAGCATATTGGCTCTGCTTCACCTGATGGTAAGCGATAAGAGGAGCCCCAATCGCATCGGCAACGGACAAGAAACCTTGATGTCTTGTCAGTTGACGCTGCCATGCTGGCCTACAAGATGCTTCTTCACGCTTCTCTTGAAGGATCACATATCGTATGAATGAGGAAATACGTATGCCGGCAACGCGTTCCACTTTTTAATGGTGCGACATAGATAGGAGTTGCCAAACTTTTTAGTACGCGAAGGAAGGATTGAGGCTTATATTTTTGATTCGATTTGAGATTATAACTTTGACAACAGGTGAGCCGTATGCTTGTTTGGCATCTGTCGTAAAAAAAGCTAAAATAAGTCAAAAAAGAAGCAAAAAAAATCCGACGGAATGTCGAATGAAGCGCCGGTCAGTGGCTGACATCGCAAAGTGGGCATGCACATTTCCAGCGGACCGCGACTTATTATTATTTTATTTTTTTTTGTATTCAGAACTGAAAACTCCGTGTGCGTAAAATATGTGCACAGTATTTTGCTGTCATTTTGAAGTTTTTGACAAATAATATTATTAATACTCACGTGAGAAATCAGTTAATTAATTAATTATTATATTAATACGTGAAGCGAAAACTTTGTACCACTTTTTATGAAAATTATGCAGACGGATGACTATGAAATTTCGCACAATTATTGTTTATATATCGAAATACTCTTTTGTTTATTGTTAAAGTCATAATTTAAATTAGTTATAGTCGAATTTCCACCAACGGGCGACCATTAGTTTAATTACACGGACCACTTGCGTATTAATTAAATAAATTAAACGGGTCACTCACGTCTTTTTATCGGGAAAGCCGACTAGTTTCGATCTCAGAAGAAGACCTTCATCAGGGCGAATGTCCAGACACGTCCACCCTTTGTCTCTCGCGCCGGACACTGAAAAAGACGTGAGTGACCCGTTTTATTTATTTAATTAATTTAGTATAATGTCTCACGTGAGTTTTAATAATAACACTTGTGTATTATTCGTCTATAACGTAAATTTTCTTTTAGTGTCCTTACAGTGTCAGAGATAAATCAAATATCGTAATTTCCGTAGTAAAATTTACCGATACACTTCTAAGGATCATGGTATGCAAAACGTCAGTTCTGTCTGTCAAGCTGTTGGAGCAGGATAGTTCTGGAATGGACACCGCGAACAGGAAAACGGAGCATAGGACGGCTCACTAGATGGATCGACGATTTGATAAAGATCGTAGAGAGCCGATGGATTCAAACGGCAAAAAACCGAACGATGTACAAGTCTATGAGCGAAGGCTCTGTTCAGCTGTAGATTTTTAAGAGAGGTAGGGAGCGTAATTGTAAGCTACCCGACTGGGGAATGTACCTCCACCTCACAGAATACCGCAGCCAAATAACGGTTCCCTTGAGGGCTGTTGTGTTCCTGCGAGTAAGTGAGGTCACCAGAAAGGAAGGAGATGCTGCGGTGGCAGCGGGGGTGGCGGCGCGCGAGCGATATTTTATGTTGCGAGCGTTAATATGGCTACGGTAACCGTTTCACATCAGGCGGGCCGTATGCTTGTCTGCCACCCGACGTAGTATAAAAAAAAAAAAAGATATCCTGGGGCTGAAATGTTGTCCCTATGACAAGGATAAGACCGTAGGTCCCGGGTATTATCTTTAGATGACAGTCGTTAAGCCAAGTGGCCAACCCGCAGTTAAGCAGCATGATGGAGTACGCTCTAAAGCCCTTCAATTGAAGCGCGGCCCGTGTCCCAACAGTGGGATAATCATGAGTTGATGTCGATAGCGATCAAACAAACTTGCCTTAATAGTGGTGGGTTTCAAAACAACTCTATTACGGCAATTGACAGAACTGGCGTTTTGACGAGCTCGGTGGCGTAGCGGTCAATGACGCGGCTTCGACACCAACGCTCGTGGGTTCGATTCCCACATAGGACAAACATTTGTGTGCATGAACATGTCTGTTTGTCTTATTTTGTGTGATTTATATGTATCATAAGTATGTATTTACAAAAAAATATGTATTTACGTATGTTCATCAGTTGTCTAGTACATATAACACAAGCTTCGCTTACTTTGGGGCTAGATGGCGCTGTGTAATTTGTCTGACAATATTTATTTATTATTTATTATTAATTATTGCCAACATTTGGTCCTCTGTTTGCCCAACACCCGATTCACTTGTCTCTGTAGCGAATATGCAAGTTTACTTTCGGAGTTTAAAGTCTGCAAACAAACGGGTGCGACCGGCAGACGATATTGTATAAACTAATTTAAGTATCGCATGATAGGTATCGGTTCGCGACAAAGTCCATTTGCACAGTACTGAAGATTGTGAGCAGCGTTGCGAAGCTTGCTGGAGTAAAAGCTACCATACATCTACTCTACATCATCATTAACCAACATGTTAGCCGTGTTGGTCATGTTGTCTAACAATTTAGCTGTGTATGGACGTGATGGTAATTAAAATATCTGCCAACTTGATTAACAACACGTACATACACAGCTAAACTTTAATGCGAATAACAACGATTGCGTACGTCTCACTTGAGGCTTATACGCTGCTGCGGGCGGGGTTTCAGACAAAATTGAGAAGAGCTAGTTTGTCAATAACTTTAAACTAACACAAATTTTAGAGTCAAATAACCGATGGTAATTGCAGCTTCGTTGGTAAGGCCCCATTAAGGAAGCAGTTGTTGCGTTTGCAGCGGGGTGACTGCTCGAGAACGATATTTCATGTTGAATGAATGAATGATAAATGATATACGGTTTGTAATTTCTGTATTTGTCGTTATGCAATAAAGAATATGAAAAATAGCCCTTTGCCTCGTGACGATTGCGTGCAATTATGTTATAGCAAACAAAACATAACGTGTCATTGTCTTTGTATATCCGCATTCCTCCACAAAGTCAAATAGCAATAAATATTGTACACATACATACATAATTAATACCGTCTGTTTGTAGGCTGTGGTAGCTCGATGGTGTTGTTGCAACTGTTCGTTCGTTAGAATATATGATTAGTTAAGCATCGTAGTCCGTAGCCCGTCTATTGGGATGCTCCATGCTTCAGATGGCATAATTAAGTTATAAGTCCCGGCCGTTCTTATTAGATAGCAGTACACTGCCTTCGCGTGCATGTTTACACGCATGTCCGTGTTATCATTTGTTGTGTTCCTGCGAGTAAGTGTGGTCATCAGAAAGGAAGGAGTTGCTAAATAACCAGTTCAAATCAAGGGGTCCGTATGCTTGTCTGGCATCCGACGTAGTACAAAAATAAAAACTTAAAAGTGCGGGGTTTTCACACTTCTTGTCCAGGGGCCACCGCCGAAGCTGAAGCCTGATCTTAGGTTTCAGTAACTGTTTCGGTAGAGCTCTGTGGTTTCTACCAGCTATGCTAAACACAATCACCGCCAATCTAATCTAAATTTTAATTTTCGAAATCAATAACTCCCATGGTAATCGGCTTCAGTTTCGGCGGCAGGCCGACTGGTTACCAGATTTTAGAGATGACAACCCTAGGTGCACGTGCAGGTGGACTTGGTTTTAAGTTGATATTAAACTGCTTATACTCCACAAAAAATGATAAAACTTTTCTGTTACCATATAAAAATCCAACATCTTTTAGTATTCAATCCAAAAATTTTACTATTTTGATTACATGAACTGTAATAACCTAAAACATTTTGATAACTCATTATTTTACTCATATCTGCATCTATTCGATTCTACAAAAAGAAAATTAAAGAAAACATCACAAGAACCTAAATAATCATTCGTGTTTTTATACGCAAATTTATGGGAAGGTCGGAGGTCACGAGTGAGAACTATCAGCATGCGAAATGGAAATAAGGTATATTAAGGGTGTCTCTATCGGGGCTCTACGTTACAAGTGGAGAACCCGGTTGAACCGTCTCTCGGGCGATCCTTTAAGCCCGCAGTGGGCTCGTAAAGGAAGCTTTATGTAGTCACATCCGAAACTATTGCGCTGGGTTTGAGATGAACAAGGTTTTGTGTTTATACAATTTAATAAGTTTTTGTTGACAGAGCAAAAGAGGTTTTTGAATCAAGTTGTGCAAAAAATAATTTTGTAAGTTTTGTATTCATCTCACTGCTAGGACACAGGTTATGCCTTCAATCGCAGGGGCTTAGACAACACTCCACCATGCTACTGAATCATCTACTTCCTAGGCAGCGGTAATTGCTCTCCATCAGGCAGTGGTATAAAAAAACGAGTGGTCTTTAGACCACACGACTGAAGTAAAACTTCATATAGGCCTGCCCACTTACCACCATCTCTTATTGCGTTTCAATAACTGAATAGATTGCTTATTCATACCAATGAATAAGCGACTCTATTCTAGTTGAAATAGAGTTGCTTATTGATTGGTATGAATAAGCAATCTATTCAGTTATTGAAACGCAATAAGAGTTGGTGGTAAGGGGTCTGCACCGTGTCTTAGATATACAAAACATAACTAGCTATGAGAGAAAGAGAGAAAGAAAATGTGTGCTCATCTTTCTCTCATGCACCTACCCTAATATACGAAACTTAACTCGCTCTCTTTCTATTTTTTGACGAGCTTGATTGTCGAATGGGTAGCAATGGCCACTTTGACTCCGAGGTCGCGGATTCGATTCCCGCACAAGACAAACATTTTGAGTGCACGAACATGTCTGTTTGTCTTCGTCTGGGTGTTCTATGTATTATAAGTATGTATTTACAAAAAAAAATGTATTTAAGTACATTTTTATCAGTTGTCTAGTACCCATAACACAAGCTTTACGCTTAATTTGGGACTAGATGGCGCTGTGTAAATTGTCCAGGAATATTTTATTTATATTTATTCTATCTTCACTAACTTATATCTCCCTCTCAACTTCCGTTCACCTAGCCCGATCACACTTTTCGTAACGCTCTCGTCATGCATTCAGAAACTTGCTCCACAAGTCAAGCGTGCTGAAAGAAGTTTTACTTCAAAATAAAAAATAAAAATTTCAGATTGGTGATGCCCAGTATTATTAAGCCGCCCAAATGCCAGTGGTTTGCCCGCTGCTCCCCGCTGGACATTTTGTTTATACTATGTTGGGTGGCAGACAAGCATACGGCGAGTCTAATTTGAACCGGTGACTGTAGTACAAAAAGTCTTGCAACATAAAATATCACTTGCATGTCGCCATCTCCGAAGATATTGCAACAAAAAAAATATACCAGGTAATCTCATTTTCTCGCAGTAACACATCAATCCTCTGGCCTCCTATATACTTGCTCAGACGAGCAAGTTATAACTACATAGTAAAACGTTAAAAAAAGAAGAAATTTACACTAAGAGTTCAGGTTGAAAGCACGGACATAGTTCATTATATCGTGGACTTTTTTAAAAAAACCGGCCAAGTACGAGTCGGACTCGCGCACGAAGGGTTCCGTATCATTTATCTATAAAAACGACAAAAAAAAAACAGGTTTGTTGTATGGTAGCCCCCCTTAAATATTTATTTTATTTTTAGTTAATTATTTATTTTTAAAGTGAATATATAACTGAATATTATGTTATGTGAGTATTTCAAGCGCCTACCTATTGCCGTTATCAATTGCAAGCAAAAACTAGCAAAAAAATCACGTTTGTTGTATGGGAGCGTTAAATATTTATAATAATTGTCCGTGATCGTCTAGTGGTTAGGACCCTACGTTGTGTGTCTAACTATCACGGTTCATGAGATACAGCCTGGTGACAGACGGACGGACGGACGGACGGCGGACGGACAGCGGAGCCTTAGTAGTAATAGGGTTCCTTTGTACCCTTTGGGTACGGAACCCTAAAAAGCTACTACTGCATCAGAGATGCACACAAAAAATATATTTTCTGTGATGTTCGCTGTAGAAATGTACTCTATATTTTCTTGACAGAACGTTCAGAAAATACGAGCTGTTCCCCGCAGTTCAATTGACTCCTAACTAGGTTAACTGGCACAATCTGATTGTACAAAAACACAACCATACCGAGTATTGAACATAACACAAACTCTCGCCATTTCACACGACATAGCTGCAGCCGAAAAGTAATCCGTATTGAGAGGAGAGGCGGCGGGGCGTGCGATCGGCAAGTTCGCGTCATTAAATACAACCCGGGGCGGATCGACGGAGCGGGCCGGGGCGGGCGGGCGGCGCCCCGGATAACGGGGTAAATATTATCTCTCGCCCGGTAAACAAAAACGAGCAAATATTTGAGTTTTTAGAGCAACTTCCCGACTGTTACTATTCATACGTTAGTTCAGATATTGCTAGTTGTTTGTATGGAAATAAATCATTGTGACTCTGTTGAGATTCTCAGATAGGACTTTTTATAGCACGTAATACGATGTTTTGTTTACACTAAAGTTAAGAGTGTTCTAAGAACGTTGCATGTCGCTCCTGGTATTATGGTGGTGATGGCAGATGGGGAAGGAAAGTCCTAGAGTGAAGGCCACGTATCAGGCGACGAAGTGTGTGGCGCCACCTCCTAAATGAACTGATGACCTTAAAAAAGCAATTTGATCTACACTACTTTGCGTGCTTCCGCCACCAAAGTAGTGTAGATCAAATTGCCTGTAAATTTGACTTCCGCAAAATAACACCTGAATCAATTAACTTAAAAAAGCGGCTGGAACCTGCAGGATGTGAAAACCCATATGTGTCATTGCATATGACAACAACATGTTTCATAACGAGCCCGGTGGTCGAATTGCTAGTAATAGCCACTTTAAATCCGAGGTCGCGGGTTCGTTTGCCGCACAAGACAAACATTTGCCTGTAACATGTATATTTGTCGTGGTCTGGGTATTTTCTGTGTATTATTTACAAAAAGAAAATATATATCACTTATCTAGTACCTACAGTACAAACTTTGTTTAGTTTGAGACTAGATGGCAGTGTATTATTTGTCCTGGATTTTTTATTTATTTCATCATCATTATCTGCCTGTATCTACAGACTGTTGGATATAGGCCTTCCTTGAAACTTTCCACCAAATACGATCCTCCTTAAAGAATACAGTTATTACGAATACCGACAAACTGCCATGTCTTCAGCAAAATCATCAGCCTGTATCTATCTAGTACTGGTCATAGGCCTTCCCTAATGCCTTGCACTATTTATGCGATCCTCCGCTTTTTGCATCCAGCTGCTTCCAGCCGTTCCCTTGAGGTCATAGGTCCATGTAGAGGAGGGGCGTCCCACGCTTCAACGCCCTATGCGATATTTCTACTCTAAGACTTTCCTTCCCCCCCCCCCCCCCCCCCTCCCATCTGGCATCACTGACTCTGCAGATGTGGCTAGCCCACTGCAACTTCAGGCTGCGGAGTCTGAGAGCTATGTAGGTATATTATTATACGACAACTTTGGTTCTCCGTCGAATTTCCGAATTTCTCCATTCTAGATTCGGACCCAAAGAAAAATGCCGAGCATAGCTCTCTCCATCGCTCGCTGCGCGAATTTCAATTTATGGACCAGCCCAACGATCAGAGTCCAAGTTTCTGCATCATCATCAAGGTTTTGGCGGGGAGGATGCACATGCTATATACTTGCATATAATAAATAAGTAAAAAGAAAAACATTTTCATGCACACTTATGTTTGTCTTGTGCGGGGACGAACTCGCAGCCCATGGTGCCAAAATAGCCATCACTAGCCTTGAATTTTGACGGTGATAGTCCAGACTTTAATATTTTGCGAATATAACATTATGCGAATAAAGGCGACCACTGGGCTTGGCAAAGTCGATACGGTTAACTGCGTCACTGAACAAAAAGTCTAAAGCTTTTCATATTCCAAGAGCCTTAGCAACTGAAATCCTGTACATAGCATGATTCCTGGAAGCGACGACTGAAATACGCATGAAAACGTTATCGATTTCTAAGTTAATGAAAAGTGATTTTGACCAACGTCTTTAGTCAAAATTACTATTGACTGTTTTTTGTAGCCAAAAGTGATTTAGACTAGTTATGAGTTTTAACTGTAACATATACATTAGCGTCGATACATGCGAGTTATGCCTTTGGCAAGCTTTCTTACTATTAACTTTTTACCACGCAGATCGGCGCTTATTTGCCACTTTAGTGCTAAACATACATCATCCACTGACAATGCTGTCAGTGCGCCCGTGAGCTAAGACCTAGTGCTTCATATTCAAGCCAACGTCTCCCAGGCAGCCCTCGTAATTCTCGTTGAGATATATTCCTCCCGCCGAGAGCTGGCTGCCAGCCAAGCTGTCACCTCCGAGGTGCTTCAGTAATTACGCCTTCGATTCATACGTTACACTAAGTAATGGCTGCTCATGGCAAGGACAGAATTGTGGCAGCGTATAGCTAACAGTATTTAGTACTGAATGCCAGACATGTGCTCTATCAGTTTTGACAAATCTTATTTATTTCTTTAAACTTTATTTATTGACCAAAAAATTTCATATGGGTACAAAAGGCGTACTTAACGCTAAGAGCATTCTCTACCACTCAACCTTTTTACTTATTATTAAGTATCTTTCACTAAAACAACTAGTTCTGTTTAAATTATATTATAAATGTTTTATTATATTCTCCCAAATTGTATGTATTTCTTAATGTTATAATAAAACACTTGTACTGTTCCACTTAATTATATTTAATTTTACCGACCGGTTTCGCCGCTAAGGCATTATCCTTGATAATTGAGCATGGATTTTCTACAAATACCATTTACCAATATACCATCTGTTTACCTTGATAATGCCTTAGCGGCGAAACCGGTCGGTAAAATTAAATATAATTAAGTGGAACAGTGACTGTAAGGTTGACTGGTAGAGATCTCTAATAAGGATAAGTCCGCCTATGTATTCCTCTATACTTTTAAGAATTGTATTACATACTGTTATTGCATTAAAGAACTGACAAACGAACAAACCTTTGGGACAAGCAGAAATCGACGGTCCCTACGTATAAAGCGACATGTCAAAAATGGCAATTTTTTTTTTATTGCATAAATTGCTATAGATTGCCCCTAAAAACATTTTCTTTTTTATTTTATTGATTGTATATAATCAAAAAGTAAGAAATTAACTCATTTGTCCAATAATAATATTCTATAATTACTATATCATAGTATAAGCAGACATGTCGGAAATGACATGTCGCTTTATACGTAGGGACCGTCGAAATACACGAATGCGGTACCAAAGCAGATAAAAAAAACACAGTCTAGAAAATAGATATACTTACTCGTAAAGACTGTTAAACTATAAGAAAATAAAAATAAAACGATTGTTGCTGGTCAAGTGAGCCGATGAGGCTCCGCCAAAGAAGGTAAAGGTAACAACGATATTACTCATTCGAGTAAAATAAACATACATAAGAATATATCACTATAATAGAAAAAGAATATATCACTATAATTGACGAGCTCGGTGGCGTAGCGCTCAATGACGCGGCTTCGACACCAAGGCTCGTGGGTTCGATTCCCACATAGCACAAACATTTGTGTGCATGCACATGTCTGTTTGTCATAGTCTGGGTTTTTCTATGTTATCATAAGTATGTATTTACAAAAAAAAATGTATTTACGTATGTTTATCAGTTGTCTAGCACCCATAACACAAGCTCCGCTTACTTTGGGGCTAGATGGCGCTGTGTAATTTGTCTGACAATATTTATTATTATTATTTATTTATAATAAACGTACATACAAATACATAGATAGATAATATAGGAAGATGATGATTAAATTCTCCGTTAAACCGTCTCGTGGATTTTCTTTTTGAAAACCTTAGTAGAATGTTAGCTGTCTTTAGGGGGAGGCCTGTGTTCAGCAGTCGACGAATACGATCTGCTATGATAATGATGATGAAATAAACTATCTCCAGGTCCCACTCCACCATCGTGCTCAAACAAATCTCCATAAAAGCCACAACCACGAGAGCACTATTTTTCTAACACAAACAGAATCGTAAAATCGGACAACTCTGTAAAAAGTTACGCGTGGATCGGTCACACATGAAAAATAATGTTTATGCTTGGACTTGCAACACGAGGACATCCTCTTATTTTTAACCGACTTCACAAAAGTATATTCTCTGTTTGACCCGAACGTACACTAGCATGTTCGCGATTTCCACAAAAATTTACTCAATCCTGATTTAGACAGAGTTTTCACTAGACAAGTAAGTTAAGCAACGTTAACCGCAGCCTGTCTGTGGATGGGTTTATTTATCTCGAGTTCCTCCGTGCTTCGGAGGATCCAGGACCCACAACACATGATGAATATATAATAGAACTGGGACGGGGGCCCACCACACGTTCCCACCACTGTATCTCCTGTGTAGCCAGGATTAACAGCAACGACCACCAAAAAGACAATGAACAATGAAGTCCTCTGCAGTCCCGGGTCCACGGTAATTCACGAAAAGTCCACGGGTAATCAGAATAAATTAGTATAAGTGGGTAGCTTTTGGAATTTGACTTCCCCGCTTGGCAATGTGAGAGACAGCAACATGGCAAATAAAGCATTAAAGCCTAAAGAGATGGCAGTCAAGTGGAGCTAAACTGCCGTGCACCACGGATTTTAAATATCTAACACTATTGGGGACCTAAAACATTGAGTTGTTACCTGACACATCGATTCCAATAATTTGAATTGTAAAATTGTCAGAACGCTTGGTAAGTCTCCCTTGTTGCTAACAAATCAGAATAGCATACTACCCCGGATGCAATGCATTCAACATGCTGACTAACAAACGAGGCTCGGGTGAAAAGAGAGGTAAGGTATAGCGTATTTTTTAAGCTGCCCGACGGGGGAAGTACCTCCACGTCACAGAATACCGCAGCCAAATAACAATTCCTTTGAGGGTTGTTGTGTTGCTGCAAGTGAGGTTACCAAAAAGAAAGAAAGGAAAGAGTGTTGCTGATCTCCATGACCTATGGTGATTGCTTTATATCAGGTGACATGCCCATTTGCCCCCCTCTTATACAAAAACATCGGATGCGCAGCATGGGCCACCATAGCGAACTTTATTTATTTTATTTATTTTGGCCACTTTCCCGAATTGATATCGGAAAACCAAGGTCACTTTACATTACTACTTTTTGATGCTCTACACGAATCCGAAGTCAGAATTTTGAGTTTCATGGCAACGGACGGACAGACAGAACAACCGGACGATTTTATAAGTTCAATAAATTTTGCTGAAAATGTATATAAAATCTTGATTAAACAATATTCTCGTTCATAAAAATGTTATTTCGTCAGTTAAAGTTACTAAACCATGACACACAAGAGCACTGTCATCGTTTTGAGCAAAAAGTTAAATATTTAAAGAAGGAAGTGCGTAGACAATACCTCCAATATGAAATATATTTTCGTTTCCGAACGTACCTCATTTCTATCCATTAGTCATACACGAGGAAAACATAAAGAAGCGTAACCTCCAGTGAACACTATCGCGATAAACATCGTGTTTCTGAACGAAAGCCCGATTTATGTCAATCCCAACAGAGAGGGCTCCGGAACGGTGGGAACTCGTGAACGGAGTCAAGATAGAGTCGGAGTTTAAGTGCAACAGTTCCTTACTTCCTTGACGACATTTTGAGTGCATGACTTGATGTGCAATTTTCGGAATTAAAATATAGTCAACATTCAGTTCCGATCTTATTCATCCTAATACATTGCATTATTCATCACACATGACGGTAAGCAGTCATTGCAGCCTGTGAACGGTCGCTATATCAGAAGTATCACTCACGCATTGCCGACGTAACACGACGACGACGCCCTGTAAAAAATCTCTTCACGCCATTCTTGAAGAACCTCATGCTGTAGTCTCTTGGGAAATCCTCGGCAGGTAATTCGTTCCATAGCCTGAGAATCAGCGGAAGAAAACCTCTCTGGAACCGTACAGTTCGCGTCCATCTTCATTCCAATGTGTGAGGATGAATTTCCTGCCGATGGCGAGCGGTGGGACTGTAGAAGGAGGCAGTAGGCATCATATGTGGTGTAAGTGGTTCATCAAGATCTTTGAATCAAAGCCTCACTGCTGCTTCACCTGCACGTGGTGCACCCTGCTGATTGACAAACGAAGCTCTGCCGAAAAGAGAGGTAGGGAGCGTAATTGTAAGCTACCCGTCTAGGGAATGTACCTCCACCTCACAGAATACCGCAGCCAAATAACAATTCCCTTGAGGGTTGTTGTGTTAATGCGAGTGAATGAGGTCACCAGAAAGAAAGGAAGGAGATGCTGCGATGGCAGCGGGGGTGGCGGCGCGCGAGCAATATTTTATGTTGCAAGCGTTAATATGGCTACGGTAACCGCTTCACATCAGGCGGGCCGTATGCTTGTCTGCCACCCGACGTAGTATAAAAAAAAAATCTAACAATTCTTCCGAACAAAACCCATTGTATATTCCGTAGACCACACAAAAGGACGCAAAGTCTTTCCTTAAACTTAAGGATTCAATATCATGTGTAAGTTGAGCCGTCGACGATTCTCAGGGCTCGTCTCTGCATCGAATCACAAGGCCCAAGCTGGTTTCCCGGTATATTTATGTACGGATGCATTGTCAATGATGTAGCTGGTATTTGACAACTAGTCCTGGCACATCTTACTCATTATTTATTTAGCTAGTGTATTATTTGAGATTTCTTTTTATACTACGTCGGGTGGCAGACAAGCATACGGCCCACCTGATGTGAAGCGGAAATATCACCCGCGCGCCGGCACCCTCGCTGCAAACACAGCAAATCTTTCCTTTCTACTCAGCTCACTCACTTGCAGAAACACAACAACCCTCAAGGAAATTGTTATTTGGCTGCGGTATTCTGTGAAGTGGACGTACTTTCCTAATCGGGCAGCTTCTTCTTCTTCTGACTAAAGTCTTCATGGATGTGGAAGGCGGACGATCGTATCTGGTGGAAGATATTAGGGAAGGGATATCTAACAGTGGGTAGATACAGGCTGATGGTGATGATGATGATGAAAAAAATATGGGACCAATCTGGAAGTATACTCTTTCAAATAAAAAAGTTTTTTCAAATCAGTTTATAAATGACCGAGTAATGAAGTAACAAACATTAAAGGAAAATACAGCCGAATTGAGAACCTCCTCCTTTTTTGAAGTCGGTTAAAAAGATACGAATGTTTGTCCTGTGTAGAGTACACCCGTACATATAAACAATCCACCAAAAAAATTAATACAAACATTTATCGTTCGAGCTCCCCGTGCAAAAGTGATGTAAGTGTGATTTGTGTGGATTCTTCCGGGTACGTATCTCAGGAATTTCATCATTTCCCCGCTCGTTGGTGTATGCGCCTTGAGGATTACTATGCGTGCCCTACGGGGCACGGGGAACGAGGGCGGCTCGTGACTCAATTTTATCAACGTTTGACGGCGCAATTAATGTGCCGCGAACATTCGACCCGGCACAATCCAAGCAAAAATTACAGTGCCTCTGTTTCCTGTATCGAGCATAATTTTAGTTAATTTTTAGCTTTGGCACAGAATAGTACTTCTACTCTTCGTCCTGATCAAATGATCTATTATTTACACCAGTAATTATATTTTTAGTAGTCTTCTTCTTCTGGCTTCTACTTATTTTATATCTATAAAAAAATGGGGTACGGCTGTATCATGGACAGGGCCGTGTGTTGTACGTGAATATGTTATATGCACTAAAATTATCTCAAAATGGCAGCGCCCTTCCCGTACGCGATTTTCCATAGTCCTTACTTAGCGGAATAAATTCTTTGATTCTTCATCTATCCAGTGGTGTGATTGAATTTTGGATGGAGATGATAGATTTGTAGCTGCAACACCAAACTGAATCCCCTGATTTTGTTATTTTGAATTGCCTCCCTATATAAGTAATTTTAAAGACGTATTTAAATTCACGTTAAAAGGCATTCGTTACTGACTGATCTATCAACGCACAGTTCAAAACAAAACGGATCGGGTTGAAATTTGCTATAAAGTAGATTATATTACGTAGGCATCACATAAAGGTATCTTGAAAATTCCCTCGGGATACCGGGATACGTGCGTACGAATTCGTTTAGCGTGGGACTAAATGTATACTCGTAATTATGTATTTGTGTATAGTTATATATTTGTGTATGATTATGTATGTGTGTATCGTATGTAATTTTATGTTTTCATATGTATTTATTGTGTGTATGTCCATTACTGTTATTTTATGGACCGCATTCGAGACTTATCTTCTTTTCCCAAAGGTTGACGGGCAGACTTAACTTACAATGGTCTTATCTTTAAGTCCGCCTTTTGTACCCTTATTCTATGGTCATTCTTTAGTTTAAATTAATTTTAAATAAAAAAAATATT
Source organism: Hypsopygia costalis (assembly GCA_937001555.2). NCBI lineage: Eukaryota > Metazoa > Arthropoda > Insecta > Lepidoptera > Pyralidae > Hypsopygia > Hypsopygia costalis. The sequence goes on along the minus strand of OW443327.2, from coordinate 33,482,227 downwards.
TTCTCAATATTTCAGGACAACTTCTAAAATATTTATTTATAATAATAATTTCAAATTCATTGGCTGTCCATAGAGGAGTCTTTAGAGCTATATGCTCCAGAGATGGAAGTGTTAATATACGATCCTTTTGAGAGTCTGAAGTCCGAACTAGGCCTATACTTTTATTATTTATTTATTTATATCAAAGGATTATTCGCTACGCTCTACGTTTACATAGCGAAATGTATCTAGACGAAGCCCAGTGGAGACCAATCTGCGCGACTGCGCGACGATCTAGAATAGAATAGAATAAATTTATTGCAAACTGTGTACAAATTCTGATGTTAATGTAAAATTTACGATAGTTTCACAGTTAAACCCTATCGGGCATGCAACAATATGTCATAAAGTAATTAATTCTATGATTATTTTATACAAATTAAATTATAAATTCCATAATAAATTCCAATTTCACAATAGATTACATAATAAATTCTTATTTAGTCAGTTATATTGTCAAAATATTCCTTTATATTATAAAAAACATTATGATGAAGGTTTTTAATTTATATTTGAATATATGTTCATCAAAATGTTTAATCTCTTTTGGACTCTATGCGACTGGCATACTGCTAAAGCTTATGAATTGTACCTTTATCAAAATTTCCCCGCAACAATTTGCCGTAACGTTCTCAGTTAAGTAACAGCGCGGCGTCATTCAGCGTTGTTTGCTGCGCTGAATTAAAAATTAAATCCGCTGAATACAGCCGCTCGCATGCCGCGTTGTCGTGCATAAAACACCCTGTAGCAATGATCAGTTTTATTTACGATTTAAGGAGATTTCATAGTTTGAGTCCAACTCTCTTTGGGGTGTAAGTGGTTCATCAACATCTTTGAACCAAAGGCAACCTCACCTTGCTGCTTGACAAACGAGGCTCTGGCGAAAAGAGAGGTAGGTCATAGCGTATTTTTTATGCTGCCCGACTGGGGAAATCCCTCCACCTCACAGAATACCGCAACCAAATAACAACTCCTTTGTGGGTTGTTGTGTTTCTGCGATTGAGTGAGGTCACCAGACAGAAAGGTAGGATAGGCTGGCAAAGGATGGACGACCCCTTAGTGTTGCTGACCTCCATGGGCGGTGGTGATTGCTTTCCATCAGGTGACCCATATGCTCGTTTGCCCCATCTCATATAAAAAAGTCGTACTTAACCGGTTTTTTTTTATTATATTCTAGATAAACACCTAAACAGTGAAACAAAAAAATATTAGTAAAACCCTGGGCATTGACCGATTTTGCGGGGCTTCAAAAATAAAGCACCGCGTAGAACCATGGACCGTGGCGTAGGTGGAGCAAAATAGGTCTTGCGGGAGTATAAATCTGGCATCGTGCCCAAATCTGTTTCCATATCCGCAGCCCCTAAATCGATGTTAAGTGAAATTAAATCCTAGAAGCTTTTAAAGGAAAAACAAAGAGAATATTTATATACTGTTTTTTTTTATATTACGACGGGTGACAGACAAGCATACGCTCGCAACGTAAAATATCGCTCGCGCGCCGCCACCCCCGCTGCCAACGCAGCTTCTCCATCCTTTCTGGTGACCTCACTCACTCGCAGGAATACAACAACCCTCAAGGGAATTGTTATTTGGCTGCGGTATTCTGTGAGGTGGAGGTACATTCTCCATTCGGGTAGCTTACAATTACGCTCCCTACCTCTTTTTTCGCCAGAGCTTCGTTTGTCAGTCAGCAGGGTGCACCGCGTGCAGGTGAAGTTGGCTTTGGTTCAAAGATGTTGATGATCCACTTACACCCCTTAATTAATTTAAGAACATTAGGTAATGCATTCCAGAGGCGTGAAGCTTGTAGACTAAAGTAATATTTAGATTTCAGAGTACCATAACATAAGTTATAATAATAAATAAATAATAAATAAATATTGTCAGACAAATTACACAGCGCCATCTAAGCCCAAAGTAAGCGAAGCTTGTGTTATGGGTACAAGACAACTGATAAACATACGTAAATACATTTTTTTTTGTAAATACATACATATGATGCATAGAAAACACCCAGACCAAGACAATCAGAAATGTTCATGCACACAAATGTTTGTCCTATGTGGAAATCGAACCCACGAGCATTGGTGTCGAAGCCGCGTCATTGACCGCTACGCCACCGAGCTCGTCAATTTATTATAATTTTAAAAAACAAATATATATCCATACATGCGCAATCACTCGGAGTAATGAGATAGATTTGTGTATTTTACATTTGTGTAACATTTTGGATTTTTTTAAGAAACCCTCTTTGTCGTCGATCCTTATTCATCCCACTGCTGGGATACGGGTCTCCTATCAATCGAAGGAGTTTAGACCGTAATCCACCACGCTAGGCTTGTATCCCATTTTTTTTTTTCGATTTGTTATTTAAAGACGTCACAATAATTTAAATATTGGTGAAATAATTACTTCGATTGCATAAAAACTTCTCGTGATATGAAAACTTGAAGATCACCATTTTGGAATATCCCGAAAACGCTCCATACAAAAGGCCACCACGTTATGACGTCACACCTTGCTATTTTATATGCATTAAGAGCCATATTACATTTTGACTGTGATTTTTGCGTAAAATGGCCAATTTTGGCGTTCTTGATCTCAGAAACAAAAATACATTAACAATGTTGACTTATTGAATAGTACAGAATAGCTATTCGCATAGTACATAGCGGCCTCGCTTTTTGTAAATTTTGCTTAACTTTTTAAATAAACCCAAAATTGCAGAGAAAGATTTTCATAAAATGCGCGCATTCACTATTTTGAGCTCCTGGATTGTACTACTGTTCCAAACAAATGAAATGAAAAAAATAGAATGGTTTTTGTTATATAGTCGTATAGTACATAGCGGCCTCGGAATTTTGAAATATCATTGATTTAATATAGAAAAAAAACAATCTTTTAACCAAAAAAACTTCGAAAATCGCTTTAAGTAAACTGTTAATTTCTCGAATAAACGATAATATTATTGAGCAAAATTTATACGAGAATAATTGTTACTTCATGATGAATAAACTTTTGTAGCATGAATTTATTATCTTATTTCAATAAAAACGATAAATACAACTTCAAAATTACTACAAAAAACGATGCACCGGCGGCCTTCGCGGGTTTAGTACTGCGCGAGAGCTCGTCAGCGTGCAAATGTAATAGGGCTCTTAAATCAGAAATTTGTACGACAGCTATGTTAAATATTGCGTTTATGTAGCCAGTGCCGTAACAAAAGTTATAGTATATTTTATTGTTTCTACAATGGTAATATTTATTTTTTATAATTACATACCTTTAAAATGGACTTTCCCACCAAACATCGAACATAAAACACGTCGAACATAAGTTATTAAAATTTTAAGATCGCAGATCGTTCTAGTTTTGTGTATTTTACGTTACTGATAGAGAGTTTTTATAATTCTGTAACATTGGCAACTAGCATAATGCGGGTTGCCGGACAAGAAGAAGAGAAAGATATGAAACCCTATAGAAGAAAAATCATGAAATTACGCTTACTACTTTTGGGGTATAAGTGGTTCATCAACATCTTTGAACCCAAGCCAACCTCACCTGTACGTGGTACACCCTGTTGACGTGTCAGTCAGCAGGGTGTACCACGTGCAGGCGAGGTTGGTTGAACGAGGCTCTGGCAAAAAGAGAGGTATGGCATAGTGTATTTTTTAAGCTGCACGACTGGGGAAGTAGCTCCACTTCACAGAATACCGCGTTCCTGCGAGTAAATGAGGTCACCAGAAAGGAAGGAGAATAGGCTGGCAACGGATCGGCGACCCCTTGGTGTAGCTGATCTCCATGGGCGGTGGTGATTGCTTTCCATCAGGTGACCCACATGCTCGTTTGCCCTCCTCTCATATAAAAAAAACCGGACAAGTGCGAGTCAACTCGCCCACCGAGGGTTCCGTACGTAGAAGCATTAGTTCAGGAATCTAACGCCCTATTTTTTAAGATTTAATTACAAATGTATAGTTTTGAGATTTATTCTTGTACTTATAGTCTATAACGATGTTACTTGCCCTATGAGTTTTGATTCCTTTGAGAATGTGTCAAAATATGCGTTTTTTGCCGAATAAACGGCCGTATCTTTTTTTTACGTAAACTTAGCAGTTTGATTTTTTTACAACTTCATGGGACCGTAGACCTGAGTATACAGTTCAAATTTCAGCTTGATACCTCCACGCATTCTCGGGTTAGAGGGTCTTGACAGACAGACAGACCGACGGACAACAAAGTGATCTTATAGTGGTTCCGATTTTCCTTTTGAGGTACGGATCCCTAAAAAACCAGCATGTAACGGGAATAAATCACAAAGAAGGCCTTCTCTTTCACCTTAAACAATTGCTCGCCTATGTTACACAAGCTGACCACAATACTTGGCCTAATTCCTAAGCCTAAGTTTGAGATCTAACAAGGCTTAAGACGAGCCCGCCGCCTCCTTTATCTGAAAGGATAATCGGCTTTGGACGGTACCGGCCGGTAATCCAATCATACAATACGCCGGGCCTGCTGTAATAAAGAATACGACTTGTACTATTATGTAGACTTGTTTGTATTTAAATTTTCACCAATTCTTGTATTTATCTGAAGATAAGATAAATTTTATTGTCCAAAACTGTGTGATACAGGATGTTATACTGAATTTTAATGGTAACAACAGTTGCCCATTTCGGACGTACAATAATTATAATTATTATGTAGTTATTTCAATAATCCAATGTTCATTAATAAAATTACAATGGTGATGAAGAAATAAATAATGTGTTATGGGCATGTAATGTGGAAGGATGAAAGATATATGACGAGCTAGGTGGTCGAATGGTTGTCAATGGCCACTTTGACTCCGAGGTCGCGGGTTCGACTCCCGCACAAGGCAAACATTTGTGTGTACGTAGAAAACACCCAGATCAAGATGTATTATAAGTATGTATTTATAAAAAAAATGAATTTAAGTAACATATATTTATCAGTTGTCTAGTACCCATAACACAAGCTTTGCGCTTAATTTGGGACTAGATGGCGCTGTGTAAATTGTCCAGATATATTTATTTATTTATTATATATGACAAAGAGAACGATAAATTTGAATGTAAATGGATGGAGGTATAATGAGAGACATAATGTGACCAAAAAAGGCGTCATACCCCAAATAATGCGAAAAGAACACGCCTGTAGAAACAAATAAATGCTCTACCAATTTGCTACCTTTTTAATCGACTCCAAAAAAGAGGTTCTCAATTCGGCTGTATTTTTTTTAATCATTGTTACTTAATTACTCTGTGATTTATAAACCGATTTGAAAAAACTTTTTTTATTTGAAAGAGTATACTTCCAGATTGGTCCCATATTTTTTTTATCGTCGGTTTCTTTTTTCTTAAAATTATCAAAGACTTTGTTTATAGTCTACGCTACTAAACGTGGTGTATTAGACCCTATGTGGTGGGCCTATACCACAGTATAAGTAATAGTACATACATAAAGATATTAGCTAAACGTTGAAGCTGAGAGAATGCTAGCTGGACGGTAGCTCTAGAGAGAGCTAATGGGCTCGCGAGTGTTGATCGTGTACTGATTTATTGTTTCCATCAGTGTTGCAACAGTACACACTGCGCATGGCATGTTGCAAGGTACGTTACCTATATAATGTTGATATTAGTATTTATTATCCATTGCACCATCCATGCACTGGGTCTCCCCTCAATTGAAAGGGTTTAGAGCATACTCCACCACGCTGTTTGACTATGTATTGGCGGATGCCAGTGTTTTAAAACCACCTAAAGGCCACTGACTTGACTTAACGACGACAATCGATACCGACAGGTTAACGTGCCCTTCGAAGCAACGCTCGAGCTCGAGATAAAAAAACATGGGTTTTTTTATCTCGAGCTCATGGACAGGCTACGGCCGACGTTGCTTAACTTTCGTGTTCGATTAAAGTGACTCATAACTATATATATAACAGTAAATATAGTTCAATTTACCTTCTGGCAGTGATGGCACCTGCGCTACACTATCGTAGAACAGCTGCTAATCGTACTAATAACGTGATAAACACGTCTCTAGCCGATTACGTACTCAGCGAGGGAAAGAGATAGCAAGTATATTAACCCGTCGAAATGATAATGATAGCGATAGCCATATATCTCCCAGACAGCGGGAACCGTTTTCTGATGCAATTTAGTAGGGTATATCATATCTTTACAAATTGATCAGCTTATACTCACCTCTTTCATTGAGGAGAAACCCGTATCCCAACATTGGGATGATTATCATCATCATCATCATCAGGTCCATTTTAGTCTCCACTACAGGAGCACGACCCTCTCTCGTCCATCCTTGACGGAAGGAGGATTTGGCCTACACTCTCCATGCTGGCCAAACGGGTTGGGGAGGCCTGATCGAAATTTGATAATGTATTTCCCTTAGTCACCTTGTACGACATCCACGGGAAGAAACGGATTGATTCTATTCTAGTCTGCCGGAAACCACACGGCCAATCGACGATGGGATGATTATGGTTTGATGCTATACCATATCTATAGTATTCATAACATTATTGGTTACATGCAACTCCTTCAAGTTTTACATAAATACTATGACGTCACAAATATTGTGACGTGAATATTTTCGATAACTGTGAAAGTGTCATGGGAATTAGGACTAAAAAAATGGATATATCTTTTTACTATATTTTTTCTACAGAAACCCAACAGTGAATGAATGAACAATAATGATGCTTTGCACAAACAATGCTTTAAACAAACAAATTAAATAAAGCCATTATCGCCAACATTTATTCCTGCAATTATTTTGAAACGTTGCCAATCGTAAATATTTTTTATTTCAATTGCACCAGTTCTCATTACTTTATTTTAAAATAATGTATGTGGATAATGGTTTTTGTAGCATTATTTAATTAGGTTGTAAACAACGTGGTATAAAAAAGATGTAGATAAGTTTTGGCAATCTGTACTGTTCCACTTAATTAAAAATGTTCTCGTACTGTTCTACTTAATTAAATTATTTGTGACGAGCCCGGTGGTCTAATGTTTAGCAATGGCTACGTTGACCGAGGTCGAGACAAAGACAAATATTTGTGTACATGAACATGTCTAATGGTCTTGGCCTGTGTGTTTTCTATGTTTTAAACGTATATGTAAAAAATGTATTTAGCAGTATAAGTAATCTAGTATCCATAGTACAAGCTTTGCTTAGTTTGGGACTATATAGCAGCGTGTAATTTGCCCAGGAATATTTATTACTTCTATTTTATTATTTTTATAGTGGGTAAGTACATTCATTTGTTTCTGTTTAAACAATTTTATTACAAATCTACGATTTTATCTCATATATTTTTCAATTTATGAAATAAAATTGTCTTATAACTATTTCTCTTTCCAGTGATAGTCATTTAAAGTTTAGAAGATATAAAACAAAGTTATAAAGTTGCGCGCAGTTCATATTGTTCTAACTTACCCTGAGTTATGTCTAGATGAAATACGCCTGGGATTTTTTTCTAGACTTATATTAGAAAATGTAACCGCGGAGCCTTCAGTTTATTTAGCAAAAATGTTTGTGCATTTGTGAACGAAAAAGACCTAGAATATGCATCGTGTAAGTTTAAAGTTTATTTAAGGGGACGGTGCAATGTGAAGTGTTTAAACGTAAACATTTTTTCTGTAAAATATTACATAGATTCTTTAATTTTTCGTATTAATACATTTTTTTTTTCACTTTTTTGAGTTATTCTTGTTCGAAGACCGCACTTCGGACTCCACGGCCTCGGATTTAAAGTAGCCATTACTAGACATTCGACCGCCGGACTCGTCAAAATAATTTAATTAAGTGGAACAGTACAAGAACATTTTTAATTAAATGGAACTTGTACTGTTCCAAAACTTGTAACTTTTTTATGTTCCACAGCAGCAGGACACCGTTTCTCAGCACGCGTGTCGTATGCTTGTTTACCACCATAGTATAAAAATATTACTACTATCATACATGAATGGTAAGCACTGCATCCATGGAGTCATCAAAATATTTTTATTCAATTCAATAAACTCATTGAAAAAGACATTATTTAATATTTTACTATTCATTTGTATACAAAATTGTCTTAGTAATAAGCGTCCCCTTGAAAAGAAGAATACACGTTTCTACCTTAGCAAATAGAATTTCTACGGAATTCCCGACATGCATGTGAGTGTGTGTGTTACATGTTTGCTATGTTATACACGTGGTGGACTAATTCAGGCCAGTACTAAACTTGCACACGCGAGTTGGTTTTGTGTTCTAATTATATTTTAGCGAAATGTTCATTCCGAGCTCTGTTATTAAATTTTCGGATGAAAACATCGTAGAAAGCTAGTTCTAGTTGCTAACATTATAATTTATGAACGTATAATCATGTAAATGTGCTTGCATTTGTGAAATTTTTAAAGTGGATTAAATAAATAAATATTTTAATTGGTGGAAGCTTGTTGTTATTAAGGAGTTGTACTGTTCCACGTAATTAAATTTATTTCCACCGCTTAGTTTCGATTTTGAAAAGCTTCAGTACATTCTCATTTCAGATATGTCCAACTGCTTTTTTCAAAGTTCGAGGATGAAGGCTGCGTATGGGGCAACGAAAAGGGCGGCGCCCTCTCTAGATAGAGCAATCTAGATAATCCAAAGACTTAAAAAAAACCGGCCAAGTGCGAGTCGGACTCGCGCACGAAGGGTTCCGTACCATTATCTATAAAAACGGCTCCAATGTCGAGATTTTTCGGAAATACCGCTGAGGGAAGTTGATACCACAGTTTCACCGTTCGTGGTATAAAATTTCATATAAAATTATTAGGATGATATGGATGCTTTTACAGTGTCTCAGAATTCATGAAATTTAAATAGTAAATTAATATATATATGACATTTTTTTTATATAATTGACATTTTTTATAATTTTCTGTCATGCAGTATTCATTGTAATAATAATAATTGTTATTAAGTATTATTAGTATAAGTTGACATAAAAATTTTGCACGCCTGCTTGCGGGCTGAATACACTGTACCTGACTTTGTATACCCGAATAACAACTTATGTAAATAAAGATATGAATAAGATGTATTCTGCAAATAAAGATGATTGATTGATGGAATTTTAATTTATGGCGAGTGGTACGACAGTGAAACTCAGCAGCAGGTATCAAATCAAACACATAGTTGTAGCTTAGTTGGTAGAAATCCCAGAGCTCTACTGACAGATGTTTGCCAATTAACTTTAACCTAAGGCCTATTTTTAACATCAAAGTAAAAGATCGTAATCGGCTTCGGCTTTAGCGGTCGTGTTTCAGGTTGATAATGATGAATGCTGACTGGCTTCCCATTTACCATAATAGTTTATTTATTTATTTATTCTTTATTCTTTCAATTGCTTGCTGTACTAACAGTTTGACCCAAAACGTACAACAAGCCACAGTACAATTACATTCATACACAATAATAACCTTAATAATAATTCATACACAATAATAATCATACTTCGCAATAGTCTCGACGCCTGCCGAGACCTGCTCATGGGTATATCGTTCCATTGATATAACCTGGAGCGGGTCACGGCGGGCGTACAACATTACATCAAACTTCTCAAAGGGGCCACTACGCGTTGGATTAATATCCCCGCGCACGCCTATCAAATGACCGGGCTTGACCCGTGATGAAAGAGAGAATCATAATAATAACATTAAATTCATTAAATACCTACACATTACATTAATTATAATAATTCAAATAATAATAATACATTTTTATGAATTGATTAACATTGAGACGAAATATATCCAGATCAGAATACTGAGCAATCAAAGCGTTGAACTCGTTCATAGCTCGATTGGTTGGCGCAAATTGTGTCGTACACGATCGCGTTATGGCTCCTCTTCACAATGGCCCATGATGGGCGATTACACACAAGCACGATTGTGTAGAGGGCGTGATCGTGAGTGTCTGTGATCGGGCGTCATCGGCGGTGATCGGTAAGTTGTCGGTACATCAAAGGAATGCTGGCCCATGATTGTGTGCGCGTCCACACATCGCCGATTAGCACAGTACGTAGTTGTCTCGGGTACAGTGTAGACGTGTAGACGTCTCGGTAAAAAAATAAAGAGGGACATATTCTTAGTGTTCTGTACTTATGTATCTAGTTCTTTCTGTCGATTTTCAAACACAATATGGTGACGTGAACGAATGAAAAAACTTTTCGGTTCATAGAACTATATCAAAATTTTGGGGTGTAAGTGGTTCATCAAGATCTTTGAACCAAAGCCAACTTCACCTGCACGCGGTGCACCCTGCTGACTGACAAACGAAGCTCTGGCGAAAAGAGAGGTAGGGAGCGTAATTGTAAGCTACCCGACTGGGGAACGTACCTCCACCTCACAGAATACCGCAGCCAAATAACGGTTCCCTTGAGGGCTGTTGTGTTCCTGCGAGTGAGTGAGGTCACCAGAAAGGAAGGAGATGCTGCGATGGCAGCAGGGGTGGCGGCGTGCGAACGATATTTTATGTTGCGAGCGTTAATATGGCTACGGTAACCGCTTCAGATCAGGCGGGCCGTATGCTTGTCTGCTACCCGACGTAGTATAAAAAAAATGAGAATTGCAATTTACAATTCACAATTCTGTTTTCGCGTACATTAAGTAAATGATTATAAGAGCTAAGAAATATTGCCGCAGCCGTGATCATTTTGATATCCATCTTCGATAGACGTCTTTTCATAACAGTAGACAGTCAGTAAATGAATAGACACGATTGTGTGGAGAGCTGCCCGATCATGGCGGCGATTATGGACGAACATTTGATGGGCCATCATGTCCCATTGTGAAGAGGAGCCATTAGAGGAACGGCAAAAAGGCGACGCGAGCGCAGCCTCATGTACTGTTCGGGAGCGTACAGATTACATCTACATAGAACAGTAGGATTATCAATCTTACCATTTAGAAGCTGATGATAATGGGATACAAGAGCCATTTTACGTCTAGATTCCAACGTATCTATGCCCACCATGCCGGAAACGAAGAGAGACGGATATAGTTGCAAGTGCTTTATTAATAACAGAAATATTTCTATAATCAGGACGAATTATAAATATATATAAATTTCAAACCAGCTGGAAACGAAATGATCTAGATTTTATTATTTATCACTTCTGTGGCATTTAGACACATCTTACAATTTGTTTGTGTAGTCGCATATTTACTCGTATGGATTCCAGTAGATTATACGTGAACGGGATTTGAATATATCTATTAAATTTTCCATGTTTTTTAGGGTTCCGTACCTCAAAAGGAAAAACGGAACCCTTATAAGATCACTTTGTTGTCCGTCTGTCTGTCTGTCTGTCTGTCTGTCAAGAATTTCTATGTCGAGAATGCGTGGAGGTATAAAGCTGAAATTTGAACTGTATACTCAGGTCTACGGTCCCATGAAGTTAAAAAAAAAATTAAACTGCTAAGTTTACGTAAAAAAAAGTTACGGCCGTTTATTCAGCAAAAAACGCATATTTCGACACACTCAAGGGAATCAAAACCTATAGGGTACTTCCCGTTGACCTAGAACTATGAATTTTGGCAAGTAACATCGTTATAGACTACATGTACAGGAATAAATCTCAAAACTATACATTTGTAAATAGATTTTAAAAAATAGGGGGTCTATATTTTTTTTAGGGTGTCGAAATTTCAAATTGAAACTACTAGTTCAAATGGGGTATCATATGAAAGGGCTTGATGTACACATTGCAAAATATTTTTTTTTTTTTTTTTTTTTTTTTATACAACTAAAGTGGCAAACAAGCATACGGCCCGCCTGATGGAAAGCAGTTACCGTAGCCTATGAACGCCTGTAACACCAGGGGCATCACACGCGCGTTGCCGACCCTGTAAAAACCTCTTCACGCCCTTTTTGAAGAACCCCATGCTGTAGTCTCCTGAGAAAACCTCGACAGGCAGTTCATTCCACAGTTTGACAGTACGCGGGAGAAAACTTCTCTGGAACCGCACAGTACGCGACCACTTAGGCTCCAATGTGTGAGGATGAATTCCCTGTCGATGGCGAGCGGTGCGACTGTAGAAAGAGGCCGTGGGCATCATGTCAAACAACTCCTCTGAACACACCCCATTATACAATCGGTAGAACACACAAAGAGACGCGAAATCTCTTCTCAGACTTAAAGGTTCTAAACCGTCTGTCAGTTTGGAATCATCAACAATCCTCACAGCACGCCTTTGAATCGAGTCACAAGGTGCAAGCTGGTATCTAGGCGCTCCCGCCCATAAATGGCAACAGTACTCCATATGCGGCCGTACTTGCGCTTTATAAAGCAGAAGTCGTTGCCGCGGGTTGAAGTACTGCTTCGCCCTGTTGAGCACACCTAGTTTCTTCGACGCCAGCTTGACCTTCTCCTCCAGGTGACATCGAAACTGGACGTCGCTGGAGATTTCAATTCCGAGAATCCCAATATTTTTGGCGATGGTAAGGGGTGTGTTCTGGAATTGGGGAGCCACAGCAAAAGGGGTTTTCTTAGCGGTGAACGCGCAAACTTGTGTCTTGGTGGGATTGAACTGAACTAGGTTCTTTCGCCCCCAATCGGAGACACAATTTAATGTGCTCTCGATCTCTGACACAAGTTGTTCTCGACTCTCCTCCACCAGAGAACGGGGTATATTAGCGCGGCCCGTGTAATAAGCGTCCCCAGTGCTGTCGTCAGCATAGCAATGAATGCTGTCAATAGACAACATATCATTGATATGCAGCAAAAACAGCGTCGGGGACAATACCGAGCCTTGCGGGACGCCAGCATTAATGTCCATGCTACCGGAGCAACTGCCATCCACAACGGCTCTAATGCTTCTGCAGGACAAAAAGCTAGCGACCCATTCGCATAAACCCTCAGGTAGACCGTACGCAGGCAACTTCGAAAGAAGACTACGGTGCCAGACCCGATCGAACGCCTTCGCCATATCAAGACTAACAGCTAATGCCTCACCTTGACTCTCCACGGCTGAAGCCCAGCGATGTGTAAGATACACTAGAAGATCACCAGTCGAGCGACCATGACGAAACCCGTATTGATGGTCGCTGATCAGGTCGTGATCTTCTAGGTATTTCAGGAGCCGGTTATTAATAACGCGCTCCATTACCTTGGAGAGAAGGGAGGTAACAGCGATAGGCCTATAATTCGATGGGTCTGATCTGTCACCCTTCTTGGGTACAGGGTGTACGTTCGCAGTCTTCCACGATGACGGAACCTGTCTGGTGGAATAAGAGAGCGCGAAAAGGCGCGTCAGTACAGGACACAACTCAGGAGCACACAGCTTTAGCACCACTGCCGGAATGCCATCTGGCCCACTCGACTTATGAACGTCGAGGGATAGCAATGCCCGCCGAACATCTCGTTGAGTAAATGAGATTTCCGGCATGGATTCGCCACATCGCGGGATGGAAGGCGGTACGGCGTCCCCGTCGTTCAAAGTCGAGTTTGAGGCAAAGAGATTCCCCAACAGATCGGCTTTCTCCTTAGCACTATGGGCCAGACTACCATCCGGTTTTCGGAGTGGTGGAAAGGACGACTGACAAAAGTTTCCCTCGGCAGCCTTAGCAAGCGACCAAAAGGCACGGCTCCCAGATGGGTGCTTAGCTAGGCGCTCACCAATCCTGCCGATGAACTCAAACTTTGCCCTGGCAATTACTCTCTTACTGAACCTCGAGGCAGCATTGAACACACGTTTCAAGTCAGAAACACAAGAATCTCCATTAATACGAGCCGTGGTCCAAGTCTCGTATGCAGCTTGCTTGCGGAGTTTAGCTTCTCTGCAAGACCGATTAAACCACGGCCGCTTCTTAGCATCTGAAGTAGGTACCCGCCGGTTTGGAATAAATAATTCCATCCCAGCCAAAATCGTCTCAGCTACCGCAGATGCACAGATGTCTATATGTTCTGACTCGAAACAGAGCCGCCTCCACGGGTACGATGCGTAAAATTCACGCAGTCCATCCCAGTCTGCTGACTTATAGTGCCACATGCGACGCCATCCGGTAGACCGGGGAGCGTTAGGGCTAGCGCATGGCACTTGGGTCCGGATGAGACAGTGGTCCGATGAGCCAAGTGGCGCATCCACCGAGACTGTGTACCCATCCGGATGTGTGGTCAGCAGAAGGTCCAGTAGAGAGCTAGTATGGTCCTCAATATCTGGTATTCTCGTTGGAGAATGAACCAGCTGTGAGAAACCATAGGCCAGAGCAAAATCATGTACAGACCTCCCCGCGAAGTCAGTGGACCGAGAGCTGAGCCACTCGGCATGGTGGGCATTGAAGTCTCCCAAAATCACTAACTCCGCGGAGGGGTACCTCTCGATGACTTTGTCAGTCGCCAATTGCAGGTGCTCGATCAATCGAGTTGTGTCCGTATCACCGCTATGAGACCTGTAAAGGCACGCGTAGATCCGGGTGCGGCCGCCCTGATCCACACGTACCCACAACACTGACAGGTCCCTGTCTTCTAGGCCGTGAAGACGTCGACAGCAAATATCATCGCGGACGTACATACATACCCCGGCTCTACGTACAAAAGAATGTTCAAGTTTGTACCCGGGGTATAATAAATAAGATGTATCGGCCGGACAAGATATTTGCGTCTCCGTTAAAAAAAGAAGGGTCGGCTTTGCAGTTTCGAGGTGATGATGAACTGCGTTTATATTTGAATGAAGTCCCCTGATGTTACAGAAGTCCACGTCGAACGTGGATGAGGACGCCGCTGGAAAAATCTCCTTTTTCTTTTTCTTTCTGGCCATTTGAAGGTGTTAGAGGTTTATAAATAAGAGAAGTTGTTTCACTGACGGCACAAGAGACAAAAAGCGCGGTCTCTACCCCCGCAGCACAGTGCAGGTTGTGCGGTTTGCTGGCGCGGCGGGCGGAAGGGCCCCCGGTCCCCCCCTGCTGCAGCAGCCGGGTCCACTCCGGTCTCCTCCTCCGGCACGACTACTACAACAGGGACTTTACACAGGCTGGCGGTTCAGCCTCCCGGGGCGGAGATTAGGTGATCCCCGGGTTCGGGAACCCTACTGACCTGCGGGCGGCCAGCGGACAGCCGTTTCACCGGGTCTCCCTGACCGCCGCGCCAACACGCCGCGCCTACACCGCTAGCGGCGGTTCGACAGCCGCTGGTCCCTCCGCCGTCAGCATAACAACTCCTCTAAAACAGCCCTGGTGACCTAGCTCACTCGCAGGAACACAGCATAACCATTATGGCTGCGGTCTCTTGCCAGGTGGAGGCACTTCCCCAGTACGTATGCGTCGAAAAAAATAAATATATTTTATTTATTTTTTTCGACGCATTATTTCTTATTTATAATGAAAAATATCAAATTTAATAATGATACTACGTACCTACGGAACTCTAGGTGGGCGAGTCCGACTCGCACTTGTCCGGTTTTTTTTTCTTGTCTCGAGTAGACTATAGTGTAGCAGCAATTAAGAAGTTACAGTTTACAAAGAATTTTCAATATTCAATTAGTCTTAGTTATTCTGTGTGCAATAACGTTGAAAATTGCAAAGCAATGGCAAAACGAGGAACTATCCCCTACCACGAAGTTACGTAAAAAAGCAATTTCTCATCGTTTGAACATCGGAAAAATACTAGACTTTCTGTAATCTGGTTTGCGTTCAAATTGGAATTTATAGTTTATTTGCATTCGCAGCGAGCTAATATTTTTATGAGGAATTTCTTGATTGTTTTTTCACTTGAGTGCACACATACAAAGCAAATACGAAACATTTAAAACGAGTCACTGATATGTGCGTGTAAGAGATGGTGATATGGCATGTGTACTTGTAGGATGTTGTCCTAACCATCAACATTTATAGATCGCCTGATGATGCTTCGCGTTGAGACGAAACACGTGTCGCAGAGACGAGTACGGCAGTCGGGGCGGCGGCAATCGCACGTTTCTTCTGTTTCACATATTGGAGATTCATTGAGACGACCGCAGCAGCTGGAGCAGAGACGACCAAAGCAGCCACGGCAGTCGCATGCAACTACTAACGGTAGTGGGCGGGTGCCGGCCGGCAGTAATTTGCATGAACTAATTGGTGGCGGAAGCACACAAAGTAGTGTAGATCAAAATTGCCTGTAAATTTCACAAAAGAAACACCTGAATTAATTAACTATACAATTAACGGTATAGCATCTCTCTTATCACCTAATAGCCGTGTCTCGCTTTAAATATAACGTATTGGCATATTGGCTTGCTGTGTGATAAGCCTTATCAGTAATGCAGCCGAAGATTATAAGAGGTACAAAATAACGAAAGCATTGTGCTGCTTACAACCATCAGTTTCTGTGGTCTGCCACCTTACCACCATCTCTTATTGCGATTCAATAATTGAATAGATTGCTTATTCATACCACTGAATAAGCGACTATATTCCATTTGAAATAGAGTCGCTTATTCATTGGTATGAATAAGCATTCTACTCAGTTATAGAATCGCAATTAGAGATGGTGGTAAGGGGCCTGGGGTGTAAGTATCTCGCCACCAAGCCTCTGCCAACCTGCTGTTGAGCAGCGTGGTGGAGTATGCTCTAAACCCCTTCGATTGAGGGGAGACCCATATCCCAGCAGTGGGATGAATAAGGCTCGCCGACGAGTACTGTATCTACTGTCATGTTAAAAGTATCTCCTAAACGGTATTCGTAAATAATTGGCTCCATAAAATCTCTAACTCGTTCCCAGGTCAATGTATACGCTTCTACAATAAACTTCCAAACGACGCGTTTAAATATCCATAAGTAAATTTAAGAAATATATCAAAACTAGACTATGTCAAAAGGCTTAGTATTAAATCTCAGATTACATAAATGATAAAAGTATTTGGAAATGAATTGCTCTTGTTATGTTATGTTAATGATTGTATTTGTATTTAATGTAACGATATTGGCAATTAAAAGAGTCGGCGTTGAGTTTCTTGCCAGTTCTTCTCAAGAAACCCCGTCGCCGAAACTGGCAATTAAATTCACTTTCACATTCAAGATAGTGTGATGAAAGTGGATCTAAGCTCTGCGGATTTAGAGTAGAATGATGTGGATACTTGTTCTTATATTTAATTTGTATGACGTTTCTAAGTGCTTTATAAAGTCCAAGGAATAAGTACAGATATTTTGATTTAATTTGATTTGATTTAAATAATTTCCGTACCGTGTTAAAATCCTTCACTGGCATCCATTTGATGCAGTAATATAATTCAAACGAGATTCATCCGCCGACGCAGAGCGGGAACCCTCTCAGTCCCCGCGCGGCGACGACCGAGGATTCACATTTAATTCCACCTACATTGCATAATATTATCGTATACAAAGCATAAGTACTTGACAGATTTTTGCATTGGTTTTGAAATTCTGTAGCAAAATGGATCAATTTAGTAAATTTGATGTAGTATTGATGTCAGGCGAGTGTCAGGCAAGTGTCTTGTATCAGGCGAGCCGTATGCATTTTTCCACCCAAGTTAAGTAAACTCTGTGTTCATCACCTATGTTATGGGGTGTAAGTGGTTCATCAACATCTTTGAACCAAAGCCATCTTCACCTGCACGCGGTGCACCCTGCTGACTGACAAACGAAGCTCTGGCGAAAAGAGAGGTAGGGAGCGTAATTGTAAGCTACCCAAATGGGGAATGTACCTCCACCTCACAAAATAACAATTCCCTTGAGGGTTGTTGTGTTCCTGCGAGTGAGCGAGGTCCCCAGAAAGGAAGGAGATGCTGCATTGGCAGCGGGGGTGGCGGCGCCCGAGCGATATTTTATGTTGCCAGCATTAATATGGCTACGGTAACCGCTTCACATCAGGCGGGTCGTATGCTTGTCTGCCACCCGACGTAGTATGAAAAAAAAAATATTTGTTTTTATCACCTAAGCACAGTACAAGTAGGTAATAAGAGTACATTTATATATACTTTCAGGTGCAAGAGACTCCACATCTTCTTTACAGCATAAGTCAATCAGCCGACCTCATCTGCACGTGGTGCACTGCTGATTCACTGACGAGGCTCTGGCACAAAGAGAAGTAGAGCGTAACTATAAGCTGCCTGGTGAAAGTAGTAACCTGGGGAAGTAAGTGGGGATCATCACTGACGCGTCGCTCATCCTGTAAAAACCACTTCACGCTTTACTTGCAGGACTCCATGCTGTAGTCTATATTTATTTCAAAAGTTTGAATAACTTAAATAAAAACAGTTAATTGATTCAGGTGTTATTTTGCGGAAGTCAAATTTACAGGCAATTTGATATACACTACTTTGCGTGCTTCCGCCACCAATTAGTTCATGCAAGCTATTGCCGGCCGGCACCCACCCACTACCGTTAGTAGTTGCATGCGACTGCCGTGGCTGCTTTGGTCGTCTCTGCTCCAGCTGCTGTGGTCGTCGTGATGTTGGAGATTCGCCGAGACGACCACTGCAGCTGGAGCAGAGACCCGACTGGGGAATGTACCTCCACCTCACAGAATACCGCAGCCAAATACGGTTCGCTTAAGGGCTGTTGTGTTCCTGCGAGTGAGTGAGGTCACCAGAAAGGAAGGAAATGCTGCGATGGCAGCGGGGGTGGCGGCGCGCGAGCGATATTTTATGTTGCGAGCGTTAATATGGCTACGGTAACCGCTTCACATCAGGCGGGCCGTATGCTTGTCTGCCACCTGATGTAGTATTAAAAAAAATCATGTTTCACAGTATAAATATACATTTCGTTTCTCTGCTTTTTAATTCAGTGAATTAATTGTAATATTTTGGGAATTTATTACAAATAACTTATTATTACAATATTCGCATGGTTGTTTCGATTTCGGTCTTCGTGTACGTAAACTCCCGTCTCGCGCTCTATGATAATATGAGTGCGAATATTAACACAGGGCTAATGGCGCCGGTATGAATAATTCACGTATTGAATTAAAGCGTCCATTTCGGCACGAAAGAGTTTCAGAGGATGCACTCGATGAATATGCGAATGCTTTTGGGTCAGCTTCGATACGTTATAATTAAGGCGATACATACATTTCAGAAGCCTGGTGGTGGATAAATTCTATAATAGCATAAAATAACTTGTACTCGACACGCAACTTTTGATGATTTTTCGAAGTGGTAACAAACTCATTATTTTAGTTCACCAATAATGTTAGATGTTTAAAATCCGTGGTGCACGGCATTTGAGCTTCACTTGACTCTTGAATAATGATTTAAAAAAAAAACCGACTTCAGTTGGCGAGTGCAGCTTATTGGTGGAATACCCCGGGAGTCGCTGCTGCCCGTCTTCGGGGAGAAAAGTTAATGCGTTATACAAGATTCCTTAGTCGCCTAGTCCAGCGCAGAGCAATAGAGTGGCGCAATTCTATTGCTGAAGTATTTGTAATACTTTTCAAATAGACTTTTCTCAATTATTTTCTCTGTGCTGATGTCGTTCAACTACAATTTAAACATTTCACCTATCATGATATTATACAGGATTAAATTTGATTAAAGCCCTTACTCCAGCAATCAATCTAGAAAATGTAAGTCTGACTCATGCCGTGACTTGCTGAAGTCTATTTTTCGCGTGTTCAGACCTCTTAGCCTCAGCTCTGAAGCTAATATCACTTACGAACCCAACTGATCGGTCGATTTGTTTTACTAAGAGTTTGAAATGTGTATCGTCCGTTGGTTCTGAAAAACTACAACATACATCTTAACATAACAATCAAAATAAGCTTTAGTATATATTATATATGTTACAGTTAAAACCCGTTTGTCGATAGAACGCGTTTTGCCTAGTTAAAACTAGTTTTTACTAAACGCCGTTGTTAAAACTAGAAATACAACAAAACTTTAGGTGTTTGATTATTTTAGTCGCTTCTGGCACTCGCTGGCCACTACCGCGGCACCCTGTTTTCGTCCCAATTTAAACTAGTTTTATCTGAAAATCAAGTACACCACTGTTAAATTCTAGTTTTTATTGTTATTTCTAGTTTTAACAAGGGAAAACGCGTTCTAACGGAAAACGGGTTTTAACTGTAACATATATACTAAAGCTTATTTTGATTGTTATGTTAAGATGTATGTTGTAGTTTTAACGGTAACATATAAGTACATTATAGCTACTCCGTTAGTAGTGTGTAGTGTATTTTGGAGACTTACAATCTCATTAGTAGTCATTAGAGTCAGGGCACTGAGATGGAAGATAGAAAGGTGATGTGTCAAGCTGTCAATTGAACAATATTTGTAGCATCTAGTGTCTGTGCCATACACTGTGAGGATAGTTCCTCATAACACATACCTAACAGCCCGACCCCCATAACACATACCTACATAGCACATAATATGTGCTAGATAGCCTAAATAAATAAATAAAAATAAAATAATAATTATTTATTTCAGACAAAGTCTTAAATAAAGACATAGTATTATTAGTATCATGGGATTACATTACAAATTATAATTATTAATAAATCTTAGCACAAATTGTTATTAAAATATCTCATTTATTATTACTGTTATTTTATTACATTACAGTTTATCGGAGTTGTGATAGTCCTGGATGCAGGGATTTTTGAAACGAAACCTTTCAAAAATTCCTGTATCCTCGTCCGACGATATCCGTGTCGGCACCTGTTGGCTGTCGCAGAATACCGGCGCTGTGTAATACACAGCATTAATGCTGAGCGATGGTCAAATTAACATCATATTATGTACATTGTGTTTGAAATGTTATATGTTATTGTGTATTGTTTCAATCGTTGTCTCATATTGTGTTGTTAATAGACATATTTTCTTTCCTTCTTTCGCTTTTCTTGACAAACTTCAAGTGACAAAATTGGAGTTCCTTCTACAACTTAAGACGGGCTTTATGCAAAATAACAGTGTTATGTAAGTACTTTTTATTATTTCACTAGAATGTTTATATTGTACCTAGCTCTTTGCATTTAAATATTTCTTTCAGGAGAGGCGACGACAAGGAATTAATGAGGTGCCTGCCGCCTGTCGCCTTTTATTTTATTTGGAGCAGGCGTGTTTTAGCTCTGAATGCACTTTCTATTTAGATGTCCTTTGAAATTTTAACTAGATTTCAAAAAAGTGCAGTTAGTTTGCTCACACGATGTGTAGGAATTGCATTTGTAAATAATTCACATATTTAGCGATTCTTGCTACTGAAATGTTGCTACAATAGAAATCTAAACAAAGGTACTAGAAGCCGTGATAGACAATCAAGTTATCGGGAATACATTGTCATGTCGCAGGCTCGCCTCACTACTACATACATAGAAAATAACTACGCGACCACGCACATATACCTACGCCAAAAATGCCGTGCAAACCGAATTAAACCGTAAGTAGCGCCATACGTTCGCTTACTGACATACTGACAGAAATTTTGCATGTGTGTAATTATGACGTCATTTTTATGTAAACTCCACTAGTGCATGCCTTTATTAACTATGCCATAAGTTCACTATGGCACGTACAAAATAAAAGAAAGAACTAGTACAGCATGTACACTGATTAATGTTAGACAGACAAAACTCTAAACGTATATTGTGTTTCTATTGTTTTTTTTTTTAAGATACCTCACATTCTTTTTTCACATACAGCTATCAATTAGTTATAATATTTTTATTAATTTTTTTATATATATGTAACTAAACTGTATAATTACGTGAAGTATTTACATGATTTTATCTTTTATCTACAGTATTAATATCCTTTTGGTCATTAATAATTTATCAAAATAAAGGTGATCCCTAAAATATATATAAATTTGATATAACAAATACATAAATAAAATTCTAAATTTAAAATTGTATAAAGCTTCACATTCATCATACAAATTTTGGGCTGCAATTTGTATTATATGAGAGCGCGTAACAACTGACTGTTTTTTGCCGTCTACCGGCACCAGTGCCTATTCATACCTACAGCACAATATACGTAATAGTACTATATAC
Source organism: Hypsopygia costalis (assembly GCA_937001555.2). Classification (NCBI taxonomy): domain Eukaryota; kingdom Metazoa; phylum Arthropoda; class Insecta; order Lepidoptera; family Pyralidae; genus Hypsopygia; species Hypsopygia costalis. Next base: position 33,460,188 of record OW443327.2, on the reverse strand, counting down.
AGTATGGCCATTCTCTGCCGCTCTCATTAGATGACCTCACCTCCCCTCTGTCTGAGTCGAATGTAGATCATATCCACGGTGACCCATGATAGCAGCTTTCTTGGATACTACACGTCTAACTCTTCCCAGTACATTTTTTCCACGATAAAAACGAGTAAAGTTTGCTAACTTAATGTATCAACCTCGGTGTCATAAATATATTTTTAAACGAAATGTATTTAATAATGCAATAACTATTTATAATAAAATACCGAATAAATTAAAATTATTACAAGGAAATACACTTAGGAGGAATTTAAGTGACTGGCTAATGACTAATTGTTTTTATAGTATTAGAGATTAAGATTTTATGGAATATTGTGACAAAAATACTACTTAATATTTGCAAGTCTGCATGCAGGCAGAATAAATCTACCAATGTACTGTAATAAGACCTCATATTATGATATTGTGTATTCTAGCAAATAAAAAAATATTATTACATAGACAAATCTATCTAATTTGCGGCAAAGTATATTTACATGACTATTCCAATAGAGTAGGATATCCACGGTAATGCCATGAAACATGAAACACACTGGACTCTATTTCGTCTATTCTCTTCTTATTGTAATGCATGAAGTGGGTGTACGTCGATAATTTTGTATATTTCACGTCTTTACATATATAAAACAATCTCGTTCGAACCTTCTTTTGTTAACCGATACCAAAAAAGGAGGAGGTTCTCCATTCGGCCGTATTTTTTTTTAATGTTTGTTACTTAATTACTCCGTGATTTATAAATAAATTTGAAAAAACTTTTTATTTTGAAAGAGTATACTTTCAGATTGATCTCATATTTTTTTCATCATCATCATCATCAGCCTGTATCTACATACACAAATGTAGAGTAATGTTTGGAGTCGGTTTTTTTATTAAAATTATGTATATTTCACGTCCAGTATCTTTCATATCAATAAATCAGTCTCGTTTGAACCTTCTTTTGTTAACCGATACCAAAAAAGGAGGAGGTTCTCAATTCGGCTGTATTTTTTTTAATGTCTGTTACTTAATTACTCCGTGATTTATAAATAAATTTGAAAAAACTTTTTTTATTTGAAAGAGTATACTTTCAGACTGATCCCATATTTTTTTCATGATCATCATCATCATCAGCCTATATCTACATACACAAATCTAGAGTAATGTTTGGAGTCGGTTTTTTTTGTTAAAATTATTTCATTGGATATCCTTCACTTATTATACGTGGTACGTAATACGTGGCTTTCTTTATTTCCATTCGGATATACGTATCCCTAAAACCGTTTATATTCATTGTTTGTCACACCTAAATCACACCACGCAAAATCCCCGGCAAACCGATCATCGATATTTACACAACATTTTTATGATACAAAGTAAACAGTGAACTCCACGGGGCTGCATTAATGGCCCTCATGAATAATTCACTTGGACATATGGGCGATCAGGGCCGCCTTATCTGGCCCGCGACCAGCCCTGGCCCGGGGCCCAGGGCCCGTCTTCAATTTATGACTTGCCACCTGTATTTTATTGTGTATCGATAGAGATTGCCCTTTTAATGCCTTTGGGCTAGTGAATCGATGCGGAAGTCAAATTTACTTGATCTACCTTGATCTACAGATCACCATTAGGGAAATTGCCTAAGAAGTTTTCGTCCCGAATACGGTGTCTCAAGACGAAAGTCTTTGACCAGTGTGTACTGCTAGTGCAGCAAAATTCGGGCTTATACACCACGAAAATAGTTATTTGTTATACAAGAGTGCAAAGTTGCTTTTTAACCGCCTGCTCAATTTTGATGACCGAGCAAGGTGAAGGATTCTAAAATTGAATCACGAGCGCAACGAGTGTTCTAAATTCAAATTTACTTTATCCTCTAGTAGAGGATAAAAACGACTTTTGCACTCAGATATCGAAGAGCAAAAATACTCTTTCCGAGATGGGGGGATGAAAAGGAAATTTTGAACTTTCCTACTAGGTACCCTAACAGATTGGCCGTGCCCTCACGTAGTACAACCTATTTTTCAAAAGATAGCTTCAATATGTCTGTATTGCTACGTAACTTGCTAACAGAGTAGGTATATAAAGACGCTGCCCTTTATTACTTTTAAAAAGTCGCTATACAATATTCTCTCAAAAAAATAAATTTCGAATTTTTGAAAAATCGAATTTTTGAATGCCTAAATGAAATTGTTTACAGAATTTTTATTATTATTTATTATTATACTAGCTGGCCCGGCGAACTTCGTACCGCCTAATTGTCAATGAATGTCGTGGTATACATATTAGTTGAACAAAATTTATGATGTCTTGAAATTATTATAATGAATAATAGAAAATAATAGAGAAGCACGATGGCGTCATTGCACGTGTCAGTCTAATTGTACACGTAAGTTAAGCAACGTCAACCGTAGCCTGTCCATGGATGAGTTTATATTATCTCGAGCTCCTCCGTGCTTCGGAAGGTACGTTAATCCGTCGGTCCCGGTTGTAATCATTAGATTAACTCGAGGTCCTCCGTGCTTCGGAGGGCACGTTAATCCGTCGGTCCCGGTTGTTATCATTAGATTATCTCGAGGTCCTCCGTGCTTCGGAAGGCACGTAAGACGTCGGTCCCGGTTGTTATCATTAGATTATCTCGAGCTCCTCCGTGCTTCGGAAGGCACGTAAGACGTCGGTCCCGGTTGTTATCATTAGATTATCTCGAGCTCCTCTGTGCTTCGGAAGGCACGTAAGACGTCGGTCCCGGTTGTTATCATTAGATTATCTCGAGCTCCTCTGTGCTTCGGAAGGCACGTAAGACGTCGGTCCCGGTTGTTATCATTAGATTATCTCGAGCTCCTCTGTGCTTCGGAAGGCACGTAAGACGTCGGTCCCGGTTGTTATCATTAGATTATCTCGAGCCCCTCCGTGCTTCGGAAGGCACGTTAAGCCGTCGGTCCTGGTTGTTATCATTAGATGGCAGTCGTTAAGCCAAGTGGCCTTTAGGCGGCTTGAAATTACTGGCGTCCGCCAACTCGCAGTTGAGCAGCGTGGTGGAGTATGCTCGAAACATATTCAGTTGAAGGAAGACCCGTATTTAATATTACCCAGCAGTGGGTAAATATTAAGTTCAGTATTTTACTATGTCACAAAATAAAGTACCATGACACTTGACAACCAATTAATATTCATTTTCAAGCATTCATTCATAAACAATTTTCAAAACAACAGCGGACAACTTTCGCGACGTAAAACTTAGACCAATCGATTTGACATTTAATTGAAAATCAATAAATATCCCAATCCGTTTTCAAATTTAATTTTTCGACAATTTTGTCAATGTTTTAATACTTATATTTCTGAACGCACGCATACATTTGACGTACGCACGTTAACGTCACGTTTGACAGGTCCGACATCCACGAACATTTTGTATGGAAAAATGATTTTTCTTTTATTTTATTTTTTTCGTAAATTTTCCAATGTTTTTAATAGTTATTCTGCTATTCTGGACGGAGACAAATCCAACAAATCAAAAACCATGGCAATCGGTCCAGCCGTTCTCGAGTTATAAGTGTTGTAACAAACACGACTTTCTTTTATATATATAGATTAAAAATTATATAATAAATCATAATAATTTATTTAAAAAAAAATGTTTGACTAAGCCGAAGATGTTTCTTAATAACTTTAAACTAAGACCTATTTTTGGAATTAAAAAATCCCATGGTAATCGGCTTCAGCTACGGCAGTAGGGCCCCTGGTCGAACGTCAGGCAATAATAAAGGTATGTAAAAATACCTTACATGCATGATCGCGTTAATTCCCGTGAATTCATTATAATTTTAGTCGTGTATTGTCATATCGAAGTTGGAGACTATGATAATCACAGAGACATTGAAATTTTAAGTATTCTGGAGATAGAGGATCAGTCACAATAGAGTATATTCATCCTATTAACTATATATATACTTTAGTATTTTGTCACATTATCATTATTAGCCTGTATCTATCTAACGCTGGATAAAGGCCTTCTCCAATGCTTTCCACCATATGCGATCGTATGCTTTCCGCTACCAGACACTTTTTGAGACCGTCGCGTCGGTCCATCTAGACCGAGATCGCCACCTTGGCCCGGGATATCAAGTCTAAGGCGAGATTCATTGAAGAGAGTTGCCCTTAAGTCGTCACGCTGGGCAGGCGAGTTGACGATTGTCGCCAGAGCCTCCTCTGTTAGGCAGCAAGGTGCACCAAGTGCAGGTGAGGTTGGCTTTGGTTCAAAAGGTGGTAATGAACCACTTACACTCTCATTTTGTAACAATTTTTTTATGTGAGAGGGGGGAAAACTGCATATGGGTTACTTGATGAAACATCAAGGGGTCGCCGATCCGTAACCAGCCTATACCTACTCTTTCTTTCTTTCTAGTGACCTCACTCACGCGCAGGTATACAACAACCCTCAAGGGAATTGTTATTTGGCTGCAAAGTGGAGGTACTAATACGCTATGCGCTACGTCTCATTTCGCCAGAGCCTTGTTTGTCAGTCAGCAGGTTTCACCACGTGCAGGTGAGGTTGGCTTTCGTTCAAAGACGTTGATGAACCCAAAACATTATTACACATAGGTAATAATATTAACATGACTCATATTAATATGTGTTTTACCATCGACGTTACGAAGAATGAAACTGAGTACCTACGTGTTTTATATTACATGTTCGAGTAGATAAGGTATCTAACAATCAGATTATAATAAAATTAATTAATCCTTCATGAAACATAAACACGGAACAGGTGTTATAAATATTATTAACTGTTATAAATATTAAATTATTTTAAGGCGTTCCGACCCGACTGAATATTTATTTTAGGTTAAAGTACTCGTCATACCTCCGCCAACTCGCAGTTGAGCAGCGTGGTGGAGTATGCTCTAAAACTGAAAAATAAGCTTGTCGCTAATCCCTAGCTCTTGTGGTAAGGGGGATTGGGGAAAAACTAGTGTCTGAAATCGAGGGTACGAGTTTGATATTTTGCAGGAACAGATCTTAATCCTATTTGACCCCATTAAGACGAAGATCTGCGTGTTTATCTAAGCGCTAAGGAAATTCCATTTGCACCTCAATTCCTACATACACCTTACCATTAACGTATGGTTCATGAGCGGATTTCTCTCACGTAATATTAAGCTGTAGAATGAACTGTCCGTCGATGTTTTCCCAAGAGACATCATGAGGTTCTTCAAAAAGGGCTTGAAGACTTTAACAGCTATGGTCGTCAAAGCGCGTGTGATACTTCTGGTGTTGAAGGCATCAATAGGCTGCGGTTACTACTATCCATGAGACGAGCCGTATGTTTTTTTTCCACTTCAAATAAAGGGCTCGAATGTAATACTTAATTGACATCTTATGTTGCAACAGCTAGTTTATTTGTAATTAAGCAGATTCATTCACACATCCTATAAAATATTGCATTACCGATGACTCACAAAAGTGGTTGATAGTGGCTGGATGGGAGGATATCATATGGTGGAAACATTAAAGAAGGGTTGTATCCAGCAGTGGGTGGATAGATACAGGCGATAATGAAGACGATGACAAAGATTGTACTTTCTAATTCAAACTAAAAGAAATGGCACGCCGTTGACCTCATGTACATTGATATTAACAAATGTACTCGTAGTGGCCCTTATCATCTTGCAACGTGTGCAACTGAGAATGAGTGGTGAAATATTTTCTTGATTGACTATACATTGTATATTTATAACTGAAGCAATTCACGACATAAAAAAAAGGTATTATAAATCCATTAACTACGCAAGTACGGTAGGATAATCTTTTAAACCTACCTGTTAAGCGTGGAAATGCAGCTGATATCATACAATATAACAGATAGAAAAAAATGCCTTCAGTTTGGTGATCGAATAGAAATTAAACCAATAAAATCTGATGTAACGGTCAATAATTTAGTGTTATTTAATTTTAGGTACTTTAGTTTTACGGTCAATAATATTAGTAGACCCTACCGTGAAAACCATAAGATAAAATAAAATATACAACATATACAAAAGAAAAAAAATATTTAATAAATAAAACGAAAACAAATAACAAAACTTACTAAAAAACTTATTGTATCTTAATAATAACAATTTTTATCAGCCAACATCTCAAGAGCATAATATCACAATGCTCCATTATAGTAAATATCAACTTTTCACGGTCACTTGGATAAGATCTAAATTTGGATCATTTTTATATCTTTTTGAGAACAGTCTTCAATATTTTTACGATTGATTAGACAAATTTCGCAGCTGACTCCATCTAGAATAGAGCAGACACCACGTAATTTTCGTAGTTTGCGGAATGTCACTTGCCAATTCATTAAATCAGGTCCTGATTACTGCTTCTTTGAAGTCGCTGACCCAGAACTTACATCAATTTTCCAGCTCAGAGTCAGCTAACCGACAAACTGTTTACCTAATAGAGCAGCAGCCTAACTAAGACTAACACATTTTATATTATCGTTCGAATTTTTAGCCACCAACTGGGATCCATGAAGTCTACAATGATTCCTCTTGGCTGTAGTTGCTTTCGCAGCAATGTCGCTAAAGTAGTTAGAAGTACATTTGCCATTCTGAACGGCGCCACCATTCCATCTTCCGTGACATCTTCACGATTAAAAGTTCCACTCTTCACTGCACCTAAATACCACTCTAGAAAATCATCTAAGTCCCTTTCCCGCAAATGTTTCATAGATAACCTTTCAAACCAGTACTCGTTTCGGACACGAGTTATCTCTCCTTGTTTAGACACATACACCACTCTCGCATTATTATTTAACAATGGAAACAAAATATCTTTAACCACTACATAATTATAATAATAGTCATTCATAACCTTGTTGATTTTCTCATAAGAATCACAAACTAACACTTCATTGCCAATCGCGACATTATTTATCAGCATGTCTATTCCTTCATGGTTCTGTTGAATGTGATGACGAAATCGCTCGATGCTTTGCTTGTCCGATACGTCTAGTTGGAAGTATTCAAGGTTTAATCCTTGGTTGATCAAGGTAGCGACAGCGTCTCTGCCTCTCGTGACATCTCGGGAAGTGAAATAGAAAGTTCCATGGAAAATCTTGGTTAAGGTTTTAACCAATTCAATGCCTATTCCTTGATCTGCGTCTGTTATTACGACCACCCTTTTAAACATTGTCTTATCGTCACGAACGATAATGTAGTACTAGCATCGTGCGAATAAAAACGGTGTTGTGGCAGTGGATAACTGTTATCAGTAATAAAAACATCGACGATATGAGTTGACATATAATGAAAGGCTTATGGTATAAATGGATTATAAACTTCTGATAACGTGTTCTATGCAATCGTAATAACGTTATCTTTTTCACTATTAAAATAAAATATTATCAAATCAACTTTTTAGGTGATGACTGTTGAAAATTCATAATCAAGTCTGATACCGTACGCACTATACCATTTACATGTTAAAGTAAATGATTAAAGCAAAAATCATCATAATAATAATTGGATTCTTTAGCACAGAAAGTACAAAGCGGATTCCTTTTTTAACAGCTTCTCTTGGAACAGAGAGTACTCTAAAATAATAGTCAGCATTATAGTCATACCAATCTAGCTCTCGTCCATCGTACCAGATATACGCTCCCTTAATATTCGCAGGTGCATCTAAAACCAAATGCAGTGGTGTTTTGGCAGACTGTTCCGGAGTTAGGAACCCAAATCCACTAGTCATATCAGTGCTCACAAGTCCTGGATGCATAGAATTTACAGATATATTCTTAGACTCCAATTCTTTCTGCTGCAAAATAGTTAAAGCACTGACAGCAATTTTTGATACTCTATACGCTACTCCCGTTCCACCATCGGCGAACCAACTGTATTGAAACGTACCATTTGTAATTGACGTCAAGTACCAATTCACAAATTCATCTATATCTTTTTTGCATAAATCCTTTGCAGATAACCTCTCAATCCAATATTTATTTCTGAGATTTGAAAGATGGCCGCAATCACTGGAAATATTAAGTACACGAGCGTTTTCTTGTAATAGCGGGAACAGCAATTCTTGAACATTAACTACGCCTAAATAATTCGTGTCGATTGTTTTCTTGCTATCTTCATAGTTACAGCCTAATACGTTGGATACTACTCCGGCGTTATTTATAAGTATATCGATCCGCCCGTGCTTCTTTTTGATGTGGTCTCTGAACTTAGCGACACTGTTCCAATCAGCAACGTCAAGCTGATGGAATTGGGGGTTCAGACCAAGCTTATTCAACTCAGTCACGGCAGCTTTACCTCTTAAATAGTCTCTCGATGTCAAGTACACTACACCGGGAAATCTTTGACAGAGACCTTTGACGATTGCTAGGCCAATCCCTTTATTGGAACCAGTGACTATGGCCACTTTATTAGACATGTCTTCTTCTGAGCACTGTAATTATATTACTAATCAATGCAGCACAGTTCACAATTAAAGTGGTAAACAGATAACGATAACATATCTACCTGTTATCGAAACTTATGACCTCAAGTGATTAAAGTCTAGAGTCCTAGATGAATTGTCTTCTCAAAAACGTGACTATAGCGCTGCTGTTATAGTCATTTCAGCTGGATATTTATTCATCCTAGCTAAATAAGTGATGCTGAATCACCATAGGTATGTAATGTATTACTAATGCCTGGTCAAAATGGTATTATTACAGTGAGTGAATTTAATAGGGGCTACATTGCAGAGATGCAAGCGATACTAGAAAATAAAATACATATTATTATGTATTTTTTTTTTAAATCGATGAGATTAATAGGTGAGATTTTACTGCAATAACATTTTTAAACGATGACTGCCTCAATTCTGGTAAAACCTATTTTAATATTTTATGTAATTGTATATTACAAAAACAACAATCAGTACAAAAATGACTGGAGTTTTTAGTACAGAAAGTAAATTGCATAACACTTTTTTAATTGCTTCTCTTACAACGGATAGCATACTAAAATAATGTTCAGCATTATAGTCGTACCAGTCTAACTCCCGTCCATCGTACCAGATATATGCTCCTTTAATACTTGCAGGTGCATCTAGAACCAGGTACAGCGGTGTTTCGGCAGATTCTTCCGGAGTCAGCATACCAAACCCTCTAGTCAAGTCAGTACTTACAGATCCAGGATGTATAGAATTCACAGATATATTCTTCGACTCCAAATCCTTCTGTTGCAGCATAGTTAAAGCACTAACGGCTATTTTTGATACTCTATATGCAGCAACAGTTCCGCGATCGGCTAACCAATTGGACTTAAATGTGCCATTTTTAACTGACATTAGAAACCAGTCCACAAAATCATCTATATCCTTTTTGCACAAGTCTTTTGCAGATAATCTTTCAATCCAATATTTATTCTTCAGATTAGAAAGATGGCCACAACTACTAGAGATATTCAGAACTCGAGCGTTTTCCTGCAGTAAAGGGAAGAGTAGTTCTTGAACATTAACTAAGCCTATATAATTCGTGATAATCGTTTTCTTGCAATTTTTATAGCTGATTAGCACGTTTGAGCGCATCCCAGCATTATTAATAAGGACGTCGATATGTCCGTGCTTCTCTTTAATGTGGTTCCTGAATTGAGTGACGCTGTTCCAGTCGGTGACGTCAAGCTGATGGTATTCGGGATACAGACCGAGCTCATTCAATTCAGTAACAGCCGCGTTACCCCTTGATTTATCTCTGGATGTCAGGTACACTACGCCAGGGAATCTCTGACAAAGTCCCTTAACGATGGCTAGCCCAATGCCTTTATTGGCACCAGTAACTACTGCCACTTTGTACGACATGACTTCGCTTATCGAATAAAATTATATGACTGAAACAGCTACAATTAGCAAAATAAGTAATTAATAGAGATTTTCGATAGCTTATCATCAGGTATTTTTGATAATTTAAGGATTTTTGATAGGTGATAATCTAGTAACCAAGCCTAACGTCGCCTGTTAATATCAAAATTTCTATAACTATTGACTAAAATTGTAAGATTAAAATTATTTGTATATTTTGTATTAGTCAACCACCCTGGTGGTGTGGAAACAGCTTATCAAATCTTCTACCAAGGCATATCAGAACGGGCACGACCTTCAGTAATGAAGAATACGACGAAGAAGAAGTATTAGTCAATCGAAAATAGATCGGTTTCCTGTTTGAAATTCATATTATCTTTGTATATATTGCGTAGATTAATAAGCCTGCACATTATATACTTACTATAGACCCCTGCCCACTTCGTTGGGCGGTAAACATTTTTACGAAAAAGTCTTTTCATAGTATATATAGTATGCAGTATAGATATATTTATACATTTAAATTTTCCTATTGTGATTACACTTTAAATACTCTGTAGAGATAAAGAAAAGTATACTCATGCTGACTCGTAATTTTGTATAACTGCAAATCAGAGTGGTAAAATCGATTCAAATTTCTACAGTTAGCTACAAGAAATAAAAATACACTTCTAATGACAGAGTTCTGGCTAGTGGGGTTATTATTTTATACTCGGCAGTTAAGAAAAAATCCATAATCAAATGTACTTTTATTATGTACCTATATGGGTCTATTCCTTTACATTAATATTACCTGAAATAAAAGTCAATTATTATAAACCATGTTAATAATTTAGTATACTACCGCTCAAAATATAAATTATGGATGATAATGTCTACGTTCTTACGAATCATAGTCCATATTCAAGGTATTAGTTTTGAAGTAATAGTCCGCATCAGTATCATACCAGTCCAGAACTTTTTTATTATACCACACGTATGCTCCCTTCAAATCACTAGGAGCATCTAGAACTAAATATAACGGTGTTTCTGCTGCTTGATCAGCACTCATAAAGCCACGATTACCAGTCATGCCAGTGCGAATAAGACCGGGATGCATGGAATTCACGGATATATTCTTCGATGTCAATTCTTTTTGATGCACAATAGTGATAGCACTCAGAGCAACTTTAGCAATTCTATAAGCTGCTACTGTCGCTTTATCAGCAATATCATCGGGGTTAAAAGTTTTGTTCTTCACCGAATCCATGTACCATTTCACAAAATCAGTTACATCCTTCACAGTAAGGTCCTTCTTAGATAACCTTCCAATCCAGTCTTTATTCTTTAGATTAGAGAGATGACCACAATCACTAGAAATGTTAAGAATTCTCCCATTTTGTCTCACTAATGGGAAAATAAACTCGTGAATATCAAAAATACTGTAAAAATTAATGTCTATAATGTATTTTTGTTCCTCATAGTCATTGTAAAAGTCAACGCTGTTGAACACTCCAGCATTGTTTATTAGGATATCGATACCTCCGTAGGTTTTCTTGAGGTGTTCACTAAATATTTTGATACTGTTCTTGTCTGCTACGTCCAGTTGATGAAATTCTGGAAAAAGACCAAGATTGTTCAGTTCAGCAACAGCTTCCTTGCCTCTGGCCTTATCTCTTGATGTCAGATACACGACGCCGTCAAATCTCTTGCACAAGCCTTTGACAATGGAGAGGCCCAAGCCTTTGTTGGACCCTGTAACGACGGCAACTCTCCTATTCATATCGAAAACTAGTTCACAAATGAATAGAAACTACTGTTACTCAGTTATAAGTAAATATGACGCGATTAAATGAGATAAGTTTATCAACAGGATGAAGAAAGGTCATGTCATGTACAATATTGTTATATAAAACAAGCACATTAACAGAGTTGTGTACACGATATCTGATATTGTCTTTAATTTTTTTTTTTTTTTTTTTATTAATGACTATATTTCTAATTTGTGTTATGAAAAGCAATTGCCATTGAAATTAATTACAGAATTATAGCCCTTAATCATATAACAAAAGAGGAGGTACATGGCGTCGTTGCGTGTGTTAGTCTGTTTGATTACATACTTAAGTTAAGCAACGTTGATTATATCCATGCCCATCTATGAGTTCATTTATCTCGAACTCTTTGGTTTCGAGGGGACATTAAGCCGTTGCGTTGGTCTCGGCAGATGTCATTAGATGATAGTTGTTAAGCCAAGGCAGTGGCTTTTGTGCGGTTTGAAAAAATTGGCTTCCGGTTAAGTTAAGTCAGTGGCCTTTGGGCAGCTTGTGTTTCAAGCTGCCCGAAGGCCACTCTGGCCTTGACGGAGGTCAACACGCAGTTGAGAGCGCTTTAGATCCCCTTCGATTAAGGGGCGACCCGTACACCAGCACTGGGATAACGTAGGTGCTGATAAAGTTATAAATGAAAAAATAAAATAATATTCAATTTAATAATAAGCAAATAACAGTCTGTAATGTGGTAGTAAAAATGAAAACTTTTTCATAAAATAAAAATTATAGCTCAGGTTAATCCTAATTTGAGCACCGGCAGCTAGATTGTACGTGTTTGCATAGCTCATGTTTATTGTTTTAGCAATACTGTCTGTGTACACATTTTGGATCTAATAAATATTATATCTTCATTATTATATTATTATTTTTCTATAAACACATTTAGGCTATAATTTAGTTGCATTCATAAACCCTAACATAGCCTGTATATGTATAACCTAACATAGATAGATGTTTATAACTTATCTATTCTGATATTGACGAGTTCTGAGGTCGAATGGCTAGCAATGGTCACTTTGACTCTTAGGGCACGAGATATAACGTTTGTGTGCATGAACATGTCTGTTTGTCTTGGTATAAGTATAATATCAGTTATCTTAGTACCCATAGCATATTTGCTTAGTTGGGGATAAGATGGCAGTGTGTAATTTGTCCAGGAAGATTTATTTAGTTCGCTCTTTTTTAGGGTTCCGAACCTCAAAAGGAAAAACGGAACCCTTATAAGATCACTTTGTTGTCCGTCTGTCTGTCTGTCTGTCTGTCTGTCTGTCTGTCTGTCTGTCTGTCTGTCTGTCTGTCAAACATTTCTATGTCGAGAATGCGTGGAGGTATCAAGCTGAAATTTGAACTGTATACACAGGTCTACGGTCCCATGAAGTTAAAAAAAAATCAAACTGCTAAGTTTACGTAGAAAAAAGTTACGGCCGTTTATTCAGCAAAAAACGCATATTTCGACACACTCAAAGGAATCAAAACCTATAGGGTACTTCCCGTTGACCTAGAACTATGAAATTTGGCAAGTAACATCGTTATAGACTACAAGTACAGGAATAAATCTCAAAACTATACATTTGTAAATAGATCTAAAAAAATAGGGGGTCTATATTTTTTATAGGGTGTCGAAATTTCAAATTGAAACTACTAGTTCAAATGGGGTATCATATGAAAGGGCTTGATGTACACATTGCAAAATATATGTTATTTATTTTTTTCGATGCATTATTTCTTATTAATAATGAAAAATATCAAATTTAATAATGATACTACGTACCTACGGAACCCTCGGTGGGCGAGTCCGACTCGCACTTGTCCGGTTTTTTATATTTATATTTAAATTTCGGTTTAGTAGCTGGTGGGTCATTGTGAGTTGAATGATATAATATTATTGTTTCAGCGCGGTATTTGTGTCAGCCATTGCTTAGAAAATTACATACATCAACACAACTTATTCTCTTATTTATGTACTTAATTCATGAAATAATTTATTAAAAAAAACGGCAAATTCACGTTTGTTATATGGGAGCCCCTTTAAATATTTCTTCTATTTTAATTTAATTATTTCTTTTTAAAGTGAATATATAACTAAATATTCCGTGAATATTTCAAGTGTCTACCTGTTGCCGTTATCAATATTGAGCAAAAACGAGAAAAAAAAACCGGCCAAGTGCGCGTCGGACACGCGCACGAAGTGTTCCGTTCCATTATCTATAAAAACGGCAAAAAAAATACACAGTCTGACTCGCACTTGGCCGGTTTTTTGTATTTGTTATTATAACGGCATCAGATATACATCATCTGTGAAAATTTCAACTGTCTAACTATCACGGTTCATGAGATGCAGGCTGGTGACAGACGGACGGACGGACAGCGGAGTTTCAGTAATAGGGTCCGCTTTACCCTTTGGGTACGGAACCTTAAAAACAGTACAATAAAGTTTAAAACTATACAAATTAATATAGTATTGCATAGTATCTTATGTGATCTATTTAAGGTTACAGCCCATAAAAAGTTACATAGTTGTAAATTGTATAGCAAACGCTAACTTAAACTATTTTATTCTGGAGTGTAATTATTCATCACGTTAACTTTGAAGTAGTAATCTGCGTTAGTGTCATACCAGTCCAAAACTTGTTTGTCATACCACACGTATGCTCCTTTCAAATCTTCAGGAGCATCTAGCACTAAGTAGAGAGGCGTATCTGCCCCTTCATCGCTGTTGAAGAAACCGCGATTGCCGGTTATATCGGTTCGGACCAGACCTGGATGCACAGAGTTAACAGAAATGTTCTTCGCCGCTAATTCTTTCTGATGGACGATTGTAATTGCACTCAGAGCAATTTTAGCTGTCCTGTAAGCTGCTACCGTTGCATTATCTGCAATGTCATCGTTGGTCAAAGTGCCATTTTTCACAGAATCCATGTACCACTCCTCAAATTCATTAACATCTTTTGTCGTCAGACCTTTCCTCGATAACCTTTCGATCCAGAATTTATTCTTTAGATTAGATAGATGACCGCAGATGCTTGAAATGTTTAAAATTCTCCCATTGTTTCTCACTAATGGAAATATGAACTGTTGTATGTTAAGTATACTGTAATAGTTTATATCTATGATGTTTTTCTGTTCTGCATAAGGTGTTTGACGACCTATTTCTTCACCCACAGCAGCGTTATTAACTAGTATGTCTATACCTCCATGAGTATCCTTGAGATGTTCACTGCATCTTTTGATGCTGTGCTTATCTGCTACGTCCAGTAGGTGAAATTCTGGATAAAGACCAAGTTTGTTCAGTTTATTGATTGCTTCTTTGCCTCTGGCCTCATTTCTTGATGTCAGGTACACGACTCCATTGAATCTTTTGCATAATCCCTTTACAATAGAAAACCCTAGACCTTTGTTGGAGCCAGTGACCACAGCAACTTTCGTATTCATAGTTCCGTTGTTGATTGCAGTTTGGCAAATGAAGGAATGATCTGATGTTTAGTGTTAAATACTTATATTTTTTGTGAATAAAAATATAATGATAAATACTGATGATAATACTTAACCTTTAACTGGTGACATTGATATGTTACATAAATTATTTAGGCAACTTAAAATGAAATATTATTGCTAACCTATTTGTTTATTTTAATAAAATCAAAAAGAAATATTTCAGACAAAGTCTGTTTGTTTGTTTATAATATCTTTATTGTACACCAAATAACAGATGTTATACAATCAAAAAGAAAGTCCATGGTTTTGTTTGTATATGTTAATCACAATTTCTCCGTATAGTTTTAGTAAGGTTGTACTACTAACATTAAAGCTGTTAACCTTACTAACAATACTTGTTACATACAGCTTTAATGTTAGTAGAAAAAGGTAAAAATTTAGAAGAGGGAATTAAAAAATAATTGTCGTTATTTAGCCAGTACCTACTTATTTTCTAAGACAGTCGGGTTTATTCGTTTTATTTTTGTTCTATTACGAAGGACTGTTCTACTACAATAATAATATTACTACTTATCTCACAAATGTCAAAGTTCGTTAGGATGTATGGATTTATATTTGTTACTCTTTCAAGAGCAAACGGCTGAATGGATTTTAATGACAATTGGAAACATCTATATATAAAAATGAATTGCTGTTTCTTAGTCTCGCTAAAACTCGAGAACGGCTTGGCCGTTTCAGCTGATTTTGGTTTTGAAATGTTTGTCGTAGCCCAGGGAAGGTTTAAACGGTGAGAAAATATGGAAAAATTTCAAGAAAGATAGTAAAAACAACAATTTTATTTTCCCATACAAAGTGTTCCTACTATAGATGAATGTCATGGCAACAAAGATGGCTAACCTACCTATCAATAGTGTCATTATCACAAAGGATCGACATATTTGTTGGTTGTCAAATTTTAAAATGACTTTTTCAGAAGTGACATAGAAATGACACAACAATAATAGACATCAAGAATGTAGTTGAAATATGTAGTGACTGTTTATGGTAAATCATACTTTGTACAGTACTTAAAAATAAATAATAGAAATCTGCTAATTTCATAAACACTCGCATTGTAAATTACAAAAAAGATGGCAATTGTAACCAGTGTCAGCAATGCGAATAGTACCTGAAAATGTGGGCTGAACGCAGAACGAGGTTTGTGGATTCACATAGAGTTGTATAACATTGGATATAGTAAGACCAACATTGCATTATATAGGTCTGTCATGTTAACTAACGTGATATTACAAAATAAAACGGACCCTCATTATTTATTCTGAAGTACAAGTACCTAAATCTGTAATTCACATTAATTTTCATTAATTCACATTAATTTGTCGTTTAGTCATAAATTTATTTGGCGAGAATTTATTTACTGAATTCTAAAGGCTGCCAGCGGTTTATATCGACATCATACGAGACATGTACCCAAATTCCAAATCCATAGTTTAAACCTCTGTCGGAGAGACAAATACATTCGTGGTAGACATTGGTGGTGGTTGGTATTAGTTGAATTGTCAAGTAGTATCATCGATCCACATGGACCAGCTCTGTGCGGTGGGTTGACGGGTGTTCATGTATGCTGGTGATAGAGGGCAGTTGGTGCGTTGAGTGAATTAATGGAAGAGGTCACTTGAGAACTATGGCCTGAATCCGAAAACAGGAAAGATCGAGTACTTGGGGTGCACGGATGGTTTAAGTACTTCGCATCTGTTCTTCGATCATCGGATAGCATCGACTGCGAGATTTCAGTAGCTTGGACTAAGTGGCTTGAGGTAACCAGTGTCAACTGTGAATCCAAAATTTCGCCAAGTTGAAAGAACAAATCTAAAAATCCAAGATATTAGACTATTTTATTAAAGTTAGTAAAGGATCGCCAATACTTGAGCGACACGTACAGGTGTTGTCTTTCATGGAGTTGAATATGCTGTGCAGTATGCGCGAGGTTTCGTGAAAGGACCGGGTCAGTAATTCTCGGACATGGCAAGCCAACTGCAAGAGCATCATTTAAGCTGGTATTGTCAAATTTTATGGAAAGCGGCAAGTGAGATAACAAATGTCTTGCAATGGCACATCCTCCAGGTTCGGGCACACAGCGTAGGCTCTTCTTAAAGAGACACAAATCTTAGATCGTATATATTTATTAAGTAGATAGATGTAGGTGAAACAAAGTTCACCGGGTCATCTAGTTTAGAATAAACAACACATGGAAACAGGAACATTTAGAACGTTCTGAATTGACTAATAGGATAATTTTATTCAGTCGAAATCGCAGATAAAAGCTAGCGTATGTTTAAACGGGAAAGTTTGTGACTATGGATGTTCGCACTTTAAGGACTGAACAGATTTGATGCGGAGATCCAGAGGGCCAATTCTAGTAATTTTTCTACGATCGCAGATTGAAAGTTGACCGAATCGAGATCTAAAATTATATACATGATTGAATTAATTAATTATTATCAATTTTTATTGCTGGCAAAGTAACATTCTTAGTTTATTTAGTTCTCAGTCATATTCCGATATATTAAACTTTGAAGTCACATAATGAGAATACCAAATTTGACATTTGTGAGATCGAGACTGGATCGGAACTGAATTTTGAATACATTTTAATTACGAGAATTACCCCTCAGGTGTTTTCATTAACAATAATTTTATTTTTTCCGAGGATGCCTCGCCACAGTGTATATAATAACAACATTCTTAAAGTGTTTCAGCTGCTTTAAGCTTTTATGTGGGACGAGATCTCACGTCCGAGCTAAAATGTAAATAGGAATGTGCATAATTATGCGGTATTAGCATAAACAAGCGCAGGCTGCGTTGCATTTTTTGGCATAAACTGCAGCGAGCGAGCTCTGAAACAAATTATGCTGTGCAACGTCCTTGAGAGTATAGTATTTTTAAATCGCTCAGTCAACAGACAAAACGTAGTAAGATTTTTTTTGGTTTTTAGATATATATTCTTTTGTTTTGAAATTAATATAGAAATGCAATTTCAACTAAAATTGAGTTATAGTCCGATAGAGTTCGATTTTCGAGTTTCGATTCTCTGTAAAGTATGACAGAGAATCGTGCAGTAGCACGTCATTGACGTTCTCATTGAAATGATAGTGGAAACCTTTCGATCTTTAATAAACCATATCAAAATCCATCGTGTAAGGTTTAGGAGGAGTTGGGGTAAACGGACACGTACCCTATACCTAACTTCTAATTCTCTCCTGTGTGCCAACCTTCCGGTTATATAACAGGATTGCGAGTCTCTCGTCCAGTAAACCAACCAGATTGTTATGTGTGTAGGTATGTCCATCAAAGTCGAGCTCTGGACAAAGACTAGTTTATTCATAATAGGTAGTGACATCGATATACATTATTATTTATATACCCTCACATCTCCCTCCTTAAATACCTATTAAATTAATATATAAATTTCCACTCATTGGCAAATTCCCTAAACACACTTGAAGAAAACTGTGGACCACAGTCGGACATGACGACTTCAGGTATCCCTTGTCTACTAAATATGTCTGTTAAGCATGTTATTACATAATTAGAATAATGGTATAGAAATAGGGTGTATTTCAGTTCTACCAGCTCGATGAATTTACTGTAATAATCTATGAGTTGTAAATAATTGTTATCTTTTATTTGAAACAAATCTATGCCTACTTTGGCCCAAGGTCTACTAGGAAGCTCATGTGGCTTTAATTCTTCTTTTTGATTACACTTTCTATGAGACAAACATATATTACAGTTAGCTATCATATTTTGTATATCATTGTTTATACCTGGCCAAAACATAATTTCCCGAGCCCTAAGTGTGCACTTTTCAAAACCCATGTGACCAATGTGAACGCTACCTAAAAATTCGTCCTTAGTTTTTTTGGGTTAATTATTCTGTCCCCCTTCCAAATTAAACCGTAAGATACTAATAAATCTTCTTTAAACCCCCAATAGGGCTTAATCAAATCGACTACCTACTTGTTGTTTTTCTGCGGGCCAACCTTTCAAAATATACTTTTTTAATGTTATTAACTCATCATCACATTCGGTATGTTTTTGTAATTTTATAAACTGACGTAGTGAGACTGCAGCGCGCGCTCTGCACTGTTTCTCATAATCACACAGACCTCGTCAGGCAACGTGTCACCTCTGTCGCTCCCGTCTGTACTGCTCACCGCCGGTTCGTATGCCCGCGATAACGCATCAGCTATGTATAGTTGTTTACTTGGTTTGTAAACTAATCTAAATGTAAAACGTTGTAACCGTAAAAGCATCCGTTGCAATCGAGATGGTGCATCTACTATTGGTTTTTTAATAATTGTTATAAGTGGTTTATGATCAGTCTCGATTGTAACATCGGACCTTCCATAAATATATGCATAAAATCTTTCGCAAGCGAACACGCACGCATACAACTCTTTTTCGATTTGCGCATATTGTTGTTCTGCCCTATTCAAGGACTTTGATGCATAGCACACAGGCAAACCATTCTGCATAAGGCACACGCCAAGGCCGCTCTTACTCGCTTCTACAGAAATTGTAATAGGTATATTTAAATTATTGTATTGGAGTACAGAACTACCAGACAAACATTTTTTTAGCTCTGAAACACATTCATCATGTTTTTCATTCCAATGCCACTCTGTTTCCTTTTTTAATAACTCCCTTAATAACAATGTTTTATTCGACAGATTAGGAATAAAGTTACTAATATAGGTAATCATGCCCAGTAACCGTTCTACATCTTTTTTATTTTTCGGTACCGGCATATTTGTAATGGCTGAAATATGTGACTCATCGGGTCGCAAGCCGTTTTTTGTTATAAAATGACCTAAGTATTTTATTTCTTCTAATTGAAATTTACACTTACCTTTATTTAGCTTTAAATTAATTTTCCTGCATCTCTCAAGCACTTTCTTCAGCCTTTCATCATGTTCCTGTTGTGTCGATCCGTATACTAATAAATCGTCTATGTACATGCATACCCCTTCTAAATCATCGAAATTTTCACATATTTTTTTATGAAATATTTCACCCGCTGAAGAAATTCCATATGGCATCCTTAAAAACCGATACCTACCGAAAGGTGTGTTAAATGTACAGTAAGAATCGTTCTCATTTAATTTAATTTGCCAAAAGCCAGAAGAAGCATCTAATGTACTAAAATACTTAGCTCCCGAAAGTTTAGATACTATTTCGTCGAGAGTAGGGATCCTAAAATGTTCTCTTTTGATAGCCTCGTTGAGCTCTTTTGGATCTAGACATATACGTAAATCACCGTTGGACTTTTTTACAACTGTAATGCTACTTACCCAATCGGATGGACCTTCCACCTGTGAGATTATGCCTTGTTGTTCCATTTCATTTAATTTTCTTTTGACATCATCACGAATAGCAAACGGCAGCTTCCTAGGAGCTTGTATGACCGGAACGGCGTTTCCGTACGCTGGACACTCGTATGCACCATGTGTACGTCCACACCGGCCGCACTGGCTGCCCGACCCGGCGGCGCGGGCGCATCCACCGCTCGCTTGTCCCGCCAATGGCCGCCGCGCCCAGCGCCGCCGCCGCCATCTCCTCGACCGCCACGCACGACTCCTTGTCCTCGACTCCTACACGATGATGTCATCGTCGATCTGCTCTGATTAGTTCTCCACATTTCACCTTGGTGTTTCTTTTTATTTATCTCATTAATTTTATGTATATTTTTGTCCGTTGTAATATTTTCAGAATATGCTTTTGAGGCGATTGCGGCACGACAAATCTCGAGCGCTTTTTTGAGATTTAAGTCGTCTTCGCGTAATAATCTCTCTGGAATAGAAGCACTCGATACGCCACATACCAGTATGTCCTTGATAAGTTCTTCCAGTAATGTTTTAAACTCACATGTCTGCGATAATCGCCTCAACTCGAACACACATTGCTCAATCGTTTCATTTTCTCTTTGGTTCCTCGTAAAAAATCTGTGCCGTTCAACCGTTATATTTTTTTAAATTTCAAATTGCTCGTCCAATTCTTTCAATACACCGTCAACTGTAGACGGTTTTTCAGTCCCCAGACTTAATATATCTCGACAATCTACACCAATCACGTGTAATAATATATTTAATTGCACATCCGCAGCTTTTTTATGAAGTTCACAGGCCTTACTATATTTCGTAACTATTTTTCCATTTCTTCCATGCTTCATTTAGTTCGCCTGATGATGTGTCCAACGAGTTTCTATCGAAGCAAAACGGAGGCGGCGATAAAATACTTTCCATTGTAATATTTATATCCACGTACTTATCACATTGATTATTATAACTATATGTTAACAACTATTTAACTATATTATATGACTCCGGCTGCGCCATGTTATGTGTGTGTGTATGTCCATCAAAGTCGAGCTCTGGACAAAGACTAGTTTATTCATAATAGGTAGTGACATCGATATACATTATTATTTATATACCCTCACATTCTGAGAGGACCTTCACCCGCACCGCTCTTGCGCTCAGTAAACCAACCGAGCACGCAAGCGGAACGGTAGCAGGTTTGGATAAACGGACAGAGAAAATAATACATTATATTGAACATTATGATATTTTATTTAGGAACGGCTATAGGCGAATATCACGGCAGAAGAAATTGCTACAAAGCAATGGCAGTGCATACAGTACGCAAATAAAGGAAAAGAACGTGAACAGACAAAAAGGCATTTTTTCTACAACGTATCAATAATTGTTTAGCTAAATTAGCTCTAACGTCTTGCCATGATGGTAAATAGCGCAAGACTGAGTGAACACCGGGCAATTACCTTGCTTTCTTCTGCCACAATTGAGTCATGTAGAACGCGTCTATAGGTAAAAATATCTTGGATAGTATGTTCAAGATTCAGCACACGCTGCAAATTGGTGTGATTAAGGCATCGCATTAGGGTCTCTGCTATACTACAATATTTTTCGGTTTCCCTCGCAGCTCCCCCATCTCTTCATCCGAGACAGTAATGTGAATCATGCATGAGATGATTGATAAGTGTGCCTGAAAGCACTCTCGCTGAAATATTGCGTCGGTTGGCGCTGTAATGTTTTTGATATAACGTTTACACACGGAAATACATGACATATTTTTTTTTGTTT
Organism: Hypsopygia costalis; assembly: GCA_937001555.2. Lineage (NCBI taxonomy): Eukaryota > Metazoa > Arthropoda > Insecta > Lepidoptera > Pyralidae > Hypsopygia > Hypsopygia costalis. The sequence goes on along the minus strand of OW443327.2, from coordinate 33,437,915 downwards.
TCATTTAGTTTCGGGCACTGGAAAGTAAGGTTTTCAGTTAGTTTTAATACGACTGACGAAGATGGGACATAACCCATGTATGGCACACTCTCCAGCCCAAACCGCTGGACAGATTTCGATACATGTCATGAACGAGGTGTCATTCGATTCGTCTCAACTGTAAAAGTGACATAGGGTATATTATTTCAGTGCATCGTTGGCGAGGGTAAAACCACCACCATTTTTGAGCCCAAACCAATTTTTCCTATCTCCTTGTGATGCACCCAGTTGACTAATATTAGGTTCTGGCTAAGAATAAAGGCCACCGGTGAGTATACAATAATATATAATATACTGCCATTTGGCTCAACGTTGATTTCCTATAATTTGATATCCATTGTGTAGGTTAGGTTAGGTTTAATATTTTTATTCTGGCTAAGAATAAAGGCCACCGGTGAGTATACAATAATATATAATATACTGCCATTTGGCTCAACGTTGATTTCCTATAATTTGATATCCATTGTGTAGGTTAGGTTAGGTTTAATATTTTTAGTGCATTGCAAGCCAGCTATGTAATTTATAGCAAATGAATTTGTATGAATTAAATATATAACATATGTTATTACAACATAATATCACACACCTGCAGCGCACAGAGTAATTATAAGTTGGACATGTACCTTCATTTCTCAGAAAACCGCAGCCAAATAATAATTTGCTAGAGACCCAAAGGGCTTTCTTTGGTTTTAAAGACAGTAGTGAGCCACTTATATTTCGAAATTCCTTCTCATACAAACAAGCACTAGTTCATACTGTTTCTCACATTGCCAAGAGGAGAATTCAAATTCCAAGAACTTCCTACTTCAGCTAATTTCTTCTGATTAAATTCGTTGTGAATTCCAAAGTAACTGTAGTTTTACCCCCAGGACTGCAGTAGACTTCATTGTTCACACCTACACTACGTTCATGCTGTTTCTCACATTGGCAAGAGGAGAATTCAAATTGCAAAAACTTCTTACTCCTACTAATTTCTTCTGATTAAATTCGTTGTAAGTTCTAAGCAGTCGTAGTTTTACCCCCGGGACTGCAGTGGACTTGGTTTTTCTTCCCTTTTTGTTGGTCGCCGCTGTTAATCCTGGTTACAAAGTAGTGGGAATGTGTGGTGGGCCCACATATCTTTTGAAATTTTTATGTGATATTGTATGTATGGCCGTGTGGTTTCCGGCAGACTAGAATAGAATCACTCCGTCTCTTCCCGTGGATGTCGTACAAGGCGACTAAAGGAAATACATTATAAAACATCGATCAGGCCTCCCCAACCCGTCTGGCCCGCGTGGGGAGTGTAGGCCAAATCCTCCTTCTGTCTGGGACGGACGAGAGAGGGTCGTGCTCCTGTAGCGGACACTGGGATGTCCTGATAATGATGATGATGATTGTATGTATGTACAAAGCAAGGCAAACATTTATATAGCAAACGTAGATATACATATAGTCTACGGATATGGATCATCCTTATAAAAAACACTCAGTCAGTAATTTCCTCTGGTCGGTAATTAAGTGCGATCCCGCATAATCCCGGGTAATTCTAATGTAACACCGGGAATCCCTCTCATTCCGGGAACGTTTTTATTAACGAATTCTATTTTTTGACGAGAATTTAATTAATTATGGAAGTGAACGGTCGTGCTGAAGGATTGGGGTGAAATATTTTAGACGTTTTTTACTTCTAACGTAATCTGCAATTAAGATATTAGAATTCGATCTGAAATTTCATTGTTTTCGTTTATATTTTGATTTATATTGCAGATTGATAATTGGTTGAGTCAGCAATAGTAGATGGGGGGAGGAAAGTCCTAGAGTGGAGGCCACGTATGGGGCGACGAAGTTTCCCTTCTCTAGATGGACCGATGATCTCAAAAAAGGAAAGGTTATGTTCCGCCTTACTGGAGAAGTATCTTCACCTTACGGGAGGCCGCAGCTGAAAACAAAATACTCTGAAGTGAGCATTATACCGCAGATCTACCCCAATGTTTGAAGACCAAAGTGTTCAATCAGTGCGTCCTCCCCGCTATGACCTACGGTGCAGAAACTTGGACGCTAACCGTTGGGCTGGTTCACAGACTAAAAGTCGCACAGCGAGCGATGGAGAGAGCAATGCTTGGAGTTTCTCTAAGGGATCGAATCCGGAATGAAGAAATTCGACGGAGAACCAAAGTGGTCGACATAGCTCTCAGAGTCAGCGAGTTGAAGTGGCGGTGGGCTGGCCACATCTGCCGAGTCAGCGATGGCAGATGGGGGAGGAAAGTCCTAGAGTGGAGGCCACGTATGGGACGACGAAGCGTAGGGCGCCCCCTCTCTAGATGGACCGACGATGTCAAAAAAGTGGCAGGTAGCGGTTGGATGCGGAAAGCGGAGGATCGCATATGGTGGAAAGCATTGGGAAAGGCCTATATCCAACAGTGGGTTGATGCAGGCTGATGATGATGAACGTTATTGTGTTCATGCATATGACTGAGGTCATCAGACGTGAGAAGATGTTGTGTCAGCAGCGGAGGGGTCTGCACGTGAGTTACTCATTTATTGCCAATGTCTATAGGTTACGGTAAATACTTCATTCGTAAGGCGGTATAACCCGTGGTTGTGCACCACCTGCAGGTGAGGTTAGCTTTGACTCTAAAAAACGTGGTGAGCCACTTATACCCACTATAGAATCAAAGTCGTAAAGAATAATCTGATATATTGAAACACATAATAAGTGAAACTCGCTGACATGCCTGGACTGGCGGCTGTGGTATCTATCCTGGAATCTGGATGTGGTATCTATTGGAATCGATGTGTTAGGTAACAACTCTATGTTTTAGGTCCCCAATAGTGTTAGAAACTTAAAATCCGTGGTGCACGGCAGTTAAGCTTCACTTGACTAGCCATCTCTTTAGGCTTTTAATGCCTTATTTGCCATATTGCTGTCTCTCACATTGCTAAGAGGGGAAGTCAAATTCCAAAGGCTTCCTACTCCTACTAATTTCTTCTGATTAAATTCGTTGTGAGTTCCAAGGCAGCCGTAGTTTTTACCCCTGGGACTGCAATGGACTTCATTGTTCATTGCCTTTTTGGCGGTCGCCGCTGTTAATCCTGGCTACACAGGAGATACAGTGGTGGGAACGTGTGGTGGGCCCCCGTCCCTAAAAAAAAAAAGGTCATTTTAGTCTCCACTACAGGAGCACGACCCTCTCTCGTCCGTCACAGACAGGAGGGTTTGGCCTACACTCCCCACGCTGGCCAGACGGGTTGGGGAGGCCTGTTCGATGTTTGATAATGTATTTCCCTTAGTCGCCTTGTACGACATCCACGGAAAGAGACGGAGTGATTCTATTCTAGTCTGCCGGAAACCACACGGCCATATCTATATCAATATAATGAATAAACAGAGGCAATTAAGATTATCATAAAGAGATCATCTATGTCATGTCGAGATCTTACGAATGGTAAATAGTTGTTATCTACAAAAGCATACATAATAATATGTTTCGTATTAGAACTACATTATAGTTACCTAAAAAAAATTGTAAACGACATCACAATGGTGTGGATCAGTGGTGTTGTTGACAATACACGAAAAAATCGCTTCTTCCACTTAGGTAACTAAACTTTCGTAACCAGTTACAAGAGAAGAATTTTTTTTCGCTGTTTGATAACGAGTTGTGAGAGAAGTGTTATTTTTTCCTCTTTGGTAACTTTTGATAGTTACGAACGTAAACTAGGCGCATTACGTGAATCAGTCACATTTTTTTTATTCCACGTCGGGTGACAAAGAAGCATACGGCCTACTTGATGTGTATCCGGTGGTAATCGGCTAACGGTGACATAATGAGCCCTACACACGTGCGTCGATCGAGGCGAGGTTATCTGCCGCTAATGCATTTCAATACGCGTATAAACGGGGTAAGCCTCGCCGATGATTTTTATCGCATTTAAATACGGAGATAAGGACAGGCGTGGAGCCCGGCGGAGCGTAGTGGAGTCTTTATATAACCCTCACAAAAATTACTCGGCTCTCGATATATTAGTTTTTCGGTATATTTTTTCCCGTTTACTCAATAACTCGAAGCTATAGGTATTTCTATGATTTGGCCGTGTGATTTCCGGCAGACTAGAATAGAACCAATCCGTCTCTTCCCGTGGATGTCGTACAAGGCTAAGAAATACATTATAAAACATCGATCAGGCCTCCCCAATCCGTCTGGCCAGCGTGGGGAGTGTAGGACAAATCCTCCTTCTGTCTCGGACGGATGAGAGAGGGTCGTGCTCCTGTAGTAGGGACTAAAATGAACTGATGATGATAGATATTTCTGGAGTGTAAGTGGCTTCATCACTAGTCACCATCGTCAAATTCCAAAAGCTTCTTACTCCTACTAATTTCTTTTGATCAAGTTGAGTTCCAAGGCAGCCGTAGTTTTACCCCCGGGACTACAATGGACTTCACTGTTCATTGCCTTTTTTGGTGGTCGCGCCGTTAATCCTGGCTACACAGGAGTCATAGTGTTGGGAATGTGTGGTGGGTCCCTGTCCTATGAGACTAAAATTTTAATATCATAATTTATTAATTACGATATTTTATTTTAGTCATAGCCGGGTTTATTCAAAATTAAAGGTCACGTAGATAGTACCACACCCCGTGATGCCCTTACTGCCTTCGTTTCACCTTCGTAAAGTTAATATTAGCTACAGCTGTTACTCATTGTCACATTTTGGGCTTAAGACGAATGCCACTAGATTGTTGGTAGGGAAGTAAACAAAACTAATATATACGAAACTTCGCCAAATATCTAAAGCCAGACTGACAACTTTATTAAAATTTGTCAAGTTCTCACTTAAATAGGAGGTTTACCTAAGATTAAGATTAGATAGTTAGTTTTAGATTAGTTTTAATTAATTACTATGGGTAATACAACTAAAGTAAATAAAAATAATCAAGTCTTAAAATTACTTAAAAATAAAGCTAATAAAAAGAAAAAAAATACTATATTATTCCTCAAAAATATCTGTCCCATGCGGCAGGGAGGCAAGAACACTCGCTGCGTTTCCTCGCTGAATTGCAATGTTGACTTTTTGAGCGTAGAAAGAACCAGCCCTCCTGTTTAAAAGATTAAGATAAAAACCGAATATAGAAAGATTAATATAGAATAAGGTCTTACCAGAATCACAATTAAATCAAAAACGTGGCTGCCACAAAATAATTTAATTAAAACCACTGTAACGCACATGTAAGTAGAAAAAGTATTATACTAAAATGTTTAAGTTTAGTTAGTTCATTGATACATGTGTTATTCTGTAGCTGGTGATGGTTACAACAATGTTCAACCATCAACATCTACAGATCGCCTGAGTATTCCTCGCGTAGAGGCGAAACACGTATCGCAGAGACGACCACGGCAGTCGGTGCGGCTGCAGTCGCACGTTTCTTCTGTTTCAGATGTAGGAGATTCGCCGAGACGACGGCAGCAACTGGAGCAGAGACGAACAAAGCAGCCACGGCAGTCGCATGCATCTACTAACGGTAATGGGAGGGATGTCGGCCGGTAGTAGTTTGCATCAACTAATTGGTGGCGGAAGCACGTAAAGTAGGGTAGATCAAATTTCGTGTAAGTTTAGCACAATAACTTGTTTTGTCAGGAGATTCTTCAAAACGAAAACGAAATTATCTAGCAAAAGTAAAATTTGACATATTCCGGTGGTAATGAACCTGACTGATCGACGACGAAAACGTAGTGAACGGCCTCCGCGAACTAGGCGACGGTCGCGCGACCAACAATTTGTGTTACTGGTGGTTGTCGCTGGTGCTGTCGCGTCACTGGACGACCAGCTTGCGACAAATCATATGTAAATTAAAGTAAATTGTTAATGCTGTAAGAATTTTACACATAGACAATTTTTTTTATACTACGTTTAGTGGAAGACAAGCATACGGCTCGCCTGATGTGAAGCGGTTACCGTAGCCATATTAACGCTCGCGACATAAAATATCGCTCGCACGCCGCCACCCCCGCTGCCAACGCAGCATCTCCTTCCTTTCTGGTGACCTCACTCACTCGCAGGAACACAACAACCCTCAAGGGAATTGTTATTTGGCTGCGGTATTCTGTAAGGTGGAGGTACATTCCCCAGTCGGGTAGCTTACAATTACGCTCCCTACCTCTCTTTTCGCCAGAGCTTCGTTTGTCTGTCAGCAGGGTGTACCGCGTGCAGGTATCGTGAAAACACATCAATAAAAGTCCTATTTTCAGTTATGGATCCTAATAAAAAAATAGAAGATATAAATGTTACAGCGGCGTAACTTTGAAAGCACTTAACTCAGTCAACAAATGGATTCTGTACCCGCTCGACATGAATATAACATCAGGGCCAGAGGAGCCTGTCGCGACTCGCGAGTCACTGCCGAGTGTTGCCAAGTCACACGACACGATTTATTGGTTGGAGCCTACGTTTCAGTTTGGGGAATACATAAGGGAACTTTTGAAGGTCGGCGACATTTTCTATTCTTTTTAATCTATACTTACAGTATGATATCTCTCGATCTGTTTGCCTTTTACTTACTAATTTTACTATTTTTCCATGACAGTTGAAGCAATATTATTTTTTGTAATTTTAGGGGGTGTAAGTGGTTCATTCACATCTTTGAACCAAAGCCAAATTCATTTTCACGTGAAAATTTATGTTCCCTGCAAAAGGAGGAGACGCCATCGAGCGTCGTTGCGCGTGCCAGTCTAATCGAACACGCAAGTTAAGCAATGTCGACTGTAGCCTGCCCATGGATGGGTTTGTTTATATCGAGCTCCTTCGTGCTTCGGAGGGCACGTTAAGACGTCGGTCCCGGCTGTTGTCATTTAGTGACAGTCGTTAAACCATCTCAGTGGCCTTTGGGCGGCTTGAAAACACTGGCCTCCGCCAACCCGCAGTTGAGCCGCAGTTAAATCCTATTGTAATATGTAAGTAAAATCATTCAGAGTATTATAACTTATCAAATTAAGTGCACATAGCCATGTCCATCGGAAGTGTATGTAGGTCGATGACATGCGCGACCTTTGTTACAATAATTATTATTGGGCTCAGGTTAGGTACATCAGTGTGCATACCCCATCGTTGCCCATGCGGCAGTGACGTCGACCAGTATGGGCGCCATGGATTACACTATCTCCGAAGTGCCGGAAGGTTGTCCCGCCACAGCTCTCTTAACGACGTCATCAGAAGGGCTCTTGCCACCATTAACGTTCCTAGTACCCGTAATGATGGTAAGAGGCCGGATGGTGCGACACTAGTTCCCTGGGAACATGGGAGGGCGCTGGTGTGGGATGTAACCTGTGTTGATATACTTGCGCCCTCTCACCTTAGTGCATCCGCTTTGAGAGCTGGGGCGGCAGCTGAAACGGCGGAACAAAACAAACGGCGTAAATATGAATGCCTCTCAGGAGAATACATGTTTATGCCGTTTGGAGTCGAGACATTTGGTCCATGGGCTCATCTGCGAAAAATTTTCTTTCAGTAATTTCATCAAAACTGGTTGCCGTCTCTGGAGACAGGAGGGCTGGCTCTTTCTTCGGTTAAAAAGTGAGCATTGCAATTCAGCGAGGAAACGCAGCCAGTGTTCTTGCCTCCCTGCCGCAAGGTACCGATATTTTCGAGCAATAGATTAGTTTTTTGTTTTTCTTTTTATTAGTTTTATTTTTAAGTACTTTTAACATTAGATTACTTTTATTTACTATAAGTAGTTAAGTGTTATTTTATTATAAAAGAAATAGAAATAGAAGAGAACATCTATAGTTTACTGCTACACAGTAAATAAGTAAATTTATTACAATCATAATAGTACTTATTCAGAAATGTTGCAAACATTTTTTACACGAACTCACGTTTTAAATAATATTTACGAGCCTATTTACTACCATGATAGACAAGACTAAATTCAATAGAAATGTTTACTTAAAATCTGCTCTTATCTCTATCATTACACCTGGTAAACAAATTTTTACACGAACTCACGTTTTAAATAATATTTACGAACCTCAATATAAAAATAGGTTGACCTCCATTGATAAGATTCTCACACCTTTGACATAACTCAATATATATTTAACACTGTGTAAAATGAAAATTTCTGTATTCATATATTAGTATCCGCCACTGGAAGTCATGTCCGCTAAGGTAGCCGTTGTCTCGGGGTCCAACAAGGGCATGGGTTTTGCCATCGTTAAAGGATTGTGTAAGAGATTTGATGGCATCGTGTACCTGACATCAAGAGACGAGGCCAAAGGTAAAGAAGCCGTGGCAGAATTGAACAAACTTGGTCTTTATCCAAAATACCACCAACTCGACGTTACAGATAAAAACAGCGTCAAAAAATTCAGTGAACACCTCAAGAAAACTCACAAAAACATTGATATCCTGGTGAATAATGCCGCTGTAGCAAACAGCGATGATTTTTATAACAACTATGAAGAACAGAAATACATCATGGACATCAACTATTACAGTATCCTTAATATTCAGGAGTTTATTTTTCCGTTAGTTAGAAACAATGGAAGAATTCTAAATATCTCCAGTGATTGCGGTCATCTATCTAATCTGAGGAATAAGTATTGGATCAAGAGATTATCCAACAAAGATCTGAGGGTAAAAGATGTAAATGAATTTGTAGAATGGTACATGGAATCAGTGAAGAATGGAACTTTCAACCCAGATGATATTGCTGATAAAGCAACAGTAGCAGCTTACAGAGTAGCTAAAATAGCCCTGAGTGCATTCACAATGATACAACAAAAGGAATTATTGCCAAAGAATATCTCTGTCAATTCTTTGCACCCTGGTCTTATCCGTACTGGCATGACTGGTAATCGTGGGTTCTTGAGTGCTGACCAGGCGGCAGAAACACCTCTGTACTTAGTGCTGGATGCTCCCCAAGATCTGAAAGGCGAATACGTGTGGTATAATAGGAAAATTTTGGACTGGTACGATACTGAAGCGGATTACTATTTCAAAGTAGATGCGTTGGAAAAGGACTATGGAATATACGAGTAATAATGTTTAAATTTTCATTTCCATACACAATCATTAATAATTTAATGATTTTACTATTGGATTCAATCCTCTAGTGTCTAATTCATTAAACTTAAGTGTAAATCATAGTTATGTAATCAGGTATGCTTTCTTGAAAATTGTTTTGATGAGTTCATTGTTATAACTATAAATAATATTATAATATAATGTGCCGTACTTACTTTATTTTTAAAGCATTTCTCAGATGAAGCATCACATTTACATTTTCTTCCCTATGTCTCCCTTTTTTACTTGCGACGGAACGGAGACGGTATATGCGTTTGGGGTGCTAGGATGTTTGTGCAAATCAATGTTGCCTTTTCTACAAAACTACGAGTCCGATTTTGATGCGGTTTTCAGTGATGGGTTCGGGTTTGATTGGTGCATGTTCTTAGATATGTATTACGGTGACAACTCACCAGGGGGCGCTGCAGTAAACATTTGTTTGTGCAACAAATGTTGCCATTTATCTCCAAAACTACTAGTCCGATTTTGATGCGGATATCAGTGATGGGTTCGGGTTTTATTAGAGCATGTTCTTAGATAGGTGTTACAGTGACAACTCACCAGAGGGCGCTGCAGTAAACATTTGTTTGTGCAAAACCAAAACTACTAGTCTGATTCTGATGCGGTTTTCAATTGTAATACCTACCTATGCTTGCTCTCTAAAAAGTTTGAAATAAAAACAAAATTAAAAATTTTGAAAAAACCCACGACGGTTAAAACGTAGTTGAAAAATAATAAAATAATTTTGAAACCTCCGACTTAAACAATTTATGCTATGAACTTAATAAAAAAAAACCCAAGAAAATCCGTCGGGGGCTGGTTTAAACATAAATAAAAATAAGTAATATAAGTTACTTTAAAACTGCCAAACTAGTTCATTTCCTATGTGAAGCGGTTACCGTAGCCATATAAACGCTCGCAACATAAAACACACACAGTCGGGGGTTTTTTCAAAATTTTTAATTTTGTTTTTATTACCCGCGACGGAACGGAGACAGTATATGCGTTTGGGGTACTAGGATGTTTGTGCAAATCAATGTTGCCAATTATCTCCAAAACCACGAGTCCGATTTTGATGTGGTTTTCAGTGATGGGTTCGGGTTTGATTGGTGCATGTTCTTAGATAGGTGTTACAGTGACAACTCACCAGAGGGCGCTGCAGTAAACATTTGTTTGTGCAACCAATGTTGCCATTTATCTCCAAAACTACTAGTCCGATTTTGATGCAGATTTCAGTGATGGGTTTAGGTTTCATTGGAGCATGTTCTTAGATAGGTGTTACAGTGACAACTCAACAACCAGAGGGCGCTGCAGTAAACATTTGTTTGCGCAAAACCAAAACTACTAGTCTGATTCTGATGCGGTTTTCAATTGTCATACCTATGCTTGCTCTCTAAAAAGTTTGAAATAAAAACAAAATTAAAAATTTTGAAAAAACCCACGACGGTTAAATCGTAGCTGAAAAAGGATAAAATAATTTTGAAACCCCCGACTTAAAGAATTTATGCTATGTGTAAAGGTCCTAGGGAGCGTTGTACGGTGCAAATGAAAACTCAAGGCGAATATCAAGCGTTGATTTACTTTCGTTGACTTTCATTGACAAATAAATTTAACATAACAAAACAGTACTTAAACCACCGCGAAACAAACCATAACGCGATGCAGCTTTCGAACAGCGCCATCTGTTATTTCGGTGGTGAAACAAATAATACTAAATAAGGCGTAAACATACCGCCCGCCATGGACAACTTGTCCATCACAACAGTTAAAAACAAACTGTGTAATTTAACTATGACATTATTGACAAGTTACTTCAAATAGCAATCAGAACATGAAACATAACAAACTAAAACATGAAACATTTGCAAAAACTAATGCAATGCAAAACAACTTAATGAATACATCTCAAAGATTAGCAATGGACTGTATAAATACTCGTATAACTTAAAGAATACAAAATGTTATTCTGATATTTTCAAACATAAATTGAGACATACCTGCAAAACATACTTAAATTTTATTCTGTAACTGGTAACACACAAACCTTTGATACAGGTCTCTTAATTACCTTGCCATTACATTTGAGACTGACGACGCGTGCAATCTTGTCCAAACCTTCATGTTTGTGTACAACAATACCAAAAAGCCAATTTGCTGGAGGTAGGTCGTCCTCCTTGACTAATACCACGTCACCAATTTCTGGCCCAGGTATTTGTTCTTGCCATTTCCGACGATGAAAAAATTGCGTGAGGTAGTCCTGAGACCAACGTCGCCAGAAATGTTGCAACATCCTTTGTGACAATTGCCAACGCTTTAAGTTACTAAGGCTACAAACTTCATAATTCACGTCAGGGGCTAACACTAAAGGTTCTCCGACTAAAAAATGTCCTGGTGTGAGAGGAGCTGGATCACCAGGATTGTTACTCATTTGAGAGAGTGGACGAGAATTCAAACAAGCCTCGATTTGTGTCAAGACCGTAGCTATTTCCTCGTAAGTCAGAGTCGCGTTACCGATTACACGTTGCAGATGGTGCTTTGTCGACTTGATCCCTGCCTCCCAAAGTCCACCAAAATTTGGACTTCTGGGTGGGATAAAATGCCAGACTGTGCCGTTGTTGGCAAGTGAATCAGCGATGTCTGTTGCTATGCCAGACCTTTCCGCGGAAAAAAGTGACTTTAGCTCCCTAGCAGCACCCGTGAAATTCGTACCATTATCACTCCATATATCGGCACAATGTCCCCGTCTGGCCACGAAGCGTTTAAAAGCAGCCAAGAAGCTATGAGTAGTCAAATCACTTACGGCTTCGAGGTGAACTGCTCTGGTAACCATACAGACGAACAAACAGATGTAGCCTTTATATGAGTGATGACCTCTGCCTTTGGTAGTACGAATGCTGATGGGACCCGCAAAGTCAACACCGCTGCGAAGAAAAGGTCGGCAAGCAGTGACTCTTGCGGATGGAAGTTGGCCCATCAGTTGATGTTTTATACGAGATCCATAACGAATGCAGCTAATACATTTGCGAACATAAAAGTTTGCCAGATTCTTGACGTCAACAATCCAGTATTTACTTCTCAAATAATTGATCATGAGCTGCGGTCCGCCATGAAGTGTTCTCTCATGAGCTTCAGCTATTAACAAATTAGTGAAGTGTGATTTTCTTGGAATCAGAACAGGATGTTTTGTCTCTTCACTCATTTGTGACCTATGTAATCTCCCGTCAACTCGCATAATACCAACTTCATCGATGAATGGATTGAAAGAGGTAAGCTTGCTTTTCTTGTTTACTTTACCGTGTTTAGCTAAATTATCTAAATCATCTTGAAAATTTAAAACTTGACATTGTCGAATGCATGTGTTTAAAGCTTCTGTATATTCTTGACCAGTAATAAATATTTTTTTATTTTCAGGTTGGTGAGCTGAACGTGTTTGAAGAAATTTCCTGCAGAAAGCGACTACTCTGACTAGTTTTCGTAAAGATGAGTATCTTTCCCACAAACCGAATTGTTCATTTGTAGTAGCATAACATACCTTCTTCGTCTTCCTTTCCTCCAAATTTGTTTCTTCTACCTTCTGCCTGTTGTAAATAATTTTCTCATGTTTCAGCCAATGTTGTCCCGTATTCCACAAGTCATTTGGATACTCATGCGGTCTGAGCCCTCTGGAGGCGCAGTCCGCAGGGTTGTCTTTTGATTGGACGTGTGACCACTGCGTGCTGTCTAAAACCGTTAAAATTTCTGAAACTCTGTTGGCAATGAAGGTTTTCCACCGACTTGGATGACTCCTCAGCCAAGCGAGTACAACCGAAGAATCAGTCCAAGCGTGGATGTTTTCCTTGGGTATTTGAAGAACATTAGATACTTCCAGGAGCAGTTTTGATAACAAGACGGCACCACACAACTCTAGCCTGGGAATCGACACTTGTTTCACAGGCGCGACCTTCGTTTTTGCGGTAAGTAAACGTACATGCCGTTCACCATTTCCACTAATTATTCGAGCATATACCGCGGCAGCGTATGCGATAGTTGAGGCATCGCTGAAACCATGCAACTCCATGAGCTGGTCGTCTGCTTTTGAATTAATCCATCTAGGAATTCGGACAGTGGTAAGTAATGACAACTCGTTCCTGAAAGTGAGCCACTCTTTTAACAACTGGGGTGGAAGTTTATCATCCCAGTCAATTCCAGAAATCCACAATTTCTGGATGAAGACCTTTGCTGTGATAATGGTAGGTGCGATCCACCCAAGAGGATCGAACAACCTTGCCACATCTGATAAAACTTTTCTTTTAGTTATAGGTTCACCTGGCGGCGGCAGTTGAACGGAATATTCGAAGAAATCAGTGCGACGATTCCAGGTAAGTCCCAGAATTTTCATGACCGAATCTATTTTTAGCTCTAGACTTCCAATTTCTTCCTTACTTCCTTCCTTTATTTTTTCTATTAAGTCCTCACTGTTACTAGACCATTTTCTCAGTTCAAATCCAGCCCTTCCCAGTAATTCCTTGATTTCCTTGTAAACCTTTATCCCTTCTTCGACATTTTGACAACCAGTTAGTAGATCGTCTATATAAAAATCGTTTAAAATTCTTTCAGATGCCAAAGGATAATGAACGCCATCGTCTATGGCTGCTTGCTGAAGCGCTTTCACCGTGAGGTAAGGCGCCGAGGCTGTCCCGAATGTTACTGTCAGCAATCTATAGTGCTGTAAGTCGCATTCAGGACGATCTGGATTACGCCACAAGATGCGTTGATAGTCAGCGTCTTCAGGAAATACCCTCACTTGTCGATACATCTTCGTAACGTCGGCCACGAGGCAGATTGGATGTAAACGCCAGCGTATAATAAGATGTCTGAGATCGGACTGAAGAGTTGGACCTATCATTAGTTGACTGTTCAAGGATACACCATTTGAATCCCTACAAGAAGCATCAAATACGACGCGGATTTGGGTTGTCGATTTATCTTCCCTGATGACGGGATGGTGTGGTAAGTATATTGCATTTGGATTATCACGTTCTTTTTCAGGTACCGCCTCCATGTGTCCCAAATCTAAATATTCCTGAATTACATTAGAATATTGAAGCTTAAGATTGGGATCTTTTAGTAATCGTTTCTCAAGTAAGTGAAATCTGCGAGCTACAATATCTCGGGAATTACCATACCTGCATGGCTTCTCCTCACGGAATGGTAATTTGACAACATATCTACCGGACGCGTCACGTACGGTAGTAGACTTAAATAGCTCCTCACATCTCTGTTCCTCAGGAGTGAGGTGCTTCCTGGAGTCTGAGTTGTAGCTGTCGGACTCCAATTCCCAGAACTTGCGAAGAAGTTCGTTTTCGTTACACTGGGAATGTAAACTGACAATAGAGTAACAAGATTTTGTCTCATTGTTACTAGAGGAGTTGATTTGACCAGATATGATCCAGCCTAATTTTGTTTTTTGAGCAACTACTGACTCAGATGACCCTCTTATCAGACCCTCTTGAAGGATCTGCGCATATATTTCAGCACCCAATAATAGATCAATTTTATTGGGTACCGTGTAAGTAGGGTCTGCTAACTCTAAGGTTGAGAGTTCTATTGAAGCTGGTAGGATGAATTTTCTTTCCGGCATAAACGTAGTTAGCTTCTTTAAAACATGAGCCTTTACATCAACAACAAAGTTGGGGTCGTGAAGTGATTGAATTTTTAAGAATACTACAGACTTAGAGGGCACAGAACCCGTCTGATCACTTCCCAGCCCTGAAATTTGACTCTTGCTTGAATACTTTCTTAAACCAAGAAGCTGAACCGAAGCTTCAGTGATAAATGAAGCCTGCGAACCCTGGTCTAGCAATGACCTTAGAGTGATATCCGTACCAGTCCTTGATTTAACCTTAACTAAGGCTGTGGCCAATAACACTTGACTGTGTACTTTAGAAAAACATGTTACAACATTTCCGGTTTCGCCTTGAGGTGAAGACGACATCGTCGTCGGTACAACATTTACACTAGCCGATTGATTACTACCAACATGAGAATCGACTGAATGTACAACTTTCCTAAGGTGTAATAATGAATGATGTCGTTTTTTGCATATCTTACAACGTGTGGTTTGGTGGCATGAGATTGCAGAGTGATTGGGACCTAAACAATTAAAACAAAGACTACTTGTTTGGGCAAAATTACGTCGCGTGTCTATGTCTTCCTTGGCAAACTTTTTACAATTATACAATTTATGGTTTTCAGAACAGTAAACACATGAAAATACAGTAGATACATGCAATGATTTTGGATTGAATTTCTGAGTGCGATTTGTACTAGTAGGTTTATTTACTTTATTATCTAAAAACTCTAAAGATCTGAAACGTGTTTCAAGAAATTCTTTAAATTCTGTTAATGTGGGTAATTCATCACAAGTCTCGCTAATTTTGACCTCCCATAATTTTCTACTTTCTGTATCCAATTTTAGGCAAATGATATATATAACAATTACATCCCAAGACTCTATATTAATTCCCAAATTTTCTAATGCATGTAAACACTCACTTGTTGTATCCAAAAGTTCTTTAATTGCATGAGACGATTCTGAAAACAATGATCTTTGGCTCATAAATCTTTTTAAAATGGAATTAGCAAGATACCTTTTGTTATTGTAGCGTCTTTCCAATTGTTCCCAACATACCGTATAATTGTCATGAGTAATAGGGACGTGACGTAACAACTGCTCAGGTTCGCCAGTAAGGTGACCTTTTAAATAGTGTAGACGTTGGACATCGTCTAGAGCCTTGTTGTTATGCACTAGTGACATGAATAAATCCCTAAAACTTATCCATTCAGAATATGATCCAGAAAATACAGGTACAGATATCTTAGGAAGTCTGACCTGGAAAGATTGACTATCCGTTTTAGAGTTACATGTAGATGCGCTACTATTGCCATTTAAATCCCGCAACATATCCTTTAACTCGGTCTTATAATCAATATAACTTTCTTCTGTTACATCGTACATATCAGTAGTTACATATGTGGATTTCAACAGTTCCGCTTTATTTGTTCCCTTTACAATTTTTGCATGAGTGTCGGTAAATTGTAGCCAAGCCTTTTCTAAATTTTCTAGCCTCGCTTCTATATAAGAAATTGTAATTCGCTCTTTTGGCGATTTTTTAAAGTTTAATCTAGCCTTTGATATTTTAGATTTAAGATCATCCTGTACACTAATTAATGACTCCATTGTGGTGTATGAATTTATTTACCGATTCTCAAACAAACACAAAAATACAAGTAGGTACTACAATAATGTTGCAGTATGACACAGGTAAGTATATCAATAATTATTTATTTTTAGTTAGGTACACAATACTCGAATAACCAACAAATCCAATTAACACATATTAAAATAATTTAAAGTTCATTAAATTTTGTTTGGATACTGAAGACTGATGCACAAATCCAGGAGAAAGATTGTAAATTTTTTAAAGTTTCAAATTCCAATGTGTTGCAGAACCGATATGTGAATTTTATAAGTCCAATAGAATAGATGCGTAAAATTTTACAAGTCCAAGATTTATGATGCGAAATTTTTCTAAGTGTTTTTTACTTAGAAATTGAATGAGTGAATTTTATAAGACTAGTAGAACAAATGCGTAAAATTTTACAAGTCCAAGATTTTTAATGCGAAATTTTTCTAAGTGTTTAAGACTTAGAAAATTCTGACCAAAATCGGGCATAGGTTCCCCGTTAGTTCACTTTTTCTTGGATTATTCTAAGTCCTAGTTGCTTCTACTTGTTAGTTAAATCTTGAAAATTTTACAAGTTGAAAGTACTTACAGTTTGTTTGCCACTCATGTATACACTGCACTCACACTATACATACACTTGCTTCAGACCCGATGAATACTTCCTTGACAGCTAGCGCCCTCTTGCGGCGGCCGGTCAAGGTACCATCAGCGGCAATCCACCACTGTGTCGGCGCCTGTGCAGTAGGAACTTCCCACTTGCCACACGAAAATAGCTTCTAGTCCGACTCGTTAAGGACCAATGTAAAGGTCCTAGGGAGCGTTGTACGGTGCAAATGAAAACTCAAGGCGAATATCAAGCGTTGATTTACTTTCGTTGACTTTCATTGACAAATAAATTTAACATAACAAAACAGTACTTAAACCACCGCGAAACAAACCATAACGCGATGCAGCTTTCGAACAGCGCCATCTGTTATTTCGGTGGTGAAACAAATAATACTAAATAAGGCGTAAACACTATGAACTTAATAAAAAAAACCCAAGAAAATCCGTCGGGCTGCTTTCAATTTTTTGTTGGCCACGGGGGTGGCGGCGCGCGATATTTTATGTTGCGAGCGTTTATATGGCTACGGTAACCGCTTCACATAGGAGCGCCGTATGCTTGTCTGCCACCCCGAGGTAGTATAAAAAAAAAAACTAGTGCGCTGAAAATCATGAGTGCGGTTCTGAAGAAGCAAAACAAAAGCAGATTTTAAGTAATATAATAGTAATAAAATATAACTTATTTATTTATTTATTATTTGGAAGACTAACAGCTTTTATATCAAGAGTTAGATTAGAGACACATAACACGAACAAAAATAATAACATGATAACATTGTTCTATCAACCGTTTCTCCATATAGCGATTATATACAAGAGATTTACATTATGTTGAAGCCTAAAGATTAGATACATATTACAGTTTGTCACTAGCTACATAATATTATTTACGTATATTTTTTGAAAAATTCGCTACTTAGCAGCCTTCTCACCGCCGGTACACTGGTATTGAATATATCAAGATTTAGTTTACGGTTTAGTTTGTTGAATGCTAGTTGCTCGCAGCAAATATGAATTTAGTCGATAATTATTTTGGACTGGAATGGTACGTGGTATGGGGTATGGTACCTTTAGGCAATTTTTGTAGGGATATTGAAATTCAATTTAGACAGCAGTTCGGGACAATTGATAGCATCAGTAGTGATTTTAATTAAGTACGTAAGATCACCGATCTCACGACGTTCGGAAAGCGGTAACAAGTGGAATTTGGCACAATAATAAAAATAATCTTCGGAATTGTATTTATCTTTTAGACGATAGCAGAGATATCTGACAACCTTTTTTTTGAATATTTTCTATTCTATTAGTATAAATGTTATACTAATAGAATAATACGGGTTCCAAATTTGAGATGCGTATTCTAGTGAACTACTAACATAGGTACAGTATAATATTTTAAAGGTTTATAAGGATTTGAAGTCTGCAGATATACGCATAACGAACCCTAGGGATTGAGAGGCTTTTTTTACGATATTGTTAATATGTTCATCAAACAACAATTTGGAATCGTGTGTCACTCCTAAATCGCGTACTTTATGGCATCTCTGGAGATTTTGCCCTTTCATAGAGTAATTAGTATTATTGGGGTGTAAGTGGTTCATCAAGATTTTCTTTCATCCAACTTCACCTGCACGCGGTGCACCCTGCTGATTGACAAACGAAGCTCTGGCGAAAAGAGAGGTAGGGAGCGTAATTGTAAGCTACCCGACTGGGGAATGTACCTCCACCTCACAGAATACCGCAGCCAAATAACAATTCCCTTGAGGGTTGTTGTGTTCCTGCGAGTGAGTGAGGTCACCAGAAAGGAAGGAGATGCTGCGTTGGCAGCGGAGGTGGCGGCGCGCGAGCGATATTTTATGTTGCGAGCGTTAATATGGCTACGGTTACGCTTCACATCAGGCGGGCCGTATGCTTGTCTGCCAGCCAATGTAGTATAAAAAAAAAAACAAGAAATTAGCTGTTATAATATTACTTTTACGACTATACGTTATTATAAATCATTTAGAAGGATTTAAATCCAAACCATTTATAACACAGTACTGATCTAGTCGGTCCAAATCACACTGAAGCGAGGATACGTCTTCAGAGGTAGCAATAGAGGCAAATATCTTCATATCGTCAGCAAAACATAGTTGATGTGACGAGCGTAGGCATGTGTTGATGTCATTTACAAAGATAAGGAACAATAGACGAGCTCGGTGGCGTAGCGGTCAATGACGCGGCTTCGACACCAACGCTCGTGGGTTCGATTCCCACACAGGACAAACATTTGTGTGTATGAACATGTCTGTTTTTAGGGTTCCGAACCTCAAAAGGAAAAACGGAACCCTTATAAGATCACTTTGTTGTCCGTCTGTCTGTCTGTCTGTCTGTCTGTCTGTCTGTCAAGAATTTCTATGTCGAGAATGCGTGGAGGTATCAAGCTGAAATTTGAACTGTATACTCAGGTCTACGGTCCCATGAAGTTAAAAAAAAATCAAACTGCTAAGTTTACGTAGAAAAAAGTTACGGCCGTTTATTCAGCAAAAAACGCATATTTCGACACACTCAAGGGAATCAAAACCTATAGGGTACTTCCCGTTGACCTAGAACTATGAAATTTGGCAAGTAACATCGTTATAGACTACAAGTACAGGAATAAATCTCAAAACTATACATTTGTAAATAGATCTTAAAAAATAGGGGGTCTATATTTTTTATAGGGTGTCGAAATTTCAAATTGAAACTACTAGTTCAAATGGGGTATCATATGAAAGGGCTTGATGTACACATTGCAAAATATATTTTACTAGCGACCCGCCCCGGCTTCGCACGGGTGCAATGCTGATACTAAATGTACTACAGAAGGTCTGCGCTTTGTCCTATCCAGTCCTTCCCCAGTTATAGGCACACGCCGCCGGCTCCGCGGCCGGTACCGCCACAGCCGTTATGTCCCTGCATTTTAAATGTGTAATATCTTCTAAACTATTCATTTAAATTACATGCTGTGAAGGGCCATATTGATCTATATTAAATGCGCAATGTATTTAAGGTACTTAATTGGATAAGGATTAATTCTGTATTGCTTAAAATCGCTTCGTAAATAAGGCATTATTTCTTGTAAAAAGCAAAGGATAAAATAACGGTTATTGTGTGTTACCACTAAGAGATAGACATATACCATGGCGAACTTTTTTGTAGACCATTTTAAGGTGAACAATACTGTACTACATTATTTTGATCTATCTCGTTGGGTTCAGCCAGCGTTTGCAATGAAAGAGCAAAAAAATGTGTTTATTTACGACATCACATTAGAAACCTCTAAGTTATCAGTGTTTTTCTACTATGTTATGCATATATTATACATATAAACTTTCCAGTTGAATCACTCTATCTATTAAAAAAACCGCATCATAATCCGTTGCGTAGTTTCAAAGATTTAAGCATACATGGGGACATAGGGACAGAGAAAGCGACTTTGTTTTATACTATGTAGTGATTTATTTTTTTCGACGCATTATTTCTTATTTATAATGAAAAATATCAAATTTAATAATGATACTGCGTACCTACGGAACCCTCGGTGGGCGAGTCCGACTCGCACTTGTCCGGTTTTTTGTTCATGTCTTGGTCTGGGTGTTTTCTATGTATCATAAGTATGTATTTACAAAAAACAATGTAATTACGTATGTTTATCAGTTGTCTAGTACCCACAAGCTTCGCTTACTTCGGGGCTAGATGGCGCTGTGTAATTTGTCTGACAACATTTATTTATTTAATAGAGGTCCAAGAAGAGAGCCTTGCGGTACTCCACTAGATACAAAAACCCAGCTGAAAATGTAGTTATTGACTACTATAGCCTGAGATCTTTGAGAAATATAGGACGTGAACCATCAATGCAGACTTGCACATGGACGGCACAACCCCTTCACTTAGGGATTTCTCAAAGAGCAGAGTAATAGGTAACGAAATACTGTATGCGCATTTGCATGCCCAGTGCGCAGAGCTGAAAATAAAACTGAGCGACGCACAGAACACCCATGCGTTATCTACTGGGGACGTCATCAAACCAGCAGCCCCCGTGTCTTACGCTGCCTGCCTCAGAATGGGCAAAAACAACCAGAGGCCAAAACCTGTGTCTGGCCCTGTCTTGGCTATCTACCCGGCTGATGAGGCGGACGAAAACCTCAAGAACGCGGACGCTACAAAAGCCGCCCTGAAGAAAGCAATTAACCCGGCCGCCCATGGAATACAAGTAGACAAACTGCGGAAAGTGGGGAACGCGGGTGTCGTCATTCAGACCACGTCCAAGGAATCGGCAGAGCGGCTTTGCAAGGTACTCCCACCCACCCTTAACACAACAACCCCGCAACGCCGCCGCCCCCTGGTCGCTCTCAACAACGTCAACGGGGATCCAAAAGGGGAAGATCTGATCAGAGCCGTCGTGGAACAAAACTTCGGGGAAGAATCGGGCTGGCCATTGGAGCGCATCAACAAGGAGGCAAAGGTGGCATTCAAGAAGTCAAAGGTGGGCGGCAGCAGGACTACCGTGGTACTTGACTGCTCCCCGGCGTTCAGGGATACCCTCATAAACCAGGGCAAACTGTATATTAATTGGGACGTGGTGTACGTGAATGATTTCCTACGTGTCACATGTTGCAACAAGTGCCAACTATATGGGCATCCCGAGAGATTCAGCAGGTCGGAGAGCTACACTTGCGGCAAGTGCGGAATGGGCGGCCATAAAACAGCGGACTGCAGCTCAACGACGATGGCCTGCGGAACCTGCAAGCGCTTCGGCAAACAGGCAGACCACAGAACCGCGTCGGTGGACTGCCCGGCCCGTCGTCATGCGATAGGTACGTCGCAACGACTAATTATGGATAGGGCTCTACCGATAGCTGCGAAGCGAGCGGCTGATATCAGTCTTGGACAGATCAATCTGGGTGGATCAAAGGTCGCAACGAGGGAGCTACACGCCATCGCGAGGGATCTACAACTTGACTTGGTATTGGTGCAAGAGCACTATAGAGACCCCAATATACTGGACATCGGGCCGGGTTCGAAAGCGGGAATCTTCGTCGCAAACTCGTCAATACCAATCACCACCTTTACCGACCTCTGCACATCCCACCTGTTCGTCGTCAACGTACATCCAGGACTTCATCTGATATCATCCTACTTCCAGTACTCTGACCATATTGAGCCCCATATCTTCTCCTTGGAGACGGCGTTGGATGGACTGCGTTGGATGGCGTTGGATGGACTGCGGCGTTCCAGGCCACTCGAGCATCGCTGCACAGCCTTCTGTATGGGTTGTGTCCGGACGACGACATGTCTAAAGACACGGCCCATCATGGGCTGGTGCGGTTGGCGGCGTCTTTCATGCCCTCGGGCCGAGCCTCGCCCTCTTCAACGCACGAGGATCTGGCAGAGATAATTAGGTATCTACCTAACACCGCAGCGGGTCTCGGTGGCGTTAGCTCATCGATCCTGGCAGGCACGTCTTTTTCGTGGCACCGAAGGAGTTCCTTCGGGTTTTAACACTCTGCGTAGTCATTATTGTATGGTAGGTTCGCCCACGCATGGCACACGCGAAGGAGTGCCGAAGAAAGGACGGAGAAGAGTGGAGGTGGTGCGCCAACGGACGGCAGCGGAGCCGTAAATGTATTTGTCGCCGCCCCAGAAGGGGGAGAGGGCACAAATGGGACTAACGAAATAGGTTAATAATTTATTGAGAGTCAAGAATTGCCCGCGGCACAAAAGAACCTTAGAGCAACGGTGCTGCGCGCATCTCTCGCGATTCGGCTCATATGATCGCGAGGTCGGTGGAGCCATGGGAGGTGGTGGGTTAGTTGTGTGCGCATTTAATAAGGAAGATTTAATAATAATAATAATAATGTATTTATTGTTCTCTCCACAATTTTGATTGGTGGCAACTCATCGGGTCCTGCGGATTTAGACAGATCAAGCTTAAGGAGTAATTTGATTATATTATAACACATATAAATAAAATAATACAAGGACTAATACAATAGTATTTATAATTACTGCACAAAATAAAATAAACATACATATACATACATAAATCCAGCGGTGATGATGACGACGATGATGATGATTTCTATATATTTTATGTTATATTTATTATTTTTATTACTAATGTTTATTTACAAAAAATATGTATATGTTAAGTATAGTATCAGTATCTGGTAGCCAGAGTACAAGCTTTGCGTAGTTTGGGACTAGATGGCAGTGTGTAATTTGTCCAGGCATATTTATTTATTTATATATTTAGTGCCTACTTTTTTTTTATACTACGTCGGATGTGAAGCGGTTATCGTCGCCATATTAACGCTCGAAATATAAAATATCGCTGGCGCGCTGCCACCCCCGCTGCCAACGCAGCATCTCCGTCCTTTCTTCTTTCTTGCGAGTGAATGAGGTCAACTCACTCGCAGGAACACAACAACCCACAAGGAAATTGACATTTGGCTGCGGTATTCTGTGAGGTGGAAGCACATTTCCCAGTCGGGTAACTTACAATTACGCTCCCTACTTCTCTCCTCCTTTCTTTTTGCCAGAGCTTCGTTTGTCAGTCAGCAGGGTGCACCGCGTGCAGGTGTAGTTGACTTTGGTTCAAAGATGTTGATGAACCACTTGCACCCCATAAATCATCTAAAAGTATTGAATGGGTTTTCGAAAAATGAATTCGAAATCTACATTTATTTAAGAAAAACCCATGGTTATCATTCGAGAATTAATTGTAATGCACTTAGTGTAGCGAAGCTTGCTGCAGGTGCATCACGCTCCAGTGGCAGTGAGGATCTCGATGCATCTCTACGCAGTTACGTTTGCACGATTTCAGATAACGCATCGCCCGGACAGGTTTCTAAGCAAATTATATCACGTAGGTGGATAACAAGGAGCCCGCCTGATGTAAAACGGTTTTAACAGCACATACGAGTATTTATATCGGTATTAATATGAAATTAAACTATATTAAACTAATATTAGTATAAAATTAAACTGAAGTTTTTTAATGTAGACCAATTTTCACTAAATATTAAAATATTTATGGTTCTTAAAGTAAAATTTTTGTCTTTCTGTCTGTCTGTCTGTCTGTCTGTCTGTCTGTATGTTTGTTATAGAAACAAAAACTACTCGACGGATTTTAACGAAACTTGGTACAATTATTCTTCATACTCCTGGGCAGGTTATAGTATACTTTTCATCACGCTACGAGCACTAAGAGCAGAGCAATGAAGGGAAATGTTGGGAAAACGAGACAAGTTACTCCATTTCTTAAGCTTCCGTCGCTGCACACGCCTTAATGGTTAAAGAGACACAGAAATCATGTATGACGGAAATGTTCTCCTTAAAATTATAATATAAAAATTATCCCACGACAGCATATGTCCATCTTTTATGGTTGAGTAAGAAACTTGCCAAGCACCGCGCCCGTACACAATGAATGCTGCCGCGCGGGGGGCAGGGAGCGGGCGGGGGTCGTTACGCGGCGTGGTACCACATGAGTAAAAAACGATGGTAGTACGGCATAGAAAAAATACGCCTAAGTGTGCTTGCCCAAACGTGCAGACACGTGACAATTATTGTTTTTTCCGTTGCAAATGCATTATTATTCACTGCAAATTGTTTACAATTCGATTTGCTTACTTTGCTTTAGTAGATAAGTTATTAAATATTGTTTTCTTTAGTTGGGTCATTGTTTTGTTTATTTCATTCGTTAAAAGTAGATTACTTTCGAGTTAGATGTTATTACGTCATTATTTTTTGTTGCACATTTGGATGCAAGGCAGGTACCTAAGAACGGTAAGTTAATTGCCCTCACCAAATAAACAGTATTTTTTGAGCGTTGTACAAACAAATCATTTGACCATCTGTGAATGTAAACAAAAGATAAGAAAGCTTAATAGTTTTATGAATGAGTCTTTATGCCTTTGCATGCCGACTCAGTCAGAAGTCGCAATATCCGAAAAAAATTGGCATTCCGATTATTCTGCTCCGAAATTTAAGACCACCACAACTTTGCAATGGAACTCGGCTAAAAATAACCCAGTTGCAACAAAATATAATCGAGGCTCAAATTTTAACAGGTTGCGGTGCAGGAGAAACCGTCTTTATTCCCAAAATTCCCATAAACTTAAATCTATAAAAGAAGAAACTGACTGACTGACTTATATATCAACGCACAGCCCAAACCGCTGGGTCTAGAGATTCCAAATTTGGCAAGTAGGTTCCTTATGACGTCTAGGGGTGCACTAAGAAAGGATTTGTCAAAATTCATCCCATAAGGGGGTGAAACGGGGGGTCCAAAGTTTGTATGGGTAAACAAGAATAGTTGGACTATTTTATCCGAAACTTTACACGAGTACTTCTATACATAAATGAGTACAAACGTGTTTCAGGATTTTTCAAAATTCAACCCCTAAAAGAGTAAAATGTGTTGAAAAAGTCTGAAAATCGTCATAGCTATTGTTGGCGACTGGCTGGATAGAATCTTTTTATAAATAATATTATTTTGTATTTGACATATTTTTTAAATTGTTTTACTTAGTTACGGTTTCCATGTATTCATTGTGTATGCTCCATTTGTGCTAGCAAGTAATATTAACGTATTAAACTCGGTTCTCTTACTGTACATATATCTACGTGTTTCCATTCCTTAATCATACAGTCCTCTACTCCTTAATATTTGGTCCATTCTTGCCGTAAGTAACAAAAAACCATTTCCTTCTCGAAAAATTTTCAAAATTTTTCACGTCATACATTTTCATTTCATTTCACGAATTCATATTTTCGTCCATAATGGAGACACGTAGTAAGAGCAAATCGGTTGCTAACCTGGCGACAGCTATGCAAGTCGAGCAGATACAGCGCGATCTATACGTAAGATCACCGCGTGGTGTCCGGTCGGCTGCAGCAGCAGTAACGGATGGTGTTTTAGCATTGCCTGCTAGTTCTGTCACACAGCCTGTGGACGCCACCCTCTCCTCCGGGGCACATCCTCGCTCCGGCAAACGTTCAAGTGGCAGTACTAGTCAACATCACGATCGCAATGTCCAAACACCATCTCGGAGTGAACGTAGTATTTGCAGTATACAGTCCGCAAGCGAGCATTCACATGCTTCAAATTCTTCCGCGACTATTCGTGCCAAGAAGCTATCTATCGAGGCGGAGGCTCTGCGGCATCGATTGCAGCGGGAACGGGAACTCGCTCAACAGCAGGCGGAGCGTGAGCGCGAACTCGCTCACCGGGAACGGGAACTCGCTCAACAGCAGGCGGAGCGTGAGCGCGAACTCGCTCACCAGCAGGCGGAGCGTGAGCGCGAACTGGCTCATTTGGAGTCTGAGGCAGAGCAAAGGGATCTGGAAGCCAAGCTTGCTGCATTGGAAGCATCAGATAAGTCATCTCGGTCTAGTTCTTACCATTCCAAGCGGCAACGCGTCACGACCTGGGTTTCTGAACAAAATGTAGCCATGGCGACACATGCAAAAAACATACCTGGCGAGACACCGGCTGACATCTTGAACAACACACAAGAAGTATGTTCACAGCAGCCTGTCCCCGCCAACGCGGTACCATTTTACAATACACGAAATGTCAACCATGGAAACCAGTCGAAACCCGCAAACGTAAATGTCGGCTTAAATAAACATGAGCGACAACAGGCTAACCTTCCCTTTTTAGACCCAATAACTCAGTTGGCCCAAGCCATTAATACCCTATCTGACCGCCCAAAGAAACAAGAGCTTTTATCTTTTTCAGGAGACATAAATCAATGGATGGCATTTAAAACTAGCTACGACAAAACTAAAATTTATTTTTCCGCAGCAGAGAACTTATCACGCCTTAACAATGCTGTTCGTGGTTTGGCGTACGAGTCTGTGGCTTCGCTATTCTGGACTTCCTGCGATCCCCAAGACGTGATGAACGCCTTGGAACAAACCTACGTCCGACCAGAAGTACTTGTAACGCGCGAGGTTGCTGCTCTGCGCGCCATAACAAAGTTAAGTTCTCCTGAAGATTTAAACTTCCTGGCCAATAAATTACGGAATTTTGTAAGTACATTAAAATTATTAAATCAAAGTGAATTCCTTTACTCACCAGAGCTCTTTCGCACTATTTTAATTAAGTTAAGCGAACACACTAGAGCTCGTTTTACCGACTTTGCAGCTACTTACATACCTGTGCAACAGAATGTTGCAAAATTAGAGGTGTTATCGCGGTTTCTACTGATCGAAGCCGACAAGCAACTAAGGTATAACTTCATATCCGATTGTACGTCTAAACCGCAACACCCGACACACTTCTTAAAATCGTTTAGTAAGAAAGAAATTAATGTACATGCTACTACCTCAAGTGACAAAACGCCTCAGTGTTCATATTGTAAGCAAGGGCCTCACAATATTAAAATGTGTAAAGCATTTTTGTCTCTTGCAATAGACGATAGATGGCGCTGGGTTCGAGATAGTAAAATATGCTACCGCTGTCTTAAATCAAATCCACATACTTGGAACAATTGTCGAGCTAAGCATTGCGGTGTTAAAGGGTGTACTAGACGACATAATTCACTACTTCACGGCACGGCAACTGCTGATACAGGAGTAACTCCGACGCCTATTACACAATGTAATACGAATATAACCCAAATACCTTCAAATGTGTCAACTATTACTAGTGACGAAAGCGGTGGTGCGAACAACATTGAACCAACCGTTAAAGTTACGAACACTTCTGATATTTTAATTAATGTAACAGAGTCGCAGTCGTATTCACGTCCACTTGGTCTACTGAAAACAGTGCCGATCGTGCTGGAGGGCCCTAATGGCAATTTTGAAACGACGGCGTTGCTTGACGAGGGCAGTACGGCGACGCTGATCGACGGCGAGGTAGCAGCGCGTATTGGAGCTACCACCACTTCTCAAGAACGGCTTCGTATTGAAGGCGTAGGTGGTATGACAAAAGACGTTGACGTAAGTTACGTAAAATTTTTCATTCGTGGGCGTAATTTACCCGACCGATATTTGGTAGAGCATGCGCGTGCTATTCAACCTCTGGGTCTACGTGTTCAAAATCCACATATAATCAATTTTATGGATTTTACACACTTGTCTGATCTAGCTGACGAACTTTCATATACTAACGTAACTCCTACTGTCCTTATCGGCGCCCCCGATTGGCATTTATCGTTGAGCCGCGAAGTACGTTGTGGCAATAGGAATGAACCTGTCGCCTCGAAAACTTTATTAGGTTGGGTGCTTCACGGCGCTCTATCAGTTTCGTCCAAACCGCTCGAATTTATAAATAACGTATGTGAAAATCTAGATGCTCTAATAAAAAGTCAATACGAAATTGATTCATTAGGTATTATAAAGAGCACACCCCGACCCAACGAAGATGATAAGCGGGCTGTAGACATTGTTGATACCTCAGCACGTCAACTCGATGACGGTCGGTTCGAGGTTTGTCTACCTTGGAAAAGAGATTTGCCTATCATACCGGACAGTTACCCACAAACATTGTCACGTTTCAAATCCCTTGAGCGACAAATGTCAAAAGACCCATTATTTGCTACAGCGTACCAAAATTTTATTAATGATATTGTCAAGAAAGGTTACGCAGAAGAGTGTAATCCACAGACTTATTATAAACGGATGCCACCAAATGTCTCTTGCGTTAACCCAGACGGCACTATTCGATGGTACCTACCCACATTTGGCGTCTTCCACCCTCAAAAAAGGAAACTAAGAGTTGTACATGATGCAGCCGCAGCTACCAAAGGCACTAGCCTTAATAGCTTGCTTTTGCAAGGTTTTGACCTACTGTGTTCTCTTTTAAGTATCCTCTTTCGTTTCAGAGAAGGTGTCGTAGCTCTGAATGCAGACATCAGGGAAATGTTTCCTCAAGTGAAAGTAGCACCGAGAGACAGAGATGCTCAACGTTTTCTCTGGCGCAACAAAGACGGCGACATTATGGAGTATCGTATGACCTGTTTAATTTTTGGTGCGATATGCAGTCCATTTATCGCGATGCATGTAAAAAACAAGAACGCTAAAGAGTTTGAGGTGAGGTGTCCTACCGCATGTAAAGCGATTCTTGAGGATCACTATATGGACGACTATCTGGGCAGCCACCCTAACGTTGCTGATGCCGCACAGCTAGCCGCCGATATAGTAACAGTTCACAAATCATGCGGTTTTGAAATGCGAGCTTGGACTTCAAACTTCCCTGAGGCACTTACCCTTGTCCCTAAAGAACTCAGAAGCAATGCGAGTTCAGACGTTTGTCTACCACATAATAGTGAGGTTGGAGTACTAGGAATCAAATGGAATCCATCGGAAGACTCCTTGCGATTCCGCCCAGGACCTGATGTATCCTCCAGCATGATAACTAAACGAAGTTTATTATCAAGTGTGATGAAAGTGTATGACCCACTAGGTCTACTAATGCCCGTAATTATTTGGGGAAGAATTTTAATTCAGAAATTATGGCGGGCGGGTATTGACTGGGATACACCAATAACAAATAACTATCTTATTGAATGTAATGAATGGTTTACTCAATTACAGAATGCCGCCAATATTAAAATTCCGCGTTGCTACTTAAGCAAGTCCGATCCCGCGGATATTCAACTACATTTAATAGCTGACGGCGGTGAGCAAGCGTATGCCTGTGTAGCATATTGGCGTTTTAGTTACGATAATGGCTTTGTATCCACATCTCTTATAGGAAGTAAAGCACGAGTTGCTCCACTGAAGCCTCTATCTATTCCCCGCTTGGAGCTACAAGCGGCACTTATTGCTTCGCGGTTCGCACAAACTATTTTACTTGCTCATCGTCTTAAGCCCTCCGCAACCACTTTTTGGACGGACTCAACCACCGTACTAAAGTGGATACGGAGTGATGCGCGGAAATTTAAACCTTTTGTAGCTCATAGGTTGGGAGAGATATTGGAAACCACTAACCCGTCCAATTGGAGGTGGCTCCCTACCTCTCTCAACGTTGCTGATGATGCAACAAAACCAAAAAAAACTGCATTTGACTCCGTCTCATAGATGGTTTTGTGGACCACAGTTTCTGTTAGAGCCACTATGTAGTTGGCCGACCGAGCAAATAATTGACATGAATGAGACCTCACCAGATTCCGAAATAAAGACGGAACTTGTGGGGCTGCTCATTCACGTCCCATTTCCAGATCTTCCGGTACCAAATCCGACGCGATTTAGTTCATGGTTGCGTTTGCTACGCACAACCGCCCAGATTCTCCGGGGTGCGCGAATCTTTCGATTAAAACTATCTCGACCTATAATACAAAATTCTAAATTGTATACAGATGGCGCCACATCCTCCTCGCAGCTTCGTGCGTCAGACATGATACAAGCCGAAACGATGCTTCTACAACAAGCTCAGATGGACAGCTTTCCTGAAGAACTGAAAGCCCTTCGAGCTACGCAGCCCGTGCCCAATAAAAGTCGTATAGCAGCACTTGCACCAGTACTCGACAACAACAATTTGCTTCGCCTAGATACACGAATTAAATCTGCTCCAGGAGTCACTGAAAACGCCAAATCATCTATAATTTTGGATGGACACCACCATATAACACGTTTGTTGATCCTTCATCACCATGTTCAAGCAGCCCACTGTTTCAACGAGCTTGTCCTAAACGAATTGCGACAAAAATATTGGATAATAAAAGCAAGAAGCGCAATCCGCAGCGTAGCGAGGGCTTGCACTAGGTGCCGAAGATGGAAAGGCCAAACAATTACGCCACAGACCGGCGATTTACCTCTAGAAAGATTAGACCACCACAAAAGACCGTTTACTCACGTAGGCCTAGATTACTTTGGCCCAATACTAATCTCCGTGCTTAGACGCCACGAGAAACGCTACGTTGCTCTTTATACGTGTTTGGTCACGAGAGCCCTTCATCTAGAAATAGTCACATCTCTGTCATCTGACGCCGCTATAATGTCTTTAAGACGTTTCATTGCACGCCGAGGTTCTCCATCTACCATATTCTCAGACAATGGCACTAATTTCGTCGGCGCATCGCGTGAACTTCGATCTTTACATGACGAGTCAGTCGAAGAATTCGCTACAAATCACAAAATTGAATGGCGCTTGATTCCACCTGCATCCCCTTTCATGGGAGGAGCCTGGGAGAGACTTGTGCGATGTGTAAAAAAAAGCATTAAGATCATGTCTTCATGAAAAATTAAAGGAAGATGTACTAATGACGTTTTTGATAGAGGCCGAAGCAATAGTCAATTCACGACCACTCACGTACATACCATCTTCAGCAGATGTACCTGAAGCATTGACGCCATTTCACTTCATTCTAGGGACTTCATCAGTAGCACCGTGGACATGCTCGCTAACAGATGCAGATTTAACACGTAGATGTAACTGGAGGAGAGTATTACGCCTCGCCGATCATTTTTGGGCACGATGGCTACACGAATACCTACCAACGCTCCGACCAAGAGGCTATTCACGAAACGTGTCGACATTAAGCGAGGGTGATGTGGTGCTTATCGCTGACCCTACTCTGCCTCGCGGTTTATGGCCGTTAGGGAGAGTAGTTAAGACCTACAGAGGTCCTGACGGAGCGGTTCGCGTAGTGGACGTCCGCACTAGAAGCGGCACGCTGCGCCGACCGCTCCGGAAGCTTATTTTAATTGAGGCTGATGCTGAGCCCCCGCCAGTCGCCACCAACAGCTAGTGTGACACACAGGGGTCCAGGATGTTGGCGACTGGCTGGATAGAATCTTTTTATAAATAATATTATTTTGTATTTGACATATTTTTTAAATTGTTTTACTTAGTTACGGTTTCCATGTATTCATTGTGTATGCTCCATTTGTGCTAGCAAGTAATATTAACGTATTAAACTCGGTTCTCTTACTGTACATATATCTACGTGTTTCCATTCCTTAATCATACAGTCCTCTACTCCTTAATAGCTATTGTTTTTTAGGGTTCCGTACCCAAAGGATAAAAAAGAACCCTATTACTAAGGCTCCGCTGTCCGTCCGTCCGTCCGTCTGTCACCAGTTTGTATATCATGAACCGTGATAGTTAAACAGTTGAAATTTTCACAGATGATGTATTTCTGTTGCCGCTCTAACAACAAATACTAAAAAACAGAATAAACTAAATATTTATGGGGGCTCCCATACAACAAACGTGATCTTTTTGTTCTTTTTTGCTCACAATTGATAACGGCAATAGGTAAACGCTTGAAATACTCACAGTCATAATATTTAGTTATATATTCACTTTAAAAATAAATAATGAAATAAAAATAAAACAAATATTTAAGGGGGGCTCCCATACAATAAATGTGTTTTTATAGATAATGGTACGGAACCCTTCGTGCACGAGTCCGACTCGCACTTGGCCGGTTTTATGGTATATGGGGTCGCTGATTACGAAAAAAACAACTATTTAATAATCCAACATAGCCGACGTGACAACTCTGTAGGGGTGCAATGGGGTTGAAATGTCATAATATCAATATGGGTGTCGATTCTATGGTTTTTCAAATTTTGCCTCTAAGAGGGTAAAACGGAGGTCCAAAGTTTGTATGGGAAAATGAGATTAGTTGGTTTTTATGGGAAAACGAGATTAGTTGGACTTATCCTAAATTTTACACGAGTACTTCTATTGATTAATGCGTAAACATGTGTTTGCCCCGAATGTCACGCGAGCGAAGCCGCGGGCGAAAGCTAGTTGGAAATATTAAAAATAATACATGAAGTCAGTTTTTGATAAAATTATTCGAAGACAGTTTCTGGTAAACACTTTTTTCATAACACAAACTCACGTTTTAAATAATATTTACGAATCTCCATTGATAAGATTCTCACACCTTTGACATAACTCAATATATATTTAACACTGTGTAAAATGAACATTTCTGTATTCATATATTAGTATCCGCCAATTGAAGTCATGTCCGCTAAGGTAGCCGTTGTCTCGGGGTCCAACAAGGGCATGGGTTTTGCCATCGTTAAAGGATTGTGTAAGAGATTTGATGGCATCGTGTACCTGACATCAAGAGACGAGGCCAAAGGTAAAGAAGCCGTGGCAGAATTGAACAAACTTGGTCTTTATCCAAAATACCACCAACTCGACGTTACAGATAAAAACAGCGTCAAGAAATTCAGTGAACACCTCAAGAAAACTCACAAAAACATTGATATCCTGGTGAATAATGCCGCTGTAGCAAACAGTGATGATTTTTATAACAACTATGAAGAACAGAAATACATCATGGACATCAACTACTACAGTATCCTTAATATTCAGGAATTTATTTTTCCGTTAGTTAGAAACAATGGAAGAATTCTAAATATCTCCAGTGATTGCGGTCATCTATCTAATCTGAGGAATAAGTATTGGATCAAGAGATTATCCAACAAAGATCTGACGGTAAAAGATGTAAATGAATTTGTGGAATGGTACATGGAATCAGTGAAGAATGGAACTTTCAACCCAGATGATATTGCTGATAAAGCAACAGTAGCAGCTTACAGAGTAGCTAAAATAGCTCTGAGTGCATTCACAATGATACAACAAAAGGAATTAGTGCCAAAGAATATCTCTGTGAATTCTTTGCACCCAGGTCTTATCCGTACTGGCATGACTGGTAACCGTGGGTTCTTGAGTGCTGACCAGGCGGCAGAAACACCTCTGTACTTAGTGCTGGATGCTCCCCAAGATCTGAAAGGCGAATACGTGTGGTATAATAGGAAAATTTTGGACTGGTACGATACTGAAGCGGATTACTATTTCAAAGTAGATGCGTTGGATAAGGACTATGGAATATAATAATGTTTAAATTTTCATCTCCATACACAATCATTAATAATTTAATGATTTTACTATTGGATTAAATCCTCTAGAGTCTAATTCATCAAACTCTAGTGTAAATCATAGTTATGTAATCAGATATGCTTTCTTGAAAACTGTTTTGATGAATTCATTGTTGATAACTTTAAATAATCTATCTATATATATAAAACATTCGGGTTAGTTCGAACACTTATAACTCGAGAACGACTGCACCAATTGTCATGGTTTTTGATTTGTTGGGTTTGTCTACGTCCCGATTAGCAGAATAACTCTTAAAAATATTGTAAAATTGTCGAAAAAATAAAATAAAAGAAAAAACATTTTTCCATACAAAATGTTCGTGCGTGTCGTACCTGTCAAATGCGATGTTGACGTAAGTACGTCAAATGTGAACGTACGTACGTGAAATGTCAACTCTATTTCTCATTTTTACGTATTGAAAGTTGGCTGTGTTTTGTTTTGAAACAGTTTTGTGGGTTGAAACATTTATTGGTTGTAAAATATTTATGCGTGCGTTCAAAAATCAAGCTCCATTAAGTCTATATATATATGTAAAAGAAAGTCGTGTTAGTTACACAATTTATAACTCAAGAACGGCTGGATCGATTTTTATGATTTTGGTTTTTTTAGATTTGTCTTGGTCGGGAATAGGATAATAAGTATTAAAAACATTGAAAAATTGACGAAAAAATTAAATAAAAGAAAGAACATTTTCCCATACAAATAGTGTTAGTTAAAAAAGGATTGGGATATTTATTGATTGTCAAGTAAATGTCAAATCGATTGGTCTCACGTTTATGGCGCGAAAGTTGTTTGTGATTTGTTTTGAAAATTGTTTTGTGGATTGAAATGTTTATTGGTTGTCAGTTGGTACTTTTTTGTCACTTAGTAAAGTACTGAACTTAATATTTACCCACTGTTGGGATATGAGTCTTCGCTCAACCGAAGATGTTTAGAGCATACTCCACCACGCTGCTCAAATGCAGGTTGGCGAAGGCCAGTGATTTCAAACCGTCTAACGGCTACTATTAGGGTGGTAATCGGCTTCAGCTTCGGCGGTAGGCCCCCAGGACCGACGGCTTAACGTGCCTTCCGAAGCACGGAGGAACTCGAGATAATATAAAATCATCTATGAACAGGCTACGGTTGACGTTGCCTGTTCATAGATACCTGATAGAGCCTGATCAATGACGCCATCGTGTTCTCTATAATTTTCTACTAGCTTTCGCCCGCGGCTTCGCTCGCGTATCATTCGGGGCAAACACGTGTTTACTCATTAATCAATAGAAGTACTGGTGTAAAATTTAGGATAAAATAGTGCAACTAATCTCGTTTTCCCATACAAACTTTGGACTTCCGTTTCACCCTCATAGAGGTAAATTTTGAAAAATCTTTTTAGTAATTCGTGTCCACTACGTTATATTTTCAAATAGATGCCATTGTCGTAATTAACGTCCCAGAAAACCATAGAATCAACACCCTAATTGATATTATGACATTTCAACACCATTGCACCCCTACAGAGTTGTCACGTCGGCTATGTTGGATTATTATATAGTTGTTTTTTTCGTAATCAGCGACCCGATATACCATAAAAACAATACCCATGACGATTTTCAGAATTTATGACCCCATTTTACCCTTTTAGGGGTTGATATTTTCAAATCAATGCCATTTTTGTAATTGACGTCCCAGAAAACCATAGGATCAACACCCATATTAATATTATACCATTTTAACCCCACCGCACCCCCACAGGGGTGATTTTATGTCATGTCGGCTATGTTGGATTATAAAATAGTTGTTGTTTTCGTAATCAGCGATCCGATAAACCATAAAAACAATGCCCATGACGATTTTCAAACTTTTTCACCCCGTTTTACCCTTTTAGGGGTTGAATTTTAAAAAATCGTGAAACATGTGTTTACTCATTTATCTATAGAAGTACTCATGTAAAGTTTCAGATAAAATAGTCGAACTAATCTTGTTTCCCCATACAAATTTTGGACACCCGTTTCACCCATTTAGGGGATGAATTTTGAAAAATCCGTTCTCAGTGCACCCCTAGACGTCATAAGGAACCTACTTGTCAAATTTGGAATCTCAAGACCCAGCAGTTTGGGCTGTGCGTTGATATATAAGTCAGTCAGTTTCTTCTTTAATATATTTAGATAAAATACTTTCAAATCTTAGTAATTTCGTGTTCACTATGTAACATTTTCAAATCGATGCTATTTTCGTAATTGACGTCCCAGAAAACCATAGAATCAACACCCATATTGATATTATGACATTTCAACCCCATTGCAACCCCACAGGGGTGATTTTATGTCACGGCGACTATGTTGGATTATAAAATAGTTGTTGTTTTCGTAATAGACGACCCGATAAACCATAAAAACAATACCCATGACGATCTTCAGACTTTTTGACCCCATTTTATATTTATGACAAGCTCGGTGGTCGAATGGTAGGAATAGCTACTTTGACTCCGAGGTCGCAGGTTCGATTCCCGCACAAGACAAATATTTGTGTGCATGAACATGTATGTTTGTCTTGGTCTGGGTGTTTTCTATGTATTATACGTATGTATTTACAAAAAAAAAAATGTATTTAAGTACATTTATCAGTTGTCTAGTACCCATAACACAAGCTTTTGCGCTTAATTTGGGACTGGATAGCGCTGTGTAGGTTGTCCAGAAATATTTATTTCTTTATTTTACCCTTTTCGGGGTTGAATTTTGAAAAATACTTGCCAAATTTGGAATCTCTAGACCCAACGGTTTGGGCTGTGCGTTGATATATAAGTCAGTCAGTCAGTCAGTCAGTTTCTTCTTTTATATATTTAGATTCATTGTATTAGTTTCAAGAAATCATAAATTTAGTTCAGCTAATATGTATACCAAGACATTCATTGACTGTTAGGCGGTACGAAGTTCGCCGGGACAGCTAGTATTATAATATAATGTGCCGTACTTACTTTATTTAGCATTTCTCAGATGAAGCATACGTACATTTTTCTATGTCTCCCTTTTTTATCTTGTTAATATTTTTTTACACTACGTCGTGTGGCAGACAAGCATACGGCCCGCCTGATGTGAAGCGGTTACCGTAGCCATATTAACGCTTGCAACAAAATATCGCTCGCGCGCCGCCACCACCGCTGCCAACGCACATCTCCTTCCTTTCTGGTGACCTCACTGACTCGCAGGAACACAACAACCCTCAAGGGAATTGTTATTTGATTACAACTATGTAATCGTTGACAGTTTATTTGTTTACAAGGGATAGAGAATGTGCCTCAACGCGCACGCGCTGCCTACACGCCCGAACAGGTAACATTGAAACGAGTCAACTCCGCTGGAGATATGTTCTGCTAGTAAATGTAATATTATCAACAAATTAACAAACAGGTTAATTGTATATTAAGTTTATTTATTTAAAATCTTTATTGACCACAAATTATATAACGGTACAAAAGGCGGACTTAACGCTAAAAGCAGTCTCTACCATTCAACCTTCGGGACAAGCAGAAAGTCACGTGTGCGGTTCTGAAGAAGCAAAACAAAAGCAGATTTATGTAATAAAATATAATACAAGGACTAATACAATAGTATTTATAATTACTGCACAAAATAAAATAAACATACATATACATACATAAATTCAGCGGTGATGATGACGACGATGATGATGATTTCTATATATTTTATGTTATATTTATTATTTTTATTACTAATGTTTATTTACAAAAAATATGTATATGTTAAGTATAGTATCAGTATCTGGTAGCCAGAGTACAAGCTTTGCGTAGTTTGGGACTAGATGGCGGCAGTGTGTAATTTGTCCAGGCATATTTATTTATTTATTTATTTAGTGCCAACTTTTTTTTTATACTACGTCGGATGTGAAGCGGTTATCGTCGCCATATTAACGCTCGAAATATAAAATATCGCTGGCGCGCTGCCACCCCCGCTGCCAACGCAACACCTCCTTCCTTTCTTCTTTCTTGCGAGTGAGTGAGGTCAACTCACTCGCAGGAACACAACAACCCACAAGGGAATTGACATTTGGCTGCGGTATTCTGTGAGGTGGAAGCACATTCCCCAGTCGGGTAACTTACAATTACACTCCCTACTTCTCTCCTCCTCTCTTTTCGCCAGAGCTTCATTTCTCAGTCAGCAGGGTGCACCGCGTGCAGGTGTAGTTGGCTTTGATTAAAAGATGTTGATGAACTACTTACACCCCATAAACCATCTAAAAGAATGGAATGGTGTTTCTTTTTAAAATTGAATTTATTCGAAAACTGCATTTATTAAGAGGCCAATGCTTATCATTCGAGAATTAATTGTAATGCACTTAGTGTAGCGAAGCTTGCATCACGCTCCAGTGGCAGTGAGGATCTCGATGCATCTCTATGCAGTTACGTTTGCACGATTTCAGATAACGCATCGCCCGGGCAGGTTTCTAAGCAAATTATATCACGTAGGTGGATAACAAGGAGCCCGCCCGATGTAAAACGGTTGTAACAGCACTTACGAGTATTTATATCGGTATTAATAACAAAATTAAACTGTAGTTTTTTAACGTAAACCGATTTTTATTAAATATTAAATTTATTAAAATAAAAAATATTTATCCATCTGTTTGTCCGTCTTTGTAAATGTCTGTTTCTTCCGGCTATCCTCCGAAATAGCTAGACCGATTATGGGAGGATATTCTTCTACTTTATTTTATATATGAGAGGCCCCCCCCGCTCAACGGCGGACAAAAGTGTATAACAATTGGCTAATGACTCGTAGAAAGAGTTTTATAAATTCAGTAAAATTATTATATTGAAAGTGTTTATGAACAAGGTTCCAATCCTCAACTAATCGATTTATGGACATGATCATGATATGATAGACAAGACTAAATTCAATAGAAATGTTTACTTAAAATCTGCTCTTATCTCTATCATTACATAACACAAACTCACGTTTTAAATTATATTTACGAACCTCAATATCAATATAGGTTGACCTCCATTGATAAGATTATCGTACTTATGACATAACTCAATATATATATAATACTGTGTAAAATGAACATTTCTGTATTCATATATTAGTATCCGCTAATGGAAGCCATGTCCGCTAAGGTAGCCGTTGTCTCGGGATCCAACAAAGGCCTGGGTTTTGCCATCGTTAAAGGATTGTGTAAGAGATTTGATGGCATCGTGTACCTGACATCAAGAGACGAGGCCAGAGGTAAAGAAGCCGTAGCAGAATTGAACAAACTTGGTCTTTATCCAGAATTCCACCAACTCGACGTTACAGATAAAAACAGCGTCAAGAAATTCAGTGAGCACCTCAAGAAAACTCACAAAAACATTGATATCCTGGTGAATAATGCCGCTGTAGCAAACAGCGATGAATTTTATAACAGCTATGAAGAACAGAAATACATAATAGACATCAACTATTACAGTATCCTTAATATTCAGGAATTTATTTTTCCGTTAGTTAGAAACAATGGAAGAATTCTAAATATCTCCAGTGATTGCGGTCATCTATCTAATCTGAGGAATAAGTATTGGATCAAGAGATTATCCAACAAAGATCTGACGTTAAAAGATGTAAATGAATTCGTGGAATGGTACTTGGAATCAGTGAAGAAAGGAACTTTCAACCCAGATAATATTGCTGATAAAGCAACAGTAGCAGCTTATAGAGTAGCTAAAATTGCTCTGAGTGCATTCACAATTATACAACAAAAGGAATTATTGCCAAAGAATATCTCTGTGAATTCAATGCACCCTGGTCTTGTTCGTACCAGTATGACTGGTAATCGTGGGTTCTTGAGTCCTGACCAGGCGGCAGAAACACCTCTGTACTTAGTGCTGGATGCTCCTCAAGATCTGAAAGGCGCATACGTGTGGTTTGATAGGAAAATTTTGGACTGGTACGATACTGAAGCGGATTACTATTTCAAAGTAGATACGTTGGATAAGGACTATGGAGTATAATAATGTTTAAATTTCATCTCCATACATAATCATTAATAATTTAATGATTTTACTATTGGATTCAATCCTCTAGAGTCTAATTCATCAAACTTAAGTGTAAATCATAGTTATGTAATCAGATATGCTTTCTTGAAAATTGTTTTGATGAGTTCATTGTTGATAACCTTAAATAATATTATAATACAATGTGCCGTACTTACTTTATTTTTGTAGTATTTCTCAGATGGAGCTTACGTATATTATTTCCCTATGTCTCCCATTTTTATCTTGATAATAAGATTTTTTTTTATACTACGTCGGTTGGCAGACAAGCATACGGCCCGCCTGATATGGTTACTGTAGCCATATTAACGCTCGCAATATAAAATATCGCACGCGCGCCGCCACCCCCTCTGCCAACGCGCATCTCCTTCCTTTCTGGTGACCTCACTGACTCGCAGGAACACTTGTTGTCTTCCTAAAAAAAAAACCCTCAAGGGAATTGTCATTTGATTACAACTATGTAATCGTTGAAAGTTGATTTGTTTACAAGGGATAGAAAATGTGTCTCAACACGCACGCGCTGCCTACATGCCCGATCAGGTAACAATGAAACCAGTCAATTCCGCTGAGATATGTTCTGCAAGTAAATGTAATATTATCAACAAATTAACAAACAGGTTAATTGTATATTAAGTTTATTTATTTAAAATCTTTATTGACTACAAATTATATAATGGTACAAAAGGCGGGCTTAACGCTAAAAGCATTCTCTACCAGTCAACCTTCGGGACAAGCAGAAAATCACGATTGCGGTTCTGAATGTGAAGCTTGCTGCAGGTGCATCTAGTGGCAGTGAAGATCTCGATGCATCTCTATGCAGTTATGTTTGCACGATTTTGTACCAATTACCAATACCCCACTCGTCGTTAATTACTTCCAGTTTCGTTAATTGAATTAAATTAAATATTCATTTATTTCCATATCGAGCATCCATATAAAATGTAATCATTAGTTATGTATGTATATATTTAACATGTGAAAATTATGTTAATACATATTTGTATTCATTCACTGAACGGATGTATTATAAGAAATCAGAATTCAGTTTGCTGCACACATGCTGCACTTTCCGTGCAGCGGGGCGTGCTTAGACGTGCACTATACGCTCTAGTTGGCAATTCATCCATACTGCCTTCGGCTCGTAGATACACTCTGCACTTAACTAGCTCTTGCCCGCGGGTTCAACCGTGGGAACACATTAGATAGCCTCCTTTATGTTAACTCAGGTTAATTTGGGGTGTAAGAAGTTCATCAAAATCTTTGAACCATAGCCAACTTCACCTGCACGGGGTGCACCCTGCTGACTGACAAACGAAGCACTGGCGAAAAGAGAGGTAGGGAGCGTAATTGTAAGCTACCCGACTGGGGAATGTACCTCCTCCTCGCAGAAGACCACAGCCAAATAACAATTCCCTTGAAGGTTGTTGTGTTCCTGCGAGTGAGTGAGGTTACCAGAAAGGAGTAGCTGCTGCGTTGGCAGCAGGGGTGGGTAACCGCTGCATATCAGGTGGGTCGTATGTTTGTCTGCCACTCGAAGTAGTATAATAAAAAAAAATCTGTGCACCAAATTCCATCAAAATCTATTCAACAATTTGGGCCTGATAAAGTAACAAACGTCTATACACCTCTGCTTATTTTCGCATTTTTAACATACAAACTATTACCCGTGGCTTTGCCCGCATGGTCATTTTTAGGGTTCCGAACCTCAAAAGGAAAAACGGAACCCTTATAAGATCACTTTGTTGTCCGTCTGTCTGTCTGTCTGTCAAGAATTTCTATGTCGAGAATGCGTGGAGGTATCAAGCTGAAATTTGAACTGTATACTCAGGTCTACGGTCCCATGAAGTTAAAAAAAAATCAAACTGCTAAGTTTACGTAGAAAAAAGTTACGGCCGTTTATTCAGCAAAAACGCATATTTCGACAAACTCAAGGGAATCAAAACCTATAGGGTACTTCCCGTTGACCTAGAACTATGAAATTTGGCAAGTAACATCGTTATAGACTACAAGTACAGGAATAAATCTCAAAACTATACATTTGTAAATAGATCTTAAAAAATAGGGGGTCTATATTTTTTATAGGGTGTGGAAATTTCAAATTGAAACTACTAGTTCAAATGGGGTATCATATGAAAGGGCTTGATGTACACATTGCAAAATATATTTTATTTATTTTTTTCGACGCATTATTTATTATTTATAATGAAAAATATCAAATTTAATAATGATACTACGTACCTACGGAACCCTCGGTGGGCGAGTCCGACTCGCACTTGTCCGGCTTTTTTTTCCATTGGAATAATATGTTATTCTGGGATAAAAAGTATATCGTTTATGTCGTCGAATAAAAAGTAGTATATGTTTCTTACGAGTATATATAAAAAAAATATTTTCGTAATGTTCGTGTATACCGCTGAGAGAACTGACCACAGTTCACCACACCACCAGGTGGTGGGAATGGTTGAGATCCCCCTCCTATTCAGCAGATATCCAATCCCAGAAGTGGGATGAATATGGGTTGATAGAGATCTACTTCAAAGGCTTGCAACGCGGATCAGTAACCCTTTGGTGATTGCTTACCATCAGGTAACTCACATATGAGTCACCTGTGCTTGGGGTATACAAAAAACTGCTTATCTACTCTAATACTAAAATTATGAGTTTAAAAAACTAAACACAGGATCTTAATTTAATTTAAGT
Organism: Hypsopygia costalis; assembly: GCA_937001555.2. Classification (NCBI taxonomy): domain Eukaryota; kingdom Metazoa; phylum Arthropoda; class Insecta; order Lepidoptera; family Pyralidae; genus Hypsopygia; species Hypsopygia costalis. The sequence goes on along the minus strand of OW443327.2, from coordinate 33,395,395 downwards.
CTTTTACGAACAAGACATCAAAATAAATTTAAAATGTTTCTTTTCGATACAGCTCTTTATGGATAACTGTATCGAAAAATAACTTTATCTAATCTCATACTGAAATTTAGAGATTAAAAAACTAAACACAGAATCTTAATGTCAGTCTTTTACGCACAAGACATCAAAATAAATTTAAAAAGTTACTTTTCGATACAGCTCTTCTATGGACAACTGTATCGAAAAATAACTTTTTTTCCATTTCGATACAGCTTCAGCCCTGGATACGGATATGGATGGTATTTTTAACAAGTTGCAATGCAAGTGCATTGCAACGTTGCAAATTTTTTCTATATAATCTGTGAACGCGGCGCCGCGCGGCGCGTCGCGCATGTGCACCACGCATGCTCCATCTGCAAATGGATTTATAAGTAAGAAATAAAGCTGTTAAATTAACTTCATGGTTTTATTGAAAATTTTATTATCATCTATTTTTTTAGATTAGTTAAAGTAGTGTATCAAACTGCATATAATTAGGTCTTAAAATACCCATATGACGATAGCGCTACGAGCACTTAACGATAGCGTCATGAGTTTATCACATGAGTTTATCACTTGAGGGAATGTGATAATAGAATCACATTCGCCTTCGGCTCATGTGATAAACTCATGTGGTGTGATGATATAATCACTCGTATTTTAAGAAACCATATTATGTAACAGTTTCTTTTATTCTGTAAAGTCTGTTATACTAACACAATTACTACACGTAATAAAAAAAATAGGTAGGACTATGGAATAAAACATGATTGGAAATCCAAAATCTCCAGCTCACCATCGCTTAATGAACCGCCTAAGCTCGTCAATTTCATGGTTGAAATACAAAACAAAACAATTTCACTAAGCCCGTGAAGTTTCCGACAGACGATGATCACAAACGCCCACAGACCCCAATCTGTCGAAGCTGTCAGCGTAACTTAGTGCGGGTTCGATTCCAACTTTTGGCATTAATTAAATTCAAAGAAACAATAATGAGGTGATCAATCAATATGTCGGTAATGATTTACACAATTTAAATATAATATTGATAATATTGTCAGACAAATTACACAGCGCCATCTAGCCCCAAAGTAAGCGAAGCTTGTGTTATGGGCACTAGACAACTGATAAACATACGTAAATACATTTTTTTTTGTAAATACATACTTATGTTACATAGAAAACACCCAGACTAAGACAAACAGACATGTTCATGCACACAAATGTTTGTCCTGTGTGGGAATCTAAATTAATGTATTTTTTAATATAGAATGTTGCGGACAAAAGTGTTTAACAATTTGGCAAGTGACTCGTAGATAGAGTCTTATAAATTCGGTAAATTTAATGAATTGGAAGTGTTTACGAATAAGATACCAATCCTCAACTAATCCATTTTTTTTTATACTACGTCGGGTGGCAGACAAGCATACGGGCCGCCTGATGTGAAGCGGTTACCGTAGCCATAATTAACGCTCGCAACATAAAATATTACTCGCGTGCCGCCACCCCCGATGTCATCGCAGCATCTCCTTCCTTTCTGGTGACCTCACTCACTCGCAGGAACACAACAGTCTTCAAGGGAATTGTTATTTGGTTGCGGTATTCTGTGAGGTGGAGGTACATTCCCCAGTCGGGTAGCTTACAATTATGCTCCCTACCTCTCTTAATTTATGGGCTGGATTGTTATTGCATAACGACATCCATTATGAGAAATTTTTTACAAGTTACGTAATAGTCGGATTTCCAAAACAATATTGATTTTGTGGTTAGCATCCCCTTAATTACTGCAACGCTAAGTACTGCAAAAGTAATATTTAACAGTCCTTTCACTTAAATTTTCTTTTCTTGTTCTTATCTATTTTACATATTTTCTGACGCATGCGTATGTGAATTACAAAATACATTCGACAAAAGGTTATATTTGTTTAGGGCAGAAAACAGAATCAATTTTGACTGAGGAAGGAAATGTTTAATGAAATAATAGGCTTTGTGTTAGAGAATGATTTCTTATTAAAATCATATCGGGTTGAAATTTGGCATGCAGGTGGCTTTTTTATATGAAAGGGGAGCAAGCGAGCATTTGGGTCACCTGATGGAAAGCAATCACCACCGCCCATAGAAATCAGCAACACGAAGGGGTCGCCGATACGTTGGCAGGAGGGCCGTAGGTTTGCATACTACCTAAAAGGTACAAAACTTCACAGAATGTAGCAGCCAAAGACAAATCCATTGAGGGTTGTTATGTTCCTGCGAGTGAGTGAGGTCACCAGAAAGAAAGAAGTTACTGCGTTGGCTGAGGGATTGATGGGCGCGCAAGCGATTTTTCAAGTTGCGATCGTTAATATGGCTACGGTAAATGCTTAACGTCGGGCGGCCCGTATACCTGTCTATCACACAACGTTGTATAAAAAGAAAAAAGCAAAAGAGCCATCGTAATATAATAAATATTTAAAAATAAAATATTATAATAAACAAAGCACAAACGAAAAGCTCACTAAAGCTCACTAGATTAACATGACAAGTCGAAATGCAGGTGAAATTTCACCTGAATAAAGCTGAAATTGCAGGAAATCAATACAAAGCCTTTTCGGAACAGGAAGCCCTCATTTGGCGCGCTACAGTAGATGGTAGTATCAACTTACAGCTTATTTTGAGGTGTAAATGGCTCGGTATTACCTTTAGAACGGAAGTCAACTACACGTGTGTGCCGGTGCCGGCTATTAAACAGGCTAAATAAAGAGAGGCAGGGTATTTTCAGTAAAGATACCTCTCTCTTTTGTGGTGAGGAGCAACGGGTTTGGAAAAGTTTTTTGTTTATACTACGTTGGGTGGCGAACAAGAATACAGCTCACTTGATGTGAAACAGTTACCACAATTATATATTACTAAGAAACACAGACGAGACGGGGGCCCACCACACATTCCCACCACTGTATCTCCTGTGTAGCCAGGATTAACAGCGGCGACCGCCAAAAAAGGCAATGAACAATGAAGTCCATTGCAGTCCCAGGGGTAAAACTACGGCTGCCTTGGAACTCACAACGAATTTAATCAGAAGAAATTAGTAGGAGTAGGAAGCTTTTGGAATATGACTTCCCCTCTTAGCAATGTGAGAGACAGTAATATGGCAAATAAGGCATTAAAAGCCTAAAGAGATGGCTAGTCAAGTGAAGCTCAACTGCCGTGCACCACGGATTTTAAGTTTCTAACACTATTAGGGACACAGACGAGACGTAAAATGAAGCGGTTAAATAGTTACATGTTTTTTTTTTTGTGTTTTGCTTGGGTATTGGTTGTTTTTGCACGCCAAATACTATTTGTCCAGTACAGCGGACAATGCCAATGACGGTATAAAGTATATATGTCCACCGGGCCGGACATTGCCATACGACTATCAAATTACTAATAGTTCCTGTAACACCCAAAACACCTGTTATTTCGACACCAACTACAGTTAGAACCCAGAAAATAAGACTTAAACCATCTACTTCCAATTTCCAATTGAATTATAAATGGATGAAAATATATTTTCGTCACAGACCCACTTTTGAGATTGATAAATTTGTAAATTTACCCCAAGCAGCAACGCCTTTGTCATATTTCCACTTATTTTTTTCACCTGATTAAATTACAGATATTGTAGAGTGATCCAGAAAATGGCCCATGTTGTGAAATACGACAACATGAGCCATTTTTCATCCATAAAAATGGAAGGACGTCGTCGGTTTTGTCAAAAAAAGACCGTCGTGTTTTGTCTGAAGTGCAACGCAAGACTTTGCTTTGTTACAGGCAAAACTAGCCGAAACTGTTTTCTTAACTTTCATACTAAGTAATTTTTATGTTCTGTTTTGAATTTTTTTGTGTTTTTATTATTATATTTTGATATTAAATCGTCGATGTCTTATATTTACTCGCATAGTTGGCAATGTCCGCTGTAAAGAACATACGATTATATAGTAACAGAGTTTTTTTTACCAAATTTGGCAATGTGCGCCCCGAGGGAGACTGAATTTCTAGAAAAGTATAAATAATAGATTATTTAAATTAGTTTTTTAGAGGTCCCTGGATGTCCCTTTAATATAAAATAGTGAAAGCAATATTAATCTACAACTTTATTCTTTCTGCCAAATTAAGGGTTAAGCACATTTATCAGTTGTTTATTACCAATCTAGACTAAGTTGGCGCTGTGTAAATTGTCCAGAAATATTTATTATTTATTTTATTTTTAAAAATAACTCTAGATGACATGTAAGGGTAATAAAGACCCATATGGAACCCTCGTCGTCTGCGATCTGGGCCGCAATCCATTGTAGACATTCTTCCGACGCCCAAATCTGGGAGCCATCCGCTAATTACATCCTATGCTGAATATTGACTTTCCACCGTGTTTCAGGAGAGAGTGAATATTTTATTATGCTCATCAAAAAGTCAATTAGAGCCTTTCGAAATGGCTGTAAATGGGGCTATCTATTATTAAGAAGATAGAGTCTTGGTTTAATATTTTAAAATCACTAACAAGTTCCTTCTTTTAAGTAGGACCTACTTTTTACCATTACCATTTTTTTTTATACTACGTTGGGTAGCAGACAAGCATACGACCCGCCTGCTAAAAAATTACGCCCCCAGAGCGTTACGGGGCCCCATATGAATAAAGCTGCACGGCATTCGGGTAGGAATTTGATACCTACCGCAGAGTTCCAATATAGTACAACTCGCCATAAATTAAATTTCCACCCATATTTTCATGAACCTATTAGCGATCTATCACAGTTCGCTTTGTAGCACATTTTCTTCCACGAACTGTGAAATTTGTGGAATCAACTTGCCAAATATACGACATGGGAACCTTCAACAGTGAGGATTTTCCCATAAAAGGCTGGCAACGTACAGGCGACCCCTTGGTATTGCTGATTTCTATGGCCGGTCGGGATTGTTTTCCATCATGTGGGGGGGTACGCGCACCCCCCCCCCCCCCCTCTCATATATAAAAAAAGTTATTTGTTTAGTAGTAGTTAAGTATTTGCAACGTACAACTAAACGTAAACAAATTTGTCACAGCTGCCTTCTGGAAGGTGGAGGTACATCAACACTTTGGCTGTGCTAGTTTCCAGGGTAGCTCCTTGCAGAGGCGTTTCTATTGTATTTATGAATAATGCACCTTGTTAGCCAAAACAGAGAGTATAGTTTCCTAACTACCCAAGTTCCTCGGTCTCAGACAAAGTTTAGCATGCTGTCGGTGTACAATGGACATTTGCAATTTAAACTACAGCGATCTGTCTATCTGGTATTCAGAGAATGCCGATACTGGTAAAATATTAAAGGAAACTTCGGGAAAAATATATTTTGACAAGGCTAGCTTCCAGGCAGGATGGGCTGACTTTAATGTGTGGTTTCCTTTTATTATTTATAGGCTGATTTTTATGATATAGATATCGTAAAATTTGGCAGATTACTGCATTAATTAAACATCCGTGGTTTCATAATATTCATACTTCTGAAGGCCGTTTCAGACAATCTGACAGATCCCATATTTATGTATTGGACTTCTGTTCACCTGAACGAAGATAGTAAATGAGTTTGTAACACTAATTATGTTACAATTTGACACAAAGTAGGCACCTCTACATGCCCACTAATTATATGACTGACGGTTTTATACTGTATACTATTTTATTTATTTATTACATACTAGATGACCCGGTGAACTTTGTTTCACCTACATCTATCTACTTAATAAATATATACGATCTGTATCTCTTTAAGAAGAGCCTACCCTATGTGTGCCCGAACCTGGAGGATGTGCTATTGTAAGACATTTGTTTCCTAACTTGCCGCTTTCCATAAAAAATGACAGTAAATGACTCTCTTGCAGTTTACTCGCCATGTCCGAAAAAAGAGCCACTTAGTCCAAGCTACTGAAATCTCGCAGTCGATGCTATCCGATGATCGAAGAACAGATCCCAAGTACTTAAACCGTCCGTGTATTTGACCATATCCTTATGTGCACGGTCGTGGGATCTGTTGTTTTGCAGCCCAAGTACTCGATCTTCCATTTCCAAGGCCTGAAGCCAAGTATTCGGATTCAGGCCATAGTTTTCAAGTGAAAACTTCACTTGAAAACTATGGCCTGAATCCGAATATTCCATTAATTCACTCATCGCACCAACTGTCCTCTATCCGCATCCGTCAGTGCAATTATATCAGCATACATAAACACCCATCAACCCACCGCACAGAGCTGGTCCATGTGGATCCATGATACTACTTGATAATTCGTCTAATACCACGAATGTTTAATATATAAAAATATGCCTAATATGAACAAAAACAGACTAAGGACTGATCGCTGGTGGACACCGACGTTAATGGAAATTTTGTCTCTCCGACAAAGGTCTAAATTATGGATTTGGAATTTCGGTACATGTCTATGATGATGTCGATATAAACCCCTGGCAGCCCTTAAGACTTCAGTATAGAAAGTTCTTGCCAAATAAATTTATGACTAAACGATAAATGTGAAATAATTAAAATTAATGTGAATTAGGTAATTAGGTACTTACTTCAGAATAAATAATGAGGATCCGTTTTATTTTGTAATATCACCTTGGTTAACATGACAGACCTATATAATGTGATGTTGGTCTTACCATATGCAAAGTTATACAACTCTATGTGTATCCACAAACCTCGTTCTGCGTTCAGCCCACATTTTCTGGTACTACTATTCGCATTGATGACACTGGTTACAATTGCAATCATTTTTGTAATTTACAATGCGAGTGTTTATGAAATTTGCAGATTTCTATTATTTATTCTTAAGTACTGTACAAAGTATGATTTACCATAAACAGTCACTGCATATTTCAACTCCATTCTTGATGTCTATTAGTGTAGTGTCATTTCTATGTCACTTCTGAGAAAGTCATATTGTGACAATGACACTATTGATAGGTAGGTTAGCCATCTTTATTGCCATGACATTTGCCCTATAGTGGGAACACTTTGTATGGGAAAATAAAATTGTTGTTTTTACTATCTTTCATGAAATTTTTCCATTTTTTTTTTTTAATACTACGTCGGGTGGCAGACAAGCATACGGCCCGCCTGATGTGAAGCGGTTGCCGTAGCCATATTAACGCTCGCAATATAAAATATCGCTCGCGCGCCGCCACCCCCGCTGCCAACGCAGCATCTCCTTCCTTTCTGGTGACCTCACTCACTCGCAGGAACACAACAACCCTCAAGGGAATTGTTAAAACCATAATTTCTCACCGTTTAAACCTTCCCTGGGCTACGACAAACATTTCAAAACCAAAATCAGCTAAATCGGCCAAGCCGTTCTCGAGTTTTAGCGAGACTAACAAACAGCAATTCATTTTTATATATAAGATATATATATATATATACATTTATATGGGTAATTTTCATGCAATAAAGACAATTTATTTTTTATTTTAAAATTTATAATGTAAATTTATATTTATAATGTAAAATTTTGATGGGTATAATATAGTCACCGTTTACATGTAAATTAAATAGAAATAGGTTATGTGTGATAAAAGTATACAGCTAAAATTGATCAAAAATAGAAAAAGAAAAATCTTTTTATACAACTGCCCTTAACACTAGAAGCGCCAGCGTACCAATTTTGTCCCACCCGCAAGTTTAATCGTTTCTAACTTTTTATTTTGTCTACTCAAGATCATGAAATTTACTGACTTTTTATTATTTATTGTACCTATTAAATTTATTGTGTTTTCTATTTAATAAAAACAAAATTAATTAAAATAATTTACGATTTACCTAGAACTGCCGCCGGGTCGTTTTTGTCCCGCTAAGATTCAAAGCAATAATTCGACCTAAATTCATTGGTCTGGCTAGTTGCGCGGGTGGATAGACCACTAAACAGTTGAGCATTGTAATAAATCTATTCAATTCTTCGTCACTTCGCGTAAAGAGTGTACGTTTTTGTTTTTACAAGCACATACCTCACGTATTATAGTTATATCTAGGCAACGTCAGCAGAATATTGAAACCGCAAGAAATTGTGTCCAGTTTGAATGACATTTTAGAAGACGAATCAGATGGGGAGCCTTTGGAATATTTTGACGATGACTACCACTTATCTTATCTTGAAATGGGTCCAGTGCTGTAGCACCGGTGGCACGTCGACCCTGTCGGATCTTTTGTGCACTCCCTATCCTTTAGTAACTCTCCCCTGAGTGTCTTGAGACATATTCCATGTACTTTAGTACATCTTTAATTGAGAAGAGCCTGTAGTCCTCCAGGTCTGGGTATGCCTTTCCTAGGATTGCCATTCGTTTGCCAGCTAGAGCATCACATTGACACATCAAGTGCTTCATGGTCTCATAAGATTCCTTGCATGTTCTGCATTCTGGGCTATTGACAAGTCTCATCCTGTATAGGTGCCCATGGCAGGCATAATGTCCAGTCAGTGCTCCAAGGATGAGACGTATTCGTTTTCTGTCATATTTCTGTACATATTTGTACCAATTTATCGTGCCTTCGCCGATGGTTTCCTTGGAATGAAGTATTCCACTCATCTTCTTCCATTCAGCCAGATGCCTAGACTGCGCCATATTATTTATGGCCGTAATGACTGTCCCATACGAGAGACCTACGAAGGGTTCAGGTCCAATAAAATCTCTGCTTGATCCCTCCCTTGCCAGTTCATCAGCCTTCTCATTGCCCCCAACACCTGTATGTCCAGGAACCCAGACCAACTCCAGCGTATTATTTCTGCCCAGTTTATTAAGGGCATCTATACTCGCAAGAGCTAGTCTACTTTCCACCCTGTCAGAGCTCAGGGCCATGAGAGCTGCCTGGCTGTCACTGAGAATATAGATGTGTCGATTTACGACCTTATTATCCAAATTCATTTTTGCACAAGCAGTTATGGCATACATTTCAGCTTGAAATACAGTAGCATATTGCCCCATACTCTGGCTGTGTTGTATGTCCTTAGAGAAAATGCCCGCTCCTGTACCTTCCAATGTTTTGGAGCCATTAGTGTACCATATGAGGCTATTTTCCTCTTTAGGCTTGAAGTCATTTTTCTTCCACTCATCCCTAGTTGGAAGATGTATTCTGTAGTTCCTTTTGAAAATATACTTCGGCAACATCTTGTCACTGCACATTTCCATCTTACTTTTGAGTTCTAATGTAAACTCCATATGCGTATGCCTGGTCTGAGCGGAATGTCGATTCCATAGGCCAGCTGTTTCAATCCTGTATACGGCTTTGCAAGCCTCCGCCTCAATGAATATATGTAATGGTAACAGGTCTAGGACCATTTCCATAGCTGCTGTAGGTGTAGTGGGAAACGATCCCGTGGCTGCACAGCAGACTAATCGTTGCAGTTTCGTCAGTGACGTCTTACTTGTCACTTGTTTGACTTTCGGCCACCATACTAGGCAGCCATAAGTTATTATAGGTCTTATCATTGCTATGTATAGCCATCTTAGAATGTTTGGTTTTAATCCCCACGTCCTCCCATAGGTGCTCCTGCACATATTGAAAGCTCTTGACGCCTTCTGAAGGACATTGTTGACATGGGTGTTCCAGTTCAGTCCCTTATCCAGTGTCACTCCAAGGTATTTAACCTCATCAGACCATTGCAGCTCCTTGGCATACAATGATACTGTTTTTAGACCCGTTAGGTTCCTTAGCCTTGTAAACGGAACTACTGTGGTTTTCCCTGGATTGATAGAGAGGTCGTTTGACACACACCATTTCTCAACAATCTTTAGGGCCGTGTTCATAAGATCCGTCACTATGTTTGGAAATTTTCCATTGATTAGGATGACTATGTCATCCGCATATCCGACCGCCACTGTGGGTCCCTTGTTTAGGTTATTAAGAAGTGAATTGACTACTATACTCCACAGTGTCGGTGATAGAACGCCACCTTGAGGGCAGCCTTTTGTGGTGCTGGCGTATATTTTTTCATCCATAAGCTCAGCCTCAATGATCCTGCCTTTGAGCATGCTTTGTATCCATCTACATATTGTATTTGGTATACCATGTGCTGCTGCCGCATTGTTAATGGAGTCGAATGTAGTTTTATCGAAGGCTCCTTCTATATCAAGGAATGCTCCGACGCATATCTCCTTGCTTTCGATTGCTTTCTCTGCTCTGCTAACAACGTGATGTAGAGCAGTGTCTGTAGACTTTCCAGACTGATATGCACATTGTAGCTTGTGTAAAGGGTATCTGTTCAAAGGTCCATCCCTTACATATCTGTCTACCATTTTCTCTAAAACTTTTAGAACGAACGATTGTAGACTTATTGGTCGATACGCTTTAGTATCCTCATATGTGGCCTTACCCGGTTTTGGGATAAATTTCACCTTTACGCTGCCCAGCGCTTTTGGCGTATATCCAAATGCTAAGCTGGCTCTATACAACCTGCATAGGTGTGGTATGAGTATGGGAGCACCTTGCTGAAGCAAGATTGGGTAGATGCCATCTGGACCCGGAGACTTGTATGGCTGCAAGCTCCTGATGGCCCATCTGATTCTGTTATCATCCACCACCTTTTTAGCTATGTCCCAATCATACCTATACGTTTTTACATTGTTATTAAGTGCATTATTGATGTACTCAGTGTTATCATTGTCCAGTTCTTTAAAACCTGGGAAATGGGTTTTGAACATTTCTTCCAACGTTTCTTTCCCAGTTTCCGTAAGTCTTCCATTTACAGTCCTCACTGCTGTTAGAGGATTTGCTTTTACAGTGGACATTGCTTTCGCCATTCTCATACCCTCCGGGACCGTATTAATGGCGTCACAATGTCCTCTCCAAGCTTTTCGTTTCGCCCTTCTGACAGCTTTACTGTATTCCGTAAGGGCCTTATGATAGTCACCAAAATATTTCTTGGCTTTTGCTTCATTAAAGACTCTTCTTGTTTCCTTTCTCAGCCTGGCTACCTCGTCGGACCACCACGGCTCCTTTTTGGTTATTACTTCTACTTCCGGGCAGTTTTCTGTCCAAGCCGTCTTTATAGCAGTGATAATTCGATCTGCTTCCAGTTCTATATCAAGAACAGAGTTTAATCTACAAGTAGGTGTCCCCAGCTTTAACTTTAGGTCGTCTTTATATGCAACCCAGTTCGTATGTCTGGGGTTCCTCCTTCGTATATTTTGCGGTGATGATCCACAGTCGTACCTGAAACATATATAGTTGTGGTCCGATAGTGTGACCTCATCAGACACATGCCAATCATATATGCTTTTACTTGCCTTATTACAGGCCAAAGTAATATCAATAACTTCTTGTCTTCTAGCGTTAAAGAACGTTGGTCTGTTACCCTTATTTAATAACTGCATGGGTGAGCTTACCAGATACTCGTTGAGCTTCTCTCCCCTGGTGTTGCTGTTTGAACTGCCCCAAACAATGTGGTGTGCATTCGCGTCGCAACCAATGATGAGTTCCTTTTTCTCCCGCGCTCCATACCTTACCAAGGTATCAAGCTGCGTTGAGATAGGCTCCTTCTCCTCGTATGGCAGATATGCCGAGGCCATTATAATGGTTTTACCATCCTTAAGTTTTATTTTGACGGCAGTTAGGTCCCTGTAACATAGATCATACAAGAGCACTGCATCTATGCCCCTCCTGACATAGATGCAGGTCCTCATATCGTTAGTAGCATTTTTATACACAATACAATTATTTAAGCTACCGAAGCCCTTTATCTGACCCTTGTAGATATAAGGTTCTTGAATTAGGGCAATCAAAAATGATTTAATTTAATGCACTTAGAAAATAGTTCCAGTTCTTCTTCTAACAAACCTGATGACATTATTCAGAGAGAATCACCTCAAGGTAAATATTTTTTATTTTACTCTATTGAAATATTTATTTGTTGTTTCTTTATTTATGTATTTGTGTGTTGTTCGTTTATTCTATTTTTATATTTCAGAAGCAACAAGTCTGATGAGCGTCGTGACTGAAGCCCAATATCAAATGTCAAGTCAAAGAAGAGGACGAGGTCGAGAGGTTCGAGACCGTCGCGGCCGGCCGTCTGCAGGTAGAGTACATTGACAAACCCTCGCTCTGAAACGACATCATGCTCAACACTTGTTTCACATTATGGTACTGCCTGGATAGTTATTGAAGCTGGTAGTATACCTGGTAGGTATGGATGCCAATATGTTTTTAGAGATCGCGTTGAGCCAACTCCACACGCTAAGCAAGCCCAGCACTTTTACAAGTTTCATCCACAATGCGGATGAAACTTGTAAAAGTGCTTGGCAACAATTAAAAAATGATGCAGCGTATAGATAGATAGACAGAATATGCTTTATTTGCACGATAAAAAGTACGGAAAATACAATTAAAAGCATGATCTTAGTGTGTAATAAGCATAATCTTAGAGTGTACGATGGAAGCGGCGCAACGCTATGACTATGAGAAGAAATGAAAACTAATTTGTTACGTATTTGTTTTAAAAGAGTTAGTAATTTGATTTAAATAAATAAATAAACATGGTTAAAAGTAAATTACATATTGTTTTAATTTATAATTTCATACATTATGCTAATGAACGTTGTGAAAAATATGATGGGACAAAATTGTCACGGCGGCGGTTCGAGGGAGGTCACGAGTTTCGGCACTTCTAGTGTTAAGGCGAGGTGAGCCAGCGCTAGAAACAATAATATTGTTTCTAGCGCTGGCCGCGAGACTCTGGCGACTCTGGCGAGCTGTTAATCTATTTAATAATCGATAAAAAATTTTAAAATAATAAAAAAAACTATCGGGTATAACCTTATATATTTATGACCTTTTTTTTAGTACATGACTTATAATGTCAAATTAAAACCGAAAATAGAAGATAAAATGACACGAAAATCACAAAGTTACCTCAACTTTGTGAATTTATTTTATCGAGTCAACTTCATCAAATCATGTTTCCATCGGATATATTCCCTAGTATTTATCCTCAACAATATCAATATAATTTTCCTAGATTTTAATTATATGTTTATTACTTCAAAGATGAATTCTAAATTGTGGATTTTGCAGTACCACTGGTACCACCCCGCCTTAATTAGAGTGGTATGTTTTCAGGCGGAATGTAAGCAATATGCAATACAATATGTGCAAGTAAACATTTTTATCTAATCTCATACTGAAATTTACACATTAAAAAACTAAACACAGTATCATAATGACAGTCTTTACGCACAAGCTGTCAAAATAAATTTAAAAAGTTATTTTTCGATACAGCTCTTCTATGGACAACTGTATCGTAAAATAACTTTTTTACCATTTCGATACAGCTTCAGCCCTGGATACAGGTATTTTAAACAGGTTGTAATGCAAATACATTGCAACTATGCAAATGTTTTCTACATAATCTGTGAACGCGGCGCCGCGCGGCGCGTCGCGCATGCGCACTACGCATGCTCGATCTGCAAATGGATTTATAAGTAAGAATTATAGCTGATAGATTAACTTCATGGTTGTATTTAAAATATTATTATCATATATTTCATGAGATTAGATAAAGTAGTGTATGAAACTGCACATAATTAGGTATTAAAATACTCGTGTGGTATATTATAACACTCGCCTTCGGCTCGTGTTATAAACTCACACTCGTATTTTAATAACCCTTATTATGCAACAGTTTCATAAACTACTATTATAATATTGAGCTTTTCCTCGATTGAGTCTATTGTTCTGATATCCTCTTTTTCTCTTTTTATAAAAAATAGATTACATACTCATGTCATTTGATAGGCGTGCGCGGGGATATGGATCCAACGCGTAGAGGCCCCTTTGAGAAGTTTGATGTAATGTTGTTAATTTGTTGTTGTTGTTTTGATTATTATTATTAATAGTTCATCTCGGCTAACTTACCGGAATATTATAAATATTTAAAAAAAAAATGGAAACATTCACCTCCCCGCCTAGTTGGGGTTTGAACCTACGACCTAGTGATGGCCGATCGAGTGCTCTTCCAACTGAACCAGGAAGGTTTTTTTTTTTTTTTTCTATACCAAGTCGGGCGGCAGACAAGCACACGGCCCGCCCGATGTGAAGCGGCCACCGTAACCGTATTAACGCTCGCAACAGGTTGAAGGTTGGTCACGAATTCGTCTATTTTAATTTACTGCCATAAACTCACAGTGCATCTATATGTCGGGGTGCAAGAGATTCATCATTTTTTTTTAAACTAAAGCCAACTTCACCTGTACGTGGTGCACCTTGCTGACAGACAAACGAGGCTCTGGCGAAAAGAGAGATAGGGAGCGTCATTGTAAGCTGTCCGACTGGAGAAGTACCTCCACCTCATAGAATACCGCAGCCATATAACAATTCCCTCGAGAGTTGTTGTGTTCCTGAGAGTGAGTGAGGTAACCAGAAAGGAAAGAGATGCTGCGTTGGCTGCGAGGGCGGGGGCGCGCGAGCTATATTTCATGTTGTGAACGTTAATATGGTTACGCTAACCGCTTCGCATCAGACGGACCGTATGCTTGTTTGCCACTCGACGTAGGTAGTATAAAAAAAAGTGTGGCCCAACCTATCCATCAAGTATTTATTACACACAACAAGACTTAGCAATCCATAGTTACAAATGAAATTAAGATATTTCCTGACTCACCTAGGCGGGAGGTGAAATTGTCCATAAAAAAATATTCTTAGCTAGCTGTAGAAAGTGGTATTTTTTTATCGCATTTTTTCTTCATATGAACCTTCCATATCCTTACCTTCCTTTACCTTAACGAAAATATGAAAACAAAAATTAGCAGAATTGGTCGAGCCGTTCTAGACATTTTTATTTATATCGACGATATAATATATGTTCAGCCTCTCTTTTATTGATAAAATGTAGTTAATTCAAACTCAAGATATCACGATAAACGCAAGCATATACGTGGAGTATATACTCGTACCTGTGTTATGTGCCTATTGTCCAACTCACGTGTAAGCCGGAGGAATTATCACGGCATCGCGTCCGGACCTTGATTACTGCGGAACATGATGACACGTCATCACGCACGTAACATAGAACCAGTACAGAAACAGTACATAGAAACAATACATACTTGCAATGGACTAATCTGCCGTGTGGTTTCCGGCAGACTAGAATATAATCACTCCGTCTTTCCCGTGGTACAAGGCGACTAAGGGAAATTTAAAAACATCGATCAGGCCTCCCCAACCTGTCTGGCCAGCGTGGGGAGTGTAGGCCAAATCCTCCTTGTGTATAGGACGGAAGAGAGAGGGTCGTGCTCCTGTAGTGGAGACTAAAATGACCTGATGATGATGATGATGAACGGACTAATCATATCAAACCTACCGTAATCTACAATGGATATTAAGTTACAGAAAATTAACGGTATGCCAAATGTACTTACTTAATCACGAAATCTCAGAAACTGTAACACCTACAAATTCGAAATTTGGCAGGTAGATTCCTTATAGGGTGTAGACATACGCTAAGAATTTTACGAAATCTACCTCTAAGGGGGTAAAACAGGGGTTAGAAATTTGTATGAAAGTCCTATGTTTTTGAAACACGAGACTTCAAAATTTATAGATGGTGTAGAGGTGTGTACTAATAATGTGTCTTTAGAAATCAATTTGGAGTTAAAACGGGGGATGGTAGTTTGTATGAAAGTGAAATGTTATTGATGTTAAAGTAATTATTGCAAAAGGATTTTAAATGGTATTTAAGGATAAGAATTATTGAAAACAACTAGGTACTTACTATTTATTATAAGGAGTGATGTTTTATTATAACATTATAAAATATTTTAGGTTTTACAGAGAGGTTTTGAAAAAATAATATCCGTCGACTTCATTAATTCTAAAAATTTGTCTAGATATTGATTGTTTTTTATCTTTCTTTCTTTTTTTCCTTTAATTAGGTATTTAGCTTTGTCGAATATAATAAAAAAAAATGTGCAAATAACTAACTCCACGCGTACGAAGTCGCGGGCGGCCGCTAGTGATATAATATTTTCAAAGACCTACGTTTTTCCGCTATTACTTATCGCTATATGTTACGAGTATATTACGCACCGACCACATTCCGTATTCTCCACAAACAACCCACAAACGATAACCATCCAGACCCCATAGCAATTCCATAGAATATACATAGACTATCACCGCCCATCTCATTGTTCCATTCTCAATTCAGTTTCAGTCCCTCGCTATATTTTTTCATTGGCCACTTTCAACTTTGCATCTGTTTCAGAGAGTTCGCGACTTGTTACAAAAGTTGTAAGAGATAAAATTTTGATTGAAAAAAAATCGGGTGAAGCTGTGTTTACGGTGTGCGGTGCACACGGCTGTTGGTTTACGTGTAACGTCTATGTCCGTTGTTGTTTTCGTTATTCTATGCAATGCCCCTCCCCCGCCGGCCCCGATGCAACCTTAAGGTCTTAGTAGCGACATGACTATATACGCTAAATAGTGACATGCGATTCATGTTTCTATCACTTATAGATTTGAAATTATTAAGGTAAGACGATATAGACCAATTCGTTACAGTCCAGTTTTCTGATCTGGGGGCCTACCGCCGAAGCTGAAGCCGATTACCATCGGATTTTTTGACTGCGAAAATGAAACTACTGCTTATATTGTTGCTAATTATGTTTTGCACAGCTGGTAGAATCCCTAGAGCTCTACCAAATAAGCTAAAGGTGTTTTTAAATGAGTTTAACCTAAGACCAATTTTTTTAATCAAATAAACCGATGGTAATCGGTTTCAGCTTCGGCGGTAGAGCCCTAGGTACTTGTATGTGATGGAGTGATTTTAAAAACATCTCACGTCATAATTTTACTCATCGTGCTATTTGCGAATCGAGTACTAACTATTAATTAGTCCTTTGTTAGAAGTGAACTAGCAATATTTGAGTACAGACCTCACGGTGAATCTAATAAAAAAATATAAAATAGGGAACTCGATTAATGTTACTTACTCTATATCAGTAGCCCAATCAATCTGAAAGAGATGACTGAAAATCTTGGTATCACCGCAGGAGCAGCAGAGCTTACAGATAAGATTTCTCATTTTAAAAATGTATACCCCGTTAATAAGTTACGTGACGTAGGCCGAGGCGCCCGCCATTTTCCGCCATTTATAATTCAGTAGAACACTCCGTCCGAATCCATACGCGATATTCGCCGAAATACACATAATTTGCTTTCGCCGAAATACATATAATTTGCTTTCGCCGATAGCTATTTGCAGAGTCAAAATTTACCGACATTCGTTTTGGAATTTGTTGCGTTCGATTTCGTTATTTGTAAACTTTTTGTTGGGAATTATTAATTGCACTGCGTAAATTTGATGTGGCAAATTGAAAATATTTGTTGATTTTGTTAAAAAGATATTCCCAGGTCGTGATTTTATCAAGTATAAAGTTCAATGTGGTTCAGGTACGCTTTTTTAAATTTATTAAATTAATTAGTGCATTTATTCATTGCAACACACAAGAAATGCAATACATACCTACCTATTACCTTCAAGAGGCGGCGGGGCCAGAGGCTGATTATATGATATGCACTTGTGTTCTGTATAAAGGCTGCATTATTACTAATCGTTCCATGTAGGCAGAGCTTTCAGCATTAGCTGAAATATGTATGATGCAAATAATAAAACATTAAGCTGAAATAAGCATAGTATACGCTTCGAAGTACAACATCAACACATTATTACTTTTTAGGGTTCCGTACCCAAAGGGCAAAAAGGAACCCTATTACTGAGGCTTCGCTGTCCGTCCGTCCGTCCGTCTGTCACCAAGCTATATCTCATGAACCGTGATAGTTAGAGAGTTGAAATTTTCACAGATGATGTATTTCTGTTGCCACTATCACCAAATACTAAAAAATAGAATAAAGTAAATATTTAAGGGGGCTCCCATACAACAAACGTAATTTTTTTCCTCGTTTTTGCTCGCAATTGATAACGGCAATAGATAGTAACACTTGAAATACTCAAATAATATTTAGTTATGTATTCACTTTCAAAATAAATAATTAAATAAAAATAAAACAAATATTTAAGGGGGGGCTACCATACAACAAACGTGATTTTTATGCCGTTTTTATAGATAATGGTACGGAACCCTTCGTGCGCAAGTCCGACGCGCACTTGGCCGGTTTTTTTTTCTTCAAACTATCTAAACTAGGTGATTTATATGCCTAATTTATTATCTGTCAAAAAGACAATTTTATCCGAAAGATGCGATTTATCAAATCACAGTTTTAGCACAGTATAAGCACAGTATTAAGAGTGTCCTATAGGTAATAGTACTACGTAGTTTTAGCCTCTCAACTAAAGTGATTTTTATATTTTAAGAATTTAAAGTTCGTATTATTTCTGAAAAGTTAAATAAGTTATCTTATTTTCATTTCAGACACGAGAAATAATATATATAAGTGGCTACGGTAACCACTTCACATCAGGTGGGATGCATGCATGTCTGCTACCCGACGTGATATAAAAAAAGTCATGTTTATACTTTTTGGCACTTAAAGTCCATTATATCAAAATGTCTACTGTATCAAAACGTTCACAATATCGCAATGTCCACAATACAATTATGTTTAATGAAGCGTAATTTATATTTTGTTTTTAAAATATCATTCTTAATAAGAATGATATTATAAATACAAAATATAAATGTAATAATAAATAATGATACTACTCCAAAATCTATAATTTTAAAATATGATACGTGATAATAACATTTACTTTTGCATACCAAAATCCGCTATATAATTTTGTACAGAATAATCAGTAGAAATTAGTCACGTAAATGCCGTTTCGACTGGGCATTCAATTGCATTCGCTCCGTGTATTTTATTGTGAACGACACAGTTTGAACAAACGACCAACTAGTATCTAAACGAGCTTTGTCCGCAATAGGGATGCAAGGTGTAAATAAAATATATCGATATTTTATCGGTTTAGAAAACAATCGATATTTGACTATTCTTTTTATTTTAAATATTTATACCATTTCACATAATATTTTTAATTGTATCAAACTTTCATTCAATATATATTTTCTTATATGAATCAATTAATCATTGCAAAAAAATAACACTTCTGAATTCGGGTCAAGTGAAGTCAAGATAATTTTTCATTGGCGCCATTTTATCCAAAATTCTAATTATGATTTCTATCAATACAAACTATCAAATTAAATCGACAGGAGCATATAAAAGGAATCTGTATTTTTTTTGTGATTTATAATTTTCACATGCATACACTGTATTGGTTGTAACAGTTGGTATCAGTCATAGTATAAATAGAGAAGTAAGACGACTCAAGCCCCGAGCGGGCGATAATAGCTTCAACACGTAGGGCTGTCGCTTAATAGTTTATTCAACCGTCAAAAATACTTAGTCAGTCAATCTCTATAAACAAAATTAAGTATGGTAAGTATTTGACGAGCTCGGTGGCGTAGCGGTCAATGACGCGGCTTCGACCCCAACGCTCGTGGGTTCGATTCCCACATAGGACAAACATTTGTGTGCATGAACATGTATGTTTGTCTTAGTCCGGGTGTTTTCTATGTATCATAAGTATGTATTTACAAAAAAAAATATTTACGTATATTTATCAGTTATCTAGTACCCATAACACAAGCTTACTTTGGGGCTAGATGGCGCTGTGTAATTTGTCTGACAATATTTATTTATTTATTATTTATTATTAGGGATCTGAAACAAAAAACCGGCCAAGTGCAAGTCGGACTCGGTCTCGAAGGGTTACGTACCAAACGACAAACAATCATGTTTGTTGTATTGGAGCCCCCCTTAAATATTTATTTTATTCTGTTTTTAGTATTTGTTGTTATAGCGCCAACAGAAATACATAATTTGTGAAAATTTTAACTGTCTAGCTATCACGGTTCATGAGATACTTTCATCCCCTGGTGACAGACGGACAGACAGACGGACACCGGAGTCTTAGTAATAGGGTCCCGTTTTTACCCTTAGGGTATGGAAATCTATAAAGAATAAAAAAAGAAGAAAGATAATTCGTGATTTGACAAAATGTTATTGAGACATCCATGAACACTGCAATGTTTTTATGACTAGTAGACTTTGTAGCCATCTTTAACGTATTTGTAGTTATATACGACGTAGATAGGTGTTCAAATTAATAACGAACGTCAGCACAGGCGCGAATCTTGCGTGGGAGCGGGCGGTTTTGTGAACGGCGCACCCCTGACTGGCGCCCCATTAAACACCTATAAATGTTGTCAGTGTGTGCGTGCGACGGCCATACGTACGGGCGCGCTCACATACAAACCGCGCTCGGTGCGTTTGTATGAAGTTACCTTACTTCTCTATTTATACTATGGATCAGTGGTGTTAATTAGAAGAGCTAGATTAGCTCTTCTTTGTTCACCCAAATTATAACGTAAATTTTCCTTTTATTTTGTACTATCCGTTGTATTTCAAAATAATAGTTTTGATATGGCAGTATGGCAGCATTTCACTCGACTTTGTACATCATTATAAAAATTTTAATCAGGCTCGTTCGATATTTATTTTCTATATTTCGAGTATTTTTCATTCACATCGGCGGATCCTCGATGTCGATAAATTTCGATATTTTTAGGCGTCGATATATCGATATATATCGGTTTTTCAATATATTGTTGCATCCCTAGTCCGCAACATAGATTTCGAGTAGAATATGTAGATACCGTAGTCCGCATGTTAATCCACGCATATCAACGAAAAATATGCTTTGTACAAAGTCGCCACGCTCCAACTCACAGTTTACATTTAAACACACCACCTCGTGATGAATCATATCGCTTAAATTTTTTCTTGAAAAAGAATGCTTTTGAAAATAACAACGATATGAATATGAACAGGCATATCCTTCAATAAAGCCGACTTTTTTTATTTGATAGATTTCTCTGGTAACTTGTTAATTTATCATCAAGTCTACATATCTTTACAAAAAAAATGTAATTTCTCTGAATCTCACGACTAGGGCCTAATAATATTTACCGGGACAGTATTATTTTTCAAACACAAAAGAAATTTCAAAAAACCGCTCATTAGCGCCGGTGCTATCGCGTGACTTCATTATCCTCATAGTTTCAGCTGAAGGACGTGGACTGCTCAGCTTAGGCCTCCGTCTTATACTTACACGATCAGTTTTGTGTAAATAAATCGCATAACATACATAAAAATAGGGTTTTTTTTAGAATGAAAAGCTTCTACATCTTTAAAACTTTACTAAACAGTATACGTGATGCCATCAAAATCGGATTTATACGATTTAATGAACATACGGTTTCTAATCCGGTTTAAATCTGTGTCCAGTCCAGGGCTTTGGTTTTGTTTAATTACATTCAAACCACACCTTCTGGACTGCCAATATTACACAGGATTTGATAATGCATTTCAGTCCTCGGAATTTACCCGATGTGTTACAAAAACTCTCTAGAGAATTTGTCATTAAGAGTAGATGGGAAAAATACTAGGTTTATGTAACAACCCATCCCAACTTTTATGTAAAAATCGGTGTATTAAGTCCAAATTCTTTATTTTGCCTTTTGATTTTTAGTGTTGTTCTAGTCTGCTCTACCGTTAGTAATAGCCCCATGGTGAAAACATACGTATAAACATTATAAACATAAATTATAATTTATAAAATCATCCTGTGAATTGCAAAAACATATGTGCTCGTAATACATTCCAATAAAAACTTTTGTTTAAAAATCAAAGTCCGAAATATTTTCCAAACACTCTAAGAAAACTACGCGACTTGACTTAATTCTGAAAATAAAAAAAATATAGGAGATATTGAACTAAGTCTACACCAGACTATTGGTAAGGTTGAGGCCTCATTAAAGCATATCGACAACGGACGACGTCGCAACGAAAGAAGGCGACTCACGCTGCAACGCAGCGTTTAGTATGGATTTGGGTATTCATTGGTAAATAATAAGATCAAATGCGTTCTAAATAAGCAACAAGAGTTGTGAATAAAACTGAGCACTCCGAACGGCAAATTACAGTGCGCAAATCTAGAACCACTGTCCGTCGTCACAGTGGAGCTCCGACAGCGCATCGCATCACCCTCTCTCTGTTTTGTCTCTTGTCCAACGATCCGTTGAAACATCGTATGTGACGACGCAATGCATAATGTGGCATGTCACTAAAAATATACGTAAATTGACGCAGGGCTCACGTTGCGACGACGCAATATACTAATGTGACCTCACTCTAAGGGGAAGGGATTAAAACGAACTTAAAATCCACATAGATCCATCAGGGTATCTGTTTAATGGATCTGTGGACAAAAGGGAGAATAGCCAAGAAGAAAGAAAAACAAAGACAGAATCTCAATGTCCGCCTATTTACCTATTGCAGTTGTTTACTTTTCTGAAATTTTCCACGCTTATCTAAACTAGGTTGAAGCGTTTTATCGTCTCGCTTTGTCACAGGTAATTACTTACGTTCGTTACGTTTAACAATATGTATTTACCGTAATAAAAGATATGAATCGTATATAAAATGTGTATTAATTCCCATAACTGTTCTTCAGATCATTTGTAATTACTCTTTGAAATCAACGTCTTTATTGGTAACTAATTTCCTCTTTGACGTCTTTATTGTAATAAATTTGACGAACATGCTCGCCGTTCGGTTTGCTGTGTTTATAGTCGCGTTCGCTGCGGGATCTGAAGCGCGTATATGCGTAACTGTTTTGACAGGTAACTATATTGGTCTACTGCTAACAATTTTTTGATATTTCATCTTGAGACTTAATTTCCTTCAAAGTTTCCACTCAATTCTGTCTCATACTATCTTCATCAAATTTCGGCTCTTGTGTTGTTGGTTGTTACCCATCACTCAGGCGGTCTCTGCTTGGCATCTATCTAAATCAGACATGAATTTCGTTTAAATCTATAGAACTATAAATGAATGTTGCTAAGTTAAAAACTCTATTTCAAATTTCATCATCATCAGGCCATTTTAGTCTCCACTACAGGAGCACGACCCTCTCTCGTCCGTCCTAGACGGAAGGAGGATTTGGCCTACACTCCCCACGCTGGCCAGACGGGTTGGGGAGGCCTGATCGATATTTGATAATGTATTTCCCTTAGTCGCCTTGTACGACATCCACGGGACGAGACGGAGTGATTCTATTCTAGTCTGCCGGAACCCACACGGCCGTAAGAAGGAAGAGTGGTATACGCGGAATAAATACAGTTTCATCGGCACCATTCCCAGTGAGAATCTCAGCTTCAAATGTCATAGAGTCGCTTATTCATTGGTATGAATCAGCAATCTATTCAATTATTGAATCGCAATAAGAGATGGTGGTAAGGGGGCTGAGCGGTCGTGTAAATGACGCTTGGCGTGCGCCGATTTGGGCGCTAGTATAAAGTTAAAGTACTGGTTGTATTACTGTGCTGTGGTAGGGTGCTATCCTAGGCTACGTTTCCCGGTCCTCAGTTGGCATTCCCGAACGTCTGCATGAAGGTGTTTTCGAAGTATTTCTATAATTTCAGAATCAGAAGGCAGGGACATCTCTCAAGCTGAAGCAGTAACTTTGCCAGATGTACACCTCTCATTTAAAGATCGGAAAATGAAGGTTCACTTAGAAATGGTAAGAATGCACCGCCTGTAATATATGTTGATCAAGCAACTCTTAAGCAAGTCTTATGCCCTATCTGTATTGGTTAACAATAACCAATATAATAATATATTATATTATTATATTGGTTATTGGCTTAAGATTAAAACAACCTGGGGCCATAGCGCCGAATCTGAAGCCGACCATGAATTTTTTATTCCAAAAATTGGTGTTACGTCAAAGTTATTGACAAATTTATTCAGCTTAGTCGGAAAACATCTAGGCTATCTTCCAGCCGAGTTAAACATAAGTACCAACAATCTAAACAGTAATGTAATTTTCGCATTCAAATAATTTTAACAAAAAAAAAAAAAGAACCCCAAACATTACTCTACATTTACATACAGGCTGATGATGATGATGACGATGAAAAAAATATGGGACCAATCTGGAAGTATACTCTTTCAAATAAAAACAGTTTTTTTCAAATCGGTTTATAAATCACGGAGTAATTAAGTTACAAACATTAAATAAAATACAGCCGAATTGAGAACCTCCTCCTTTTTTGAAGTCGGTTAAAAATCCTATAGTAATCGCCTTCAGCTTCGGTGGTAGGGTCCCTGAATGTGGTGTGATAGTGTAAAACACTCTGCCGACTACGTCAGGGTGTTTAGTGCTGTGTTCCAAGTAGTACGAGCCCGCGATTTGTACATTGTATGTAAGTATGTCATAGTCATATCGACCCATTGCACAATAATTCACCAAGACGCTCGTTACATTAGATATGGCAACGAAATAATTATTTAGCAGAACAAATCAGTCTAATTTTAGTATTCGGGTGGTTTAATATCAACTTTGGTAACGTATATCGTTTTATTACCATCAGTACGTTTCCTAAGACGTTTTATACCATGAACGGTGAAACAGTGGAATCAAGTACTCTCAGCTGTATTTCCGAACAATTACGACATGGGAGTCTTCAAGAATAGAGTCTTTATTTCTCTTAAAAGATTGGCAACGAATCGGCGACCCTTTGGTTTTGCTGATCTCCATGGGCTGCGGTGATTGCTTTCCAGTAGATGACATATGCTCTTTTGCCCCCTTCACATATAAAAATAATAAAAATATGGGCTATATTTTTTTATTTAATAATGGCAAGAAGTAGCAATAAATACTCTGAAAAGTTTTGTATATCTTTGTGATGCTAACTTCAATAACTTATAGACAAATATGATGTTTCATTTAAAGTAACACCTCTTTCGTGGCTACAAAGATCCCAATAGATTTAAATGGTGAAAACACCCCCCCGGATCAGAAGTACTACTGGTAGAACAAATGATACAACCTTGTGTCTATAGTACTACTACAAAAAATACAAGCCAGTTCCTCTTAAAACCGATTAGATTAGTCAACTAATATGTTGCTACGATGACAACTATCAGGCAGGTTTTAATAATAATTATTATTCCTGGACACACGGCTGTCTAGTCCCAAATTAAGCAAAGCTTGTACTATGGGTACTAGGCAACCGATACAATACTTAAATACATATTTTTTTTTATAAATACACACATATAATACATAGAAAACACCCAGACCAAGACAAACAGTTCATGCACACAAATATTTGTCTTGTGCGGTGAACGAACCCGCGACCTCGGAGTCAAAGTGGCCACGCTCACCATTGGACCACCGAGATCGTCATTTATATTTATTTATCATCTTAGTGGTATAGAGATGTTAAGTGGAAGTGAGGGTTTTTAAATATTTTAACTTTGCAGGTATGCAGTGACGTGGTGGCAGTGAGAGTGAAGATGTGTGACATAGAAGCACCAACGTTACACGTGAAGCCGTGGAATGAGGTGGTAATAAAGCGGAGAAGGTTCATCTACGTGCCCGCTAAACTATCTACGGTTATCTACTGCGGGACGCGCGCGCGATCACTGGAAGATAATGCTCCTAGTAGGTTCAGTGAACCCAGTGGGTTCAGTAAGCCCAGTGGGTTCAGTGAGTCTACTGGCTTTAGTGAGTTTAGTGATTTCAGTCATCCCAATGTGGCTAGTAAGCCTAATGAGATCAGTAATCCTCATGAGTCCTTTGTACCCAGTGGAATCAATAATCCCAGTGGTTTCAGTGCGCCCAATGGCTTCAGTGAGTCCAGTGGTTTCAGTTATCCTAGTATGGCTAGTAAGCCGAGTGGGTTCAGTGAGCCTAGTGAGTTCAGTCAATACAATGTGGCAAGTAAACCTAGTGGGTTCAGCAAACCCAGTGCGATCAATCAACCCAGTATGGCCAGTAATCCGAACGCAGTGGGTTCAGTGCGCCCAGTGAGTTCAGTGCGCCCAGTGGGTTCAGTGCGCCCAGTGGGTTCAGTTAGCCCAGTGGGTTCAGTCAACCAAGAGTGACCAGTGAGCCTAATTAGTTCACTGAACCCAGTAGGCCCGTATGTTTAGTAAACCCAGTGGATTCAGTGAGCCCCACTAGGAACTAGTCCGTAGTTTTCGAGTTAAAGATACCAAAAGTGGAATAGAATCTAATAAAGATCATTTATACACCATTCAGCATTGTTGTTTTTTTCACAGTTTTCAGATTTTGTATACTACGTTTGAAGGTAAAAAAGCATACGGTCCGCCTGATGTTATTGCGGTTATCGTAACTTTTTATACCGTTAGCACATAAAGGTAGCAGTCGCGTGTCGCTACCCTTCAAGGTTATTAAGTAGCAAGTTAAATTTGACCTACTGCCCAGTGTCCGATTTAGTTGAAATTTGGCACACTCGTTTGTTTCTAAATGCAGCATTACGTAAATGCCGCCATTTTAATCCAATATGGCGGCAGCCACAATATGAAAGTTTCTAATTTTCACTTTAACCCCTATGATATGGGTATCAAATGAAAAGGCGATGAGGGAAACGCATGTAAGTAAACTTTTCAGTTGTTTTTCTTTATTAATAGCTAAATAAAACTTGTTTAATTGTTTTTTATTGCTTATTCCTGTTTTTTATCAATTCAGTCGTAAATTTAGCCAGGTTCGATATGCCTCTCCATTCTAAACCAGCGTTTGCTTATCGGCATGGTGCACCACATGCAGTTAAGGTTGACGTCGGCTCTGACAACGATAATGGACTACCTACTTTTTACACCTATAGGCTGATGATGGTCTTCATCATCATCATCAGCCTGTATCTACCCACAGCTTAATATAATTTTGGGGTGTAAGTGGTTTATCAACATCTTTGAACCAAAGCCAACTTCACCAGCACGCGGTGCACCCTGCTGACTGACAAACGAGCCTCTGGCGAAAAGAAAGTTAGAGAGCGTAATAGTAAGCTACCCGACTGGGGAATGTACCTCCACCTCACAGAATACCACAGCCAAATAACGGTTCCCTTGAGGGCTGTTGTGGTCCTGCGAGTGAGTGAGGTCACCAGAAAGGAAGGAGATGCTGCGATGGCAGCGGGGGTGGCGGCGCGCGAGCGATATTTTATGTTGCGAGCGTTAATATGGCTATGGTAACCGCTTCACATCAGGCGCGCCGTATGCTTTTCTGCCACCCGACGTAGTATAAAAAAAATAAAAATAATATGACTTTCCAAATGCTTTCCACCAAATACGATTCTCCGCCTTCCACATCCGTCCGCTTTCTAAAGGTCATTGGACCATCTAGGAGGGCGTCCAACGCTTCGTCGTCCTATCTGCGGCCTCCAGTCCTCCCCCATCTGCCATCACTTACTCGGCAGATGTGACCAGCCCATTGCCACTTCAGCTTGCAAACTCTGAAAACTATATCGACAACTTGTGCTCTGTACCAATTACCAAACCCATGTTAATGTTCCCCATCAAGCATTCCATGGTTGACTGGAAGAAATCCCTGCATGGGATAAGTCCGCCATTGTATATGACATTTCTTTTGTATTATCTACATGTATGTTTTAGTACAATAAAGTTTACAAACAAACAAACAAACTTTGGTTCTCGTCGAATTTCTTCGTTCCGAATTCGTTCTCTCAAAGAAACCCCTTTGAGGATCATTATTTTATATACAGTCAAATACTCATTTGTCTGTCCGTACAACCCTTAAAGAAGTACAAACTGTCCGTTTCGTTTCCCGTCTTTGTTGTCCGCCTTTCGCTCCGGCGGCCGTTTTTAATTGGCCTTTGTGCCTATTAATAGGCATATTTTGTTCGTTGAATTACCCTTTGGCCTTTCATATCTCTCAAACTTGGGAAAATTTAACGTAGATTTTGTATTTGGACGTTGACTATTGGTCATCTAGGTAAGTCCATTAATTTAATGGAATAAACAAATATCTGATTTCGTTTATTCGAGATAATATAAGTCTTCTTTCAAGTATGGGTTTGTTCAAAATCTTTGGAGCCAAAGCCAATGTCGCCTATACGTGATGCATCCTGTCGACTAGCGAAAAAGACTCTGGCAAAAGAGAGATAGGGTACAGCGTATTTGTAAGCTGGCCGACTGGGAAGTCCTCCACCTTACAGAATCTTCATTATCATTCATTATCATCAGGTCCAACTTAGTCTCCACTACAGGAGCACGACCCACTCTCGTCCGTCCTAGACGGAAGGAGGATTTGGCCTACACTCCCCACGCTAGCCAAACGGGTTGGGGAGGCTTGATCGATATTTGATAATGTATTTTCCTTAGTCGCCTTGTACGACATCCACGGGAAGACACGGAGTGATTATATTCTAGTCTGCCGGAAACCACACGGCCAATACCACTTTACAGAATACTGCAACCAAATAACAATTCTCTTGAGGGTAGTTGTATTCCTGCGAGTGAATGAGGTTACTTGAAAGAAAGGACTTGCTGCGTTGACAGCGAGTCCCCCTTCAATAGTGGATACTTCGTTTATTCATACGTTACAGTTTACTATTGGCAAAGACCAAATGGGGAAAGAAATTTGTGAAACTTTTCACTCTGTACGTCTTTTCTTAGATCATCAATTATAATTATTATAGTCATTGAAAGAACCAAAATAAACAACAGACTTTGTCATGAAATAATTTGGCTATATAGAAGTGGGGAGAGTCCATACATATTTATACTAAATTTATAACGTAAATAAAGTAGGTATTAATATCTGTTGCTACAGAATTGACAAAACATTCGGAGCTTTTGAAAGAAAATGATTAAAATATACAAAAATAAAAATGATGCGGTGAAAAAACGAAACCTTTATTTATTCAGCGAGACGGCGTCTGTAATTCAGACGCGGTGCGTATTATAGGACGGTTACTTATCGTTTCTAGGAATCCGTCGTCAGAATAAAGCACCGGGCAAAAGTTAAAAATAACATAATCCTCACAGTAACGGAATTCGGTACTGAAGGTAGAGGCACATCGCTGAGACAGTCAGCATGTGACCACGGCCGGTGCAACATGGTCGAAACGTCAGGCATAATAAAGGTATGTAAATACCCTTATGCATGATCGCATTAATTTCCGTAGTTATTTTCATAAATAAAATCCTCATTTCTTTTAAAAGTAGTAGCCTTGCTACATGTGTTTCGTTCTACCTACTACATGGGATCCTTCAAACGAAGCGTGAAGAAGTAGCTCACCGGCCAGATTGGCAATGTCAGCTTACGAAACACTGTTGTTTAGTCTTTTGTTAGTGGCCGCTGCAACTTAGGCTTTTCTTTTCCGTTACCATCAGACAAAGCGTGGCCACTATATTAAGGTAGGTATATAAAACAGTAGGTAACTATTTTTTATATCTCTATGGAGTGACTAAGGGCTCGATCTAAGGTTGAAAATTATCTGGAAAGGTTCCTTACCGAAGAAAATATTCCGGAAAGTTACCTGAAAGTTTCCAATTTAGGAAGCTTTTAAAAAAATATTTTTTTACTTATCCTAACCACTAATTTCTAAAATTGTAACCTAAAAAGCGTTGTCATTTAGTAATACACATAATTCCGTCGCTCCCCGGTGGAGGAGAGGAGAACTTATCTTTGAAATCGAAAGCACACTAAGTAGAGTGTGCCATTGTGGGCGACAGAACTTAGTCCAATTTAACACCATTCGTTGTGGCTCCACACTTCCAGAACACCCCAACATCGCCATAAGTATTGGGATTCTAGGGGTTCAACTCTTCAGTCACGTCCAGTTTCGTTGTCATCTGTATTAGTACTACGTAGTGATATAACTGTGTTGTGTAATGTTGAAAACCTTAAATGACTACTAACCAGCAATTAAATCCAATATTAGCTTGCCACGTTAAAACAAATAGCTATCAAAGGAAACCTCTCTATCCTATAAAAGGAACCCTACCCAATTAAATCCCGTTCACAATTTCGCGAGCAATGTTCTTTACAATCCGGTTTTTATAATATTGGCTACCTAAAGCTGAAACTTGATTGGCAGCGGAGCAAATTGAATCACCGAGGCCCGAGTCCCGCGCGTGATAACCACCGTCGTATTTTGACCAGAAGCGCAATAAGGCTCCGAGATAATTTGCGGGAATAATTTCCAAATCAATTCTGTTATAATGAACTTGAGAGTAATTTCTACTGTTTTATAACTAGCGGTTTGGTCCGACTTTACTTGAGTGTTCTGAAGGAGCCATTGCAGAAGCGTTGACTGTCATAATAAAAAAACTGGGGAGTGGCTGCGTGTGTTGTAGGTACGTGGATATGCACTAAAATGGCAGCGCTTCCCCCATCCCCCGCACGCGATGTTCCATAGTCCTTATTTAGCGTAATAAATTCTTTGATCCTTCACCTATCCACTGGTGTGATTGAATTTTGGATGGAAATGATAGATTTGTCGCTGCAACACCAAACGTTATCCTCTGATTTTGTTATCATACGTTGTTTTGAATTGCCTCCTGCCTATGGAAGCAGTTTTAAAAACGTATTCAAGTGAAAATATGATAGATTTAACTAGCTAGATTTTTGGGGTGTAAGTGGTTCATCAAGATCTTTGAACAAAAGCCAACTTCACCTGCACGTTGTGCACCCTGCTGACTGACCAACGAAGCTCTGGCGAAATGAGAGGTAGGGAGCGTAATTGTAAGCTACCCGACTGGGGAATGTACCTCCACCTCACAGAATACCGCAGCCAAATAACAGTTCCCTTGAGAGTTGTTGTGTTCCTGCGTGTGAGTGAGGTTACCAGAAAGAAAGGAAGGAGATGCTGCGTTGGCAGCGGGAGTGTCGGCGCGCGAGCAATATTTTATGTTACGAGCGTTAATATGGCTACGGCAACCGTTTCACATCAGGCGGGCCGTATGCTTGTCTGCCACCCGACGTAGTATAAAAAAAAATAGCTTTCATCAGCGATTTTATGTGCACGTATCACGTGGTATTTTCAAATTTATTATATTATTATTATTTGGGGTGTTAGTAGTTCATAAACATCCTTGAACTAAAGCCAACCTCACCAGCACATGGTGCACCCTGCTGATTAACACGCGAAGCTCTGGCGAAAAGAGACGTAGGACACAGCGTATTTTTTTAAGCTGCCCGACTGGGGAACTCCACCTGACAAAATACCGCAGCGAAATAACAATTCAATTGAGGGTTGTTGTATTCCCGCGAGTGAGTGAGGTTACCAGAAATAAAGGAAAGGAAGGAGGCAACGGATCGGCGGCCTCTTAGTGTTGCTGATCTCTATGGGCGGTGGTGATTGCTTTCCATCAGGTGACCAAAATGTTCGTTTGCTCCCCTCGCATATTAAAAAGAAAATAGTAATACATTACACAATACACTTGATTTAATTCTTGATAAATTCCATAATCCATGAAACGGATGTGAAATTGATAAAGAATATCAAAGAATTTAATCACGACGGGAAAAGATATGATTTAATGGAAGGAAAAAAAACCGGACAAGTGCGAGTCGGACTCGCCCACCGAGGGTTCCGTACGTAGTGTCATTATTAAATTTGATATTTTTCATTATAAATAAGAAATAATGAGTCGAAAAAAATAAATAAAATATATTTTGCAATGTGTACATCAAGCCCTTTCATAATAATATGATACCCCATTTGAACTAGTAGTTTCAATTTGAAATTTTGACACCCTATAAAAAAATATATTTAATAATTTAATAAAAAAATATATCCCCAATTTTTTAAGATCTATTTACAAATGATTTTTTTTAAGATCTATTTACAAATGATGTTTTGAGATTTATTCCTGTACTTGTAGTCTATAATGATGTTACTTGCCAAATTTCATAGTTCTAGGTCAACGGTAAGTACCCTATAGGTTTTGATTCCCTTGAGAATGTGTCGAAATATGCGTTTTTTGCGGATTAAACGGTCGTAACTTTTTTTTACGTATACTTAGCAGTTTAATTTTTTTACAACTTCATGGGACCGTAGACCTGAGTATACAGTTCAAATTTCAGCTTGATACCTCCACGCATTCTCGACATAGAAATTCTTGACAGACAGACAGACAGACAGACAGACAGACAGACAGACAGACAGACAGACAGACAACAAAGTGATCTTATAAGGGTTCCGTTTTTCCTTTTGAGGTACGGAACCCTAAAAATATGTATTTACAACTACATGTCGAAATGCATATTGGTTTGAATGTGGATGTGCCCATATGCGTATAGTTGTCATTTCGCATACGGCTCCATATGCGTCGGAAACAATGATTTCATAGGGACTATAGATAAGGCATCTTCTTCTTCTTCTGCGTGAAACCTTATTCATCCCACTGCTGGAATACGGGTCTCCCCTCAATCGATGGGGTTTAGAACATACTCCACCACGCTGCTCGACTGCGGGTTGGCGGAGGACAGGGTTTTCAAGCCGCAATTGTCATTATACGTCAGAATGGTCGCCTTGATTGTGACAATTACGTTACTTTTCGGGTGTTCGCTTTTGATGCTTAGTGCATATCTATAGAAATATAACATTATTGGTCGGAAAGCTCTAGATGCCAGCAAGGCTTCATGGACATATAATAGGCTTGTTGCCCATGTTACAAAATTATAAAAACTCTCTATCAGTAACGTAAAATACATAAAACTAAAACGATCTGCGGTCTTAAAATTTTATTAACTTATGTCCGACGTGTTTAATGTTCGGTCAAAGTTTGGTGGGAAAGTTCATTTTAAAGGTATGAAATTATAAAAAATAAATATTACCATTGCAGATACAATAAAAAATACTATAACCTTTGTTACGGCACTGGCTACATAAACGCAATATTTAACATAGCTGTCGTACAAATATCAGATTTAATGCATATAAAATAGCACGGTGTGACGTCATAACGTGGTGGCCTTTTGTATGGAGCGTTTTCGGGATAGTCCAAAATTGTGATCTTCAAGTTATCATATCTCGAGAAGTTTTTAGGCAATCGAAGTACTTATTTCACCTATATTTATATTATTGTGACGTCTTTAAATAACAAATCGAAAAAAAAAATGGGATACAAGCCTATTATTATTGTATACAATTAAATTAGTAAAGGCCATTATACATATTTTGACAAGCTCGGTGGCGTAGCGGTCAATGGCACGGCTTCGACACCAACGCTCGTGGGTTCGATTCCTACATAGGACAAACATTTGTGTGCACGAACATGTCTGTTTGTCTTAGTCTGGGTGTTTTCTATGTATCTTAAGTATGTATTTACAAAAAAAAATGTATTTACGTATGTTTATCAGTTGTCTAGTACCCATAACACAAGCTTCGCTTACTTTGGGGCTAGATGGCGATGTGTAATTTGTCTGCAATATTTATTTATTTATATTTTGCACGCCAGTGTCTGGAGAAGAGTATTGTTCAAAATGTTTAGATTTACCACCGTTAAATACTACATTATACGAAAATAAATCTATTTATTTATTGGTAACATTTCATTCGAGCTTGACTTCAAGCATGACTCATAGTCACGTTTCGCCTGAGACGAGCGTAGAGTGGCACGATTTCTTATCACGTTATCACGTAAAACTATCATCCGTAAACCGACTTTACAGACAACCAATTTTTTAGGGTTCCGTACCCAAAGGGTAAAAAGGAACCCTATTACTAAGGCTCCGCTGTCCGTCCGTCCGTCTGTCACCAGGCTGTATCTCATGAACTGTGATAGTTAGACAGTTGAAGTTTTCACAGATGATGTATTTCTATTGCCGCTATAACAACAAATACTAAAATTCAGAATAAAATTAATATTTAAGAGGGCTCCCATACAACAAACGTGATTTTTTTGCTCGTTTTTGCTCGCAATTGATAACGGTAATAGGTAGACGCTTGAAATACTCACATAATATTTAGTTTTATATTCACTTTATAAATAAATAATTAAATAAAATAAAACTAATATTTTAGGGGGGCTCCCATACAACAAACGTGATTTTTTTGCCGTTTTTATAGATAATGGTACGGAACCCTTCGTGCGCGAGTCCGACTCGCACTTGGCCTGTTTTATTTTTTATTCATTGTGACAAAACGCAGTTAGGTACTAAATCAAAACAGAGCTAGGAACTTTGGAAATGTCTTATTTTTTGTTGCCAGCCGAGTGAGCCAATAGGTGCCAATAGGTAGCAGTCCGAACACGGACATACACAATGACCAGTTTTATAATAATATAGATAGGTAGATGACTGAACTTTGTAAAAACAAGTTCATCTTATACTTAAATAAATTAGATACTATTGAAACCAATCTTCTTCGGACGACGCTCCCTGAAATATTAATTTTGTAATAGAACTTACAGCTGTAATATGACGGAAACATCAATTTTTAATTTAGATGGAACGAGCCCTCGGCAATGAAATTACAGGAAAAGCGTCGGCCATTCTCTGATCATGTTTCAATATGACCTAGACGTTAATTTTAAATAAATAATAAAATTTTGAGGGTTTATATTCAGAATTAGAATGTACCTAAGTCTTAAAATATAATAAAAGAGTAAACTTTATTGTAATAAAGCCCAGGTTTTTATTTAGTTTCTCCGCGGGGTGTGTAATCAAATCCCGCAAGTTAAATTTGACAAGCTTGAGCTGAAATTAGGCACAGTCTTTATTCGCGAGAAAATGTACGATTATATAAATGCCGCCATTATTCATCCAAGATGGCGAATTATGATTAGCCCTACGTGAATATCAGCTAAGGTTCATATTTAATATCCACGTAGGGGTATGAATGTTCATGTTGTGTTTAGCTCTGAGGAGCCTAGAAAACTTTTTAGTGCCTACTTTTTTTTTATCAACAACTAATATAAACTTGTTTTTAAAAAATATTTTAGTTCTTCATGTTCGAATACCGGTTCTAAGTTCTATAAGTAACAGAAGCACAAATAAAAGAAAATATGACATTGTCACAAACGTAACTTTTTCTTCTATGAAAAATTTAGCCTTAATTATACTTTACGCTCTACAAACCACAATTTCCATTTTCTGAGATGATCCCTGAAAAAATATCTTGCTGCACTTTGTTTCTTTCACCAAGTACCTATTACTTCAGGCTGAAATACTCGTTTCATCTGTTTAGTTTATGAAATGCTCGACAGTAAACAAAAGTTATTTCGCAGCGTCTCGGCGCGCGGTCTGCACAAAAATATATTTTTATAAGTATATATTTTTTTTTCGTTTTGATGAAAGATATGAAACTTCTCACAAACATATGTTTGATCTTTTGAAAATTAATAACTCAGCAAAGTTTATTTAATTATTTTTGTTGCTTTTGCAAACGTCTTTTGGATGAAACGACAGAAGTTTTGCAGAACAGTTATTAGTTCGAAGTACTTAGTATTTATGTGTAATAGTATATTTACCCAAGTAGTGCAAATGGTGATGAAATTCTATGTACTCATTCGTTTCAAATTCTTCGATGAGCTTTAACTAACTTCAGTTCTTATTACGGGTTTGCTCGAAGCAAATAGACAACATGTTTGCAAAACAATTTCGAAGCATTTATAGATTAATATTTGTAATGTTATTTGACAAAGTTTTATTGCTTTGTTTATTACAAGCACAGAAATTTAATTAACGTAAAGGCAAAAGACTTGTCACACAGACGAGCCCGTTAGGCGGGGCTTCAGCAGTTACATGAATCTTCTTTAAATTATATTTATAAATTATTGTAAATTAATTTGCCTACAAATAATGTCTCCTAAGAAATTTTCGGTTTAAAATTGAGTTAATTTCTTGTAATTTTAAGGACTGATGGAGCCCCTAATGGAGTTATTAGAAAACTGAATTTATTATGTATGGTCTCACAAACTATGTTGGGTGGATGACAAGCACTTACAGCCCTGCCTGATGTAAAGAGATTACTGTAGCCATATTAACACTCGCAACATGAAATATCGCTCGAGTACCGCCACCCCCGCCGCCAACGGAGTAACTTCTTCTTTCCTTGTGACCTCACTAACTCGCAGGAACACAGAAACACTCAAGGGAATCGTTGTTTGTCTGTGATATTCTGTGAGGTGGAGTTGCTTCTTCAAGTGAGTTAAACTTACAAATACGCTGTACCCTACCTGTTTTTTGGCAGAGCCTCTATAGCTAGTCGGCAGGGTGAACGTGAAGTTGGCTTTGGTTCTAAAGATCTGACACCCCTACGACAAATATAGAATAAAAATGTCTAGCAACTACTTAACTAATAATTAAAAACATACAATTAAAATAAAAACTAAATATGGCTAATTAAATTATTATTATTTAAATAGTTGTCTTGGCCAACTTGCCAGATAAATATTTTTTTTGAAAAAAACACTCACACAGTAGAAATATAATATGCAAAAATTCGTCAGCAACACAAACCTTCCTGATAGCTCAGTTGGAAGAGCACTCGACCGGTCATCGAGAGGTCGTGGGTTCAAATCCCACCTAGGGGGGGCAGGTGATTTTTCCACTTTTCAAAAACTAAATATGGCTATTTATACAAACTAAAGACAAAAACTAATTAAAATTAATAAAATATAATAATCTAAACAGCGTCATAAAATTCTTCCGCATCGCCGTCAAAAGGTAACGTGGCCAGAAGGCTAGCAGCATTGCCACGCTGGATGGCAATGCTTATTCGCTGAGCGAGAAATAGGCCAGCCCTCTGGACGCGGGAAGAGAATAAAAATTATATACATCCGCGAATTGTGCTCCGAATTTTGTAAAACAACAGTCGATCGTCTCGCAGATTGGTTAAGTCTAGACTTACTTCTCACACCAGTCACGACTTGTTCTAGATACGTATCTATCTTGTTGTCGTTCGCATGAGAAATTTACAACGGTTCAGATTTTGTTTGCACATACCCAGTCTCAGCTCTGACTTTTATATAGTTCTCGGGATTTATGTTGGTTCGTTTGGGATTATTTTATAAAATCTCTAAGAGAAAACTCCGTTTGTTATAGCTCATAGGTATAATAGGGTCGCGAACCCCAAATTTATGAGCTATAACAAGAACAATTCAAAAACTGGACTCAAAATAAACAAATATTCTTTGACAAATTACATACTGCCATACACAGATGTTGGTCGTGTGGTTTCCGGCAGACTAGAATAGAATCACTCCGTCTCTTCCCGTGGATATCGTACAAGGCGACTAAAGGAAATACATTATAAAACAACGATCAGGCCTCCCTAACCCGTCTGGCCAGCGTGGGGAGTGTAGGCCAAATCCTTTTTCTGTCTGGGACGGACGAGAGAGGGTTGTGCTCCTGTAGTGGAGACTAAAATGATCTGATAATGATGATGATACACAGATAAATTAATAAAATACAGAGTATAACCAGGACACTCCAGGACACTCTAAAAACCAGGACATATCCTGGGAAAACAGGACGGTTGGCAACTTTAAGTAACTATATTCCTTCGGTAACTGCTCTTTCACGCGTAAGAAATAAACAACTATGTCACGAACTGATATTAGTGAAAACATCTATTTTATTTATTACTTTTATGTTCTTTAAATAGGAACTGATTAAAAAAAAATCCCGACTGCAAGACTGTATCTGTAGGTTTTGTTTTTTCTTTTAATCTTGTCACGTACATTTCTTCTAAGATTGTCGTTGGCGGCAAAACGACAGATTTTTTTTACTTCTTCGTGTTGGATTTTTTTATAGGTACGCTAAATTAATTACCTAATAATTGAAATTAGAAATCAAAAATGGGAAAACAGAGGGTCATGCTTAATGAATACATATCTCAAAAGTATTTATTTGGTTTTCCGCAGTATTTCTTTGGTTTTATGCAGTATGATCTGACTGATAAATCAGAAATCTGCATCTCAAGTACCTCGGAGAAGGAAGGAGCGAGCGAGTATGTGGGTCACCTGATGGAAACAAACACCATCGCCCGCGAAATGTCTAGATATCAGCACAGAACATAAGATATCAGATATAAGCAACAGAAATATAGCTCTGTTCTTGAAGATTCCCATTGCATGTAGTTTGTAAACAGCGCTGAGGGAGTTGAGTCCACAATTTCACCGTTCGTGACAGAAGAAATATAAAATGTTTGGCAGATCGCCAATTAATAAGATATTATGGATGAAATTGTAATTTATAGGAAATATCTTTTTCTAGAACCTACTTTATGTAAGTTAAGTTTAAGTGAAACAACCGCAGTAGCTGGAGCAAATCCGGCGAAAGTGAGTAGTGTGTAGTGGGTGAGAGTCGACCGGCGGTAGTTTTCAGGAACTAACTGGTGGCGGAAACACGCAAAGTAGTGTAGATCCAATTGCTAGCTACTTTAAGAATATGATCCAGATCCAAAGAACCTTAGAAGGAGGAACATTTGCCAATATTTAACTTCCTTAAACTACAATAAATCTCCGCAGTCCAAAGAAAATAAGAATGTCTACAAAGCAAATACGCGTCGATATACGCAAATAGCCGAGTTTACTCAGCGTTGAGAGGTTCTGGCGCGCGTTTACGCGGGACGGAGTGGGGACGAGGCGGGGACGAGGCGAGTGGTCGACGAGGGGTCGTGGGCTTGGCCGCTGTCCAGCCGGCACTGCGCCCGCTTCACTGAACCCAATATCGGACTCGCGCAGATATGCAACGGTTTATAAAATACGTGCACTTCTCCTTCTTATTTGTTTTGTAAAAAAATTCAAGGAGTTTCATTGTGCGGATACTCATAAGGGTTTGATTTTGAAATCTTCTATACAAATAATAAAATTGAAGTGTGTTTGTAATGCCAAAATAACTTGTAAGAAAAGCAATTTAAAATATATATACACTTTCGGACACATTTACCGGCCCACAAAACGAAAGAACAATGGCGAAATTTTAGTTCAAAAATTTTAGAGCTACCCTGGACCTCAAAATAACCACTGCTAATGAAATATTTTTATACGATTTTTCATATTGTCATTGTCACTGTTCGAAGCCAAGTTGAATATCAAATACTTAAAAATAATTGTATTGAAAACTGCGTTTTCCGTTTGTCACTAAGTACCCTTAAAGTGTTGCCTCAGTCGGTATTATTTTGCTATGCCACGTATATTTTCATATTTCAAAATCGTAATAATTGCCAATTCACTATTTTTCAACATAAAAAATATATACAGGTAAGTATTTTATTGTACTTTTTTTTTTTAATCGGTTGTATTGCAGTCTACACCTACATACAAGGCTTTCCTCGGTTCAATCAAACAAAAATATAATGGCAACACTTAATAGACACAATGAAAGAAAACAAAAAATGACAGATGGACGATGTTTTGTCAACATATTTGTTCGCTGTTTTGTTTACTTGTTTTTATGTTCTTGATTTTTCTTAACCCAATTGACCGGGCCTCCCCAAGGACTGGACTCTGATATTGCCTCTGTGTGACTCGTGCGTGCTTACGGACTCCGATTTAGCATTTTTTCTTGGATTTGTTTACTAGACTGATCCACGGTAATTGCCGGCAAAATGAGTGCTCGTGGTAGAAGTACACGCATTCTATGCATCAGCTGCAACATGTGCCTTAATACTCTTCGCCGATACCCTGCCCTAGAACTGAACACTATATTATCTAGCTGGGTATACCCGCAAATCGTAAGTACCTACATACATAATATAAATTCTCCTATGGGAATATTATGTACCTCAAAGAGGTACATATCTGTTGTTTCGTAACGACGATGAAGTGACAAAAACATCTGACCCTAAGGCGACCCTCTCATCTGGCCGACATTTTTATCATTAAAAGATTTTAGATAGGTATTCAATAGTGTTTATATAGGTACATAATTAAAAATAGTTTGAGCGTGCTGCCGAGAACAGCTTTAACTTTATATTAACTTCTTTATTCTTTTAACTCTGCGAGTTTTTTTATTTGCTGTTAAACATGTTTTAGGAGATTGAGGTTCTTGTCATTTTATTATCAATACTTATGTTAAGTGTTATGCATATTAGGTTGTTGTGATATAAAATGTTTTTCACATATAGTTGGTTTTACAATTAAACATTCTCATTAAAAGGTGGTCTGAAAGGAATTCTAAGCTTATATAATACATGAAATTCATTTAATTACTTGAAGCGACTTGCCAAAATGTCTTGTTTTACTAATATGAAGGGATAGAAGGCTATTCAATTTTGAATTCACAATTCTGTTTCTATAAAAGTTCAGAGACCTAAGATTTTAAACTATTTTCTTTAAATTATAATATTGTTGATTTTTAGATCACTGAAGAAGACTATGTCTGTGAAGCATGCAACTTGCAGCAAGAAGTTGATAGCCACGATGGCCAACAAGCTGGACCAAGCCGAGGTCATTCTCATGTTAGCCCATTATGTGGTTGTTCCACTCTTCAAAGACGGAGTGACAAAATATTAAAAGACAATCCTACTGAATTGCAACGATTAATTATTGATATCATATTTATTAAACATAACATTAATCTATAATCATTTATGTACACATACAGATAAGGACTACTGTTGTGGCTGTGCGATGAATGCGGCTAGTGCAGAGTGACTGTTTGAGTTCAATATATTGATAATAGATTTGCAGAATGGCACAGCAACACAATTATTTAGATTTTATATAATACTCCTAGTATTACAAATGTCCATAGGCTGTATTTACTGCTTTAATAAATCAGTCACCTTGGTGGTATAACAATTATAATAGCTTTTATCTATTTCTGTATGGTATATATTGAGTCCAAGCTAACCTCATTCCATCTCATCATTAATTTATAATCTACTAGCGACTCGCCCCGGCTTCGCACGGGTGCAATGCTGATACTAAATGTACTACAGAAGGTCTTTGCGCTTTGTCCTATCCAGTCCTTCTCCAGTTATAGGCACACGCCGCCAGCTCCGCGGCCGGTACCGCCACAACCGTTATGTCCCTGCATTTTAAATGTGTAATATCTTCTAAACTATTCATTTAAATTACATGCTGTGAAGGGCCATATTGATCTATATTAAATGCGCAATGTATTTAAGGTACTTAATTGGATAAGGATTAATTCTGTATTGCTTAAAATCGCTTCGTAAATAAGGCATTATTTCTTGTAAAAAGCAAAGGATAAAATAACGGTTATTGTGTGTTACCACTAAGAGATAGACATATACCATCGCGAACTTTTTTGTAGACCATTTTAAGGTGAACAATACTGTACTACATTATTTTGATCTATCTCGTTGGGTTCAGCCAGCGTTTGCAATGAAAGAGCAAAAAAATGTGTTTATTTACGACATCACATTAGAAACCTCTAAATTATCAGTGTTTTTCTACTATGTTATGCATATATTATACATATAAACTTTCCAGTTGAATCACTCTATCTATTAAAAAAAACCGCATCATAATCCGTTGCGTAGTTTCAAAGATTTAAGCATACAAAGGGACATAGGGACAGAGAAAGCGACTTTGTTTTATACTATGTAGTGAAATGAAATTCTTTTTTTTAGGTAACTGAATCACATCGTGTGTGTCGCTTGCTGGTTACGTATGGCTTTAAGATTAAATCGCCTTGATCATGCCAGATCTCAACCTCCTGCAGCTCAGGAAGTTCAAGACCAT
Source organism: Hypsopygia costalis (assembly GCA_937001555.2). Taxonomy (NCBI): domain Eukaryota; kingdom Metazoa; phylum Arthropoda; class Insecta; order Lepidoptera; family Pyralidae; genus Hypsopygia; species Hypsopygia costalis. The sequence goes on along the minus strand of OW443327.2, from coordinate 33,353,824 downwards.
CAGCCGATCGCTAAATGAACCACAAGAATTCCCACAACCAGTAGTGGATGAACATGCAATAAACGAAGCTGCAATACATGAACTCCCGATATATGAACCTGCTCCAAATGAACCAGAATTAAACGAGCCTGCACCAGAGAATATTGTGTGCGGTGCCGCAACGTTAATTAGAGGATGAATCAAATCTAGACACATCAGTAAAAGAGTAAATCACTCACTCACTCATCACGAAATCTCAGAAACTATAACACCTACAAACTTGAAATTTGGCAGGTAGGTTCCTTATAGGGTGTAGACATCCGCTAAGAACGGATTTTACGATACTCCACCACGAAGGGGGGTAGAATGGGGGTTGGAAGTTTGTATGAAAGTCCTATGTTTTTGAAGCAAGAGACTTGAAATTTAAAATGTATGCTCTATAGATGGTGTGGAGGTGTACTAATAATGTATCTTTAGAAATCAACCCCTTTTTGGAGTTAAAACGGGGATTGGAAGTTTGTATGAAAATCCAATGTTATTGAAGTTAAAGTAAAGGCAGAAGGATTTTAAATGATATTTAAGTATAAAAATTATTGATAACAACTATATACTTACTATTATAAGGAGGGATGTCTTATTATAACAATAAAAAGTACTTTTGGTTTTACAAAGAGGTTTTAAAACATAATATCCGTCGACTTCATTGATTCTAAAAATTCGTCTAGATATTGATTGTTTTTAACTTTTTTATTTTTTTCCTTTCATTAGGTATTTAGCTTTTTCGAATGTAATTAAATGTTATTTGCAAATAACTACCTCCACGCGTACGAAGTCGCGGGCGGCCGCTAGTATTATATATATTGCAAATGAAAATTATATACCTGGCCGTACAGGAATTACTGAATACTGTTGTAGTTGCTTGGTTGGTCGGCGGACAGTAGGCTGTTGCGCCCATCTGATGACCATTGTATAGTACTTAGGATGAGCCAGAAAAGAAAATATCATCAAGAAAATATTTCAGGGTCCGCTGAATTTCTCGATGATATTATTATAAGAGATGATGAGGGATATTATTGAGATTTCACCAATGTAACCTTGTTTTATTTATCTCCAACTAACACCAGAACTTGTGAAGCCATGTGTATAGTGCATTCACAAAAGTAGATTCTTTTTAATCAGATGAAGTGAACTGACAGATACCATTCTTATTAATCTCATTAACTACCCAGCCGATCAAAACAATATATAAATTGTATTTATTTTATCTGTCAATAAAAATAACTTCACCTATTTAGGAGCATCCTGGTAACCTCACTCACTGTGAACACCACAGACAGAAAAAAATAACACAATCCTCTAGGAAATTGTGATTTGGCTGTGGCATTCCGTTAGGTGGAAGTACTTCCCCAGCAGAGCTATCGTGCTATATCTCTGTTTCGCCAGAGCCTAATTCGCAAAACAGCAGTGTCCATCCTCACCTGCACGTGGTTCTAAATGTGAGTCAATTAAACCCATTCGTCTACGACAATATCTCTGGTAACGTCGCCAAAGATAACCTCTCCATTATCATTTAGCAGTTGATGCTATCATGTCATGTAGTCCGAAGCTGTCACTTTCATCAATGTAGTGCCTAAGTAAGAGGCCAGTAATACACGGAAATCTCCTTTCCGACTACCGACGTTGACATAACCTATAAGTTGACGTAACCTTTAAGTTGAAATAACTCCTAATCCTGGCCTGTTCCGACAAAAATTCTTCGAGGTACGGGTTTCTGGCACTGGCGGTATATTTATTTTGATTTTTTCATTTAGGGACGTTTCATATACTACTCAGCTAAAATCATGTATGGAGTTCGCCATTGTTCTTTCATACGGAAGAGATGTTTTCAGTGAGACTTTTATCATAAGAAATTTAATGTAATGTAATTAATTTAATATCGAAAGACCTCCTACACGTTCAAAATAGCGCCAATTTAGGGGTGTAAGTTCATAGAATACCGCAGCCAAATAACGATTCCCTTGAGGGTTGTTGTGGTCCTGCGAGTGAGTGAGGTCACCAGAAAAGAAGGAGATGCTGCGTTGGCAGCGGGGGTGGCGGCGCGCAAGTGATATATTATGTTGCGAGCGTTAATATGGTTACGGTAATCAATTCACATCAGGCGGGCCGTATGATTGTATGCCACCCGACGTAGTATAAAAAAAAAGCGTCATTTTCAACGAGACGCGTCGGCAGGTGGGCGTGCGAATTTAATAGCCCTGCGCACGCTCGTTCACTGTAAATGCCTTCACGCGATTCAATATTAGGTAGGTAAGTAGAGTTAAAATTTGCTGCTCCACCTCCGCGCTCGCACTCTCTATGTGTAAGAGTTCTTAAATGCTGACTATTGTAATATTCAAACTACACTAACTCATTAAACTGTATATTAAATTTGTAAGTTAAGTCCCACTGAAAACTTTTGTATGAAATTTCGAGTGGTTACCGATTTCAACGGGACTTTAACATACTGATAGCTGATACTTAATGGAGTAACTTGACTACTTTTATTTAAGAAACAGAAATACCATATATGTATATGAAGAAAATAAAAGATATAAGAAATTAAGAAAATAAAATACATGAAAACGTTGACGTAGATCATTATTCTTCAGATCGCGTGAGGACACTGCGGAGAGGTAAACGTATTTTTTATTTTGTTTTATCTTCTTATTATAATACTAATAAATCACAGTCTCGCATGTGAATTTAAACAAGCTTTTATTAGTACTAAAAACGAACTAAAAGATTTATTAACTTTGTTTCACTCATCGAGTCCTTTCGTTTGATAACCATTACATAAGGGCTAAAGTTGAAATTATGAATCGCAATTTTGTGCCAGCCGACATATTGAATAAAAATGCCGACATTTAGGTAATCATGCATTTTCACGAGAAACAAACGAGTGTGCCAAATGTCAACTTGATCAGACAGTGGGTCATTTAATTTGAAACATATGATTACAAACACCGGGGTAAAACTAAATAAACGCTTGCTATAAAATACAATATCGTTTACTCATTCATCATTTTTATGTCAATATTGTTCCTACCACACAAAATTGTTTAACAAAATACAATATTAATGTGTTCAAACTTGAACAAACGAAATATTAAGCCCCGAAACAGTGAACTCAAATTAAATTTATGCAAATATCGAAATTATAAAGTTAACTCACAAATAACTGGTATGTGAGCAATTTGCAAACATTATAATGGAATTGTTCCGGGTACCGAATCGTAAATTATCGGTAGCAAATGATACAATCGGTATGACGTGTACGAATCGAGACAAGCAGATAATAATATGCATATTTATTGACTGGGCACAAAATGTATTGTATTTAGTAATACATCGTTTAAGTACTGTTATATTACTTACTTTCTTATGAATCAACCGCTAGTTAATTCCACTGCTGGGATACGGGTCTCCCTTTAATCGCAGGGGGTTTAGAGCACCACGCTGCTCAACTGCGGATTGGCAGAGGTCAGTGCGCAAAAGCCACTGACTTAGACAAAACTATCATCTAATGACAACAGGAATGAGCTCAATTGCATGCTTTCTTTCGCCAAACCCTTATTAGTAGTTATTTGGCAGAATGCAGCACTTGAAAACGAGCGAGAATTTGCCTATAAAGATGTAGTTGGTTCATTTACATAAGGTGAAATTAATAAGAAAATATACACTTTATAGAACACCACGGGTTTAAAACTAATATCGGGTATCCTTGCAGTAATCGAATTGGCAGGAAAAGTTCCGACGTGTGACTCTAAAGTTAGAAGTCTGAGCTAGAACAAATTTTCAAAATTATCTGCCCCCACAAGATCTAATAGCAGTTGAACCTGTAATCGCCAAAGTTTCGCCACAAGCCAGTGCAGCCTGAACTCCTGAAAACAAATTACTAAGTGGCTTATTAATTAGGCGGCGGTGAGATATCGGACGGTAAATATCGGTTTGGAGAGCTAATGGATTTAGAAGAGGAGTTCCTGTGGGCAAATTACTTGGTCCGCCGCTGCCAGGTAATGTAAAACTTGATATTGATATTAAAAATTTATTTGATTTAAACGTTTGCGCTCTCATGAGTGATGTAGAATGAAGTACCTATTATTTTTCTCAAGAAAGACAATACAAAAAAAATCTTTTGAATTTTTAATGAACGACCTTTATTGTTAACTGTTTTGTTATATATTTTGTATAAAACTTTTCCATGCACAAATAGGCCCTGAGAAAGAGATATTAAATCGGTAGCGGTTTTTCTATATGTATACACAAAATAAATAAAAATTATGAAAGATTTTTACTAGATATCTAAATATTTCAATGTTTTGATTGCTTATAAGCGAATTTTTTTTCAATTGTACCACAGTATACTTTTTTATAGTTAACCATAAGTTAAAAATTCTTATGCCAAAGCGAACAGCCCCCTTACTACCAACTCTTATTGCGATTCAATAACTGAATAGAATGCTTATTCATACCAATGAATAAGCGACTCTATTCTATTTGATATTTGGTAAGGGGGCTGATACTTATAGCGGCATTAATTAATAACGCTTCCTCAACATTATATTAGATTGAGGTGTAAATGCAGTTAATAATTGCAGAAATTCTAATGCACCTTACATTTGTGTGTTTGAAATATAAATCAAACACTAAGATAAAATATCTACGTGGAACAACTAAACAAAAGCACCAAGTTGTCGAAATTCGAGACATGTGGAAGTTTCCCGCTGTATCCCGCCAAGAATGTACTCGGAGCTTAGCACTACTGTTTGAAAACTTACGTGATGTGGGTAGCCTGGCGTATAAGACCGCCAGACTATCAAACCATCTGATAATACGACTATTGTTTAGCATTATGACGGTATCATTGATACATTTATTATGAATTAATTTTATCCCGCGTGACGTCATAGGTGTCAATTTAAAACACACATTCTCACAAACTTGCACATCCGTATCATATCAAGAATTTGTATAATTCTTATTCTTATTTACTAAAATACTTACTATTATCCCTATTATACTTTGCTTATTATAGAAAATTCATCATTAAACCAGAGCCCATCGATTTATGGTATATGTTCGTATTGTTTTTGGGTATTTGTGTGGGTTTGAATCGCGGTATAGTATAAGACTTCAAAAGTCTCCGAATGAAGTTTATTTACAAATAAATAAAATCCGGCCAAGTGCGAGTCTGACTCGCGCATGAAGGGTTCCGTACCATTATATAGATAATGGTACGGAACCCTTCATGCGCGAGTACTCACATAATATTTAGTTATATATTCACTCTAAAAATAAATAATTAAATTAAAATAAAACAAATATTTAAGGGGGGCTCCCATACAACAAACGTGATTTTTTGCCGTTTTATAGAAAACGGCAAAAAATCACGTTTGTTGTATGGGAGCCCCCCTTAAATATTTTATAGAAAAATTTTATAGAAAACGGCAAAAAATCACGTTTGTTGTATGGGAGCCCCCCTTAAATATTTGTTTTATTTTAATTTAATTATTTATTTTTAGAGTGAATATATAATTAAATATTATGTGAGTATTTCAAGCGCCTACCTAGTACCGTTATCAATTGCGAGCAAAAACGAGCACAAAAATCGCGTTTGTTGTATGGGAGCCCCCTTAAATATTCTTATTCTGTTTTTTAGTACTTGTTGTTATAGCGGCAACAGAAATACATCATCTGTGAAAATTTCAACTGTCTAACTATCACGGTTCATGAGATACAGCCTGGTGACAGACGGACGGACGGACGGACACCAGAGCCTTAGTAATAGGGTCCGTTTTACCCTATGGGTACGGAACCCTAAAAATAGGGTGTGGCTGTGTCATGCACATTGTACGTGAATATGCTATTTCAAAATGGCAACGCTTCCCCCTCCCCCGCACGCGATGTTCCATAGTCCTTACTTAGCGGAATAAATTGTTTGATCCTTCATCTAGTTTGTTCGGTCATTATCACAGATTTGTTAGCTGCAACACCAAACTTGTATCCCCCGATTTTGTTATCATTCGTTTTTTTGAATTGCCTCCCTTTGGAAGCTATTTTAAAGACGTATCCAAATCAATATATATTTTTTTTATACTACGTCGGGTGGCAGACAAGCATACGGCCCGCCTGATGTGAAGCGGTTACCGTAGCCATATTAACGAATGCAACATAAAATATCGCTCACGCGCCGCCACCCCCGCTGCCAATGCAGCATCTCCTTCCTGTCTGGTGACCTAACTCACTCGCATGAACACAACAACCCTCAAGGGAATTGTTATTTGGCTGCGGTATTCTGTGAGGTCGTCCCAGTCGGGTAGCTTACAATTACGCTCCCTTCCTCTCTTTTCGCCAGAGCTTCGTTTGTCAGTCAGCAGGGTGCACCACGTGCAGGTGAAGTTGGCTTTGGTTCAAAGATCTTAATGAACCACTTACACCAAAAAAAAAAAATATTTCAGTAAAATTCCATATATGTATATTATTTGAAGTAGGTACTTTCTGCCCAGGTGGCATAGCCATGGGACATCCGGTACAATCTTATCTAACATAATTATGCTGTATCATTTGTTTTGCCCAAAATACTAAGCTGTAATCTATCTAGATTTTGTGTTATCGACGATACCTTATCTAAGTCTGGTTGATTACCCCTACATAATCGTGTTTATTTTGTACACAAAATACGCAAAATCGATAACATGTAACATATTAAATGATTTTAATCCAAAATAGGTACAGGAAAATACCTTTATCTATATACAAAACTTTATTACATTCATTTCAAAAATCAGTGGCTTATTCGTATTTCTTAATAACTTTACAAATAAATACTTAACTAAACCATACTAAACTATTCATAATACAAGTACAGGAGTGTCTAATAACATAATATAGAACGACGTTCGATTTGACAGGTTGACAGTATTGGCATTGACTGTGCACTAAAATTTAACTACAATATCAGGAGTGAGGTCCTTTGGGCTAGGTAGCTGTATTCCATCCATACTCAGTATGTACGTTTATTTAAATATTATAAAATAAATCCGAAGTGACCATTCAACTTACAAATCTTCATATCAAAAATTCCTTAGAGGATTCATGCTACGCATTCATCACAAAAACCAAACACAATTATGTCATTCAGAAACCATGTTCCCAGGTATGAGTTTGTCACAAACATAAATTAAAAAAAACTAGTCACAAAAACAGTCGAAATCAAATAAATAGATCAGACATCATTAGTTCAGTCTATGTAAGCACTTCCTTAAGTATCAAATTCAGGAATCAAATTTCATTTTATAAACGATCGACTGGGATACATGAGGTCCATGTTGATGGACCTCGACTGGAGTTCCTTCTTCTGTAATGACACTAGCATAGTGAGAGCAACGTTCGCTATTCTGTATGGAGCAACTCCTCGGTCTTCAGCAAAATCTTCCCATTCAAACGTTCCGTTCCTCACTCCTTTAAGGTACCACTCCAAAAAGTCATTTATATCAGATTCCTTTAAGTGTTTCATGGATAACCTCTCAAACCAATATTGATTTCTGATGCACGATAACTTCGCCGGCTTCGCAACATAAATCACTTTTGCTTGGCTCTTTAATATTGGAAAGAACAGATTTTGCACTTTTACAAAATCGTAGTAATAATCATTGAGTATTTTATGTATTTTCTCAAAGGTATCACAGACTTGTATGCCGTTACTGATAGCCACGTTATTAATCAGCATATCAACACCACCGTATTTATTCTGAATGTGATCTCTAAAATGTTCGATACTGTGTCTGTCAGATATATCAAGTTGGTGATACTCCAAGTTTAATCCTTGATTGTTCAAAGCAGTTACTGCTTCTTTTCCTCTTTCCATGTCTCTAGTAGTGAAGTAGAAGGCTCCATCGAACCTCTTGCTGAGTAGTTTGACGAGGTCGATGCCTATCCCTTGATCCGCGTCCGTAACTATTGCCACCTTCTTCAACATGACTTAATGTCACGACCGATAATGAGGTACTAAATGTTTTCGGAGATTGTTGGGCAGCGGCTGATAACGGCTGTCAAAATAAAATAATTGATAAGTCAGTGTGATTAAAATTAGTCACAACTAAAAATAAGTAATTGAAACTTTATGATGGCTTACCATTATCTTTAGATCCAATGCTTTTCTAGTTTACATATTTTTTTTATCAAACCCGAAAGAGCATGTCTGTCTAATAAAACACGCATGGTAAGTAACGTCGACCGTATCCTGTCTGTGGATGAGTGGGTTAGAAGCTTTAGGACTACTTCTCGATAAGACTAGATGCACGGTATGACTAAATCGCTTTATGACTAAGTCTGGATGGGGGACTGTTTTTTATTTCGAACTAATCTGTGCTTCGAAGCTCAAGTTAACTCAAGCTGTCGGCCGCGGCTGTTTTCATGTTCAGCCAAGCTTTGAAAACATTTACCTTTGGCTACACGCATTTGAGCACCGTGGCAGAGTACGCACTAAACCCCTTTGGTTGAAGGGAGAATCATATGCCAGTAGAGGGATGAATAATATTTAAAAAAAAAAGTTCATGCGTACCTCTTGGACAATTTGCCAACACTATGAATCATCCTCATATTCAAATGTATATGTCTATAATTTTATATACATTCTATATTTTGTTATTTATGTAATGTGTACGTATGTATGTTTTCTGTTGTACTATATAATATCGTTTTAATTTATTTTTTGTATGCCGCATTCGTGTATATCTGCTCTTCCCGAAGGTTGTCTGGTAGAGAATGCTATTAGCATTAAGACCGCTTATGTACCCTTAAATTGTGGTAAAGTTTAAATAAATAAATATGAGGATATTATTTATTTTAGGCTTAAGTGATACTAAAACGAGTCTGAGTAAGCAGTTTTTTTATACTGCGTGCGTACGTACTTCCACCATTTGTGATTCGGTCTGTGACTGTAGATAACTATGAAACCCAACATCATACCATAACATGTCACAAACACGATCGCTGATGTTTTAGATATGATAAAACATGACATGGTGAATGTTACCCGTTAAAATGGACGTGATAACACAATTAATTCCCTCGCCGCTCCGAATTCGCTAACGAGTCGCCCGTGATCGAGCACTGTTTGTTTGTGGACGAATTAAAATTAACAAGCACATTCTCGTTCATTCATCATAGGTATATATTTTTTTATCTCGCAAAAATAATAAGACTGGGTTAAAATGAATTAAATAATAAAAATAATGCGACATAAGTTCAAGGTATAGATATGATGAGGTCGAATGGCTAGCAATGGTCACTTCGACTCCGAGTTCGCGGGTTCGATCCCCGCACAAAATAAATATTTGTGTGCATGAACATGTCTGTTTGTCTTGGTCTGGGTGTTTTCTATGTATTATATGTATGTATCTACAAAAATATATATTTAAGTATAATATCAGTCACATAACAACTCGCCGAGGATTTCCGGCAGACTAGAATAGAATCACTCCGTCTCTTCCCGTGGATGTCGTACAAGGCGACTAAGGGTAATACATTATAAAACATCGATCAGGCCTCCCCAATCCGTCTGGCCAGCGTGGGGAGTGTGGCCAAATTCTCCTGTCCGTGACGGACGAGAGAGGGTCGTGCTCCTATAGTGGAGACTAAATGACCTGACGATGATGATGATGATGATCAGACACTTAATACCCATAGCACAAGCTTTGCTTAGTTTGGGACCAGATGGCAGTGTGTAATTTGTCCAGGAATATTTATTATTATATACAAGTACTAGCTCCCACCAAAGACTTTGCCCGGATGTACGCATTCATTCATCTAAGTTTCATACAAAAAATCATTCCTATTTGAGGGTTGCCTAGGGTGGACCCTGCACATGCCCATGGAACTGAACGGGGACCTACCACACATTCCTGCCACTGTGGCTCCTGTGCAGCTGGGATTAACAGCGGACACCACCAAAACGACAATGGATAATGAAGTAGACTGCAATCCCGGGGGTGAAACTACGGCTGCCTTGGAACTCACAATTAATTCAACTATAAGAAATTTGTAGGTGTAGGAAGCTTGTTGAATTTGACTACCCATCTTGGCAACGTGAGAGACAGTAATTTCTTATTTCTTGACAATTTTAAACAGCGCCATCTAGTCCCGAATTAAGCACAAAGTTTGTGTTATGGGTACTAGACAACTGATAAATGTACTATGGGGTTCTTCAAAAAGGGCGTGAAGAGGTTTTTACAGGGTCGGTAACGCGCGTGTGATGGTACAGGCGTTCATAGGCTACGGTAACTACTTTCCATCGGGCGGGTTTGCAAATTTAATGGTATAAAAAAAACTGTTTCTCGAAGCTTTATCTTCTTGTATTATATTTTACAACCTCAGTTGTAGCAATCACAGCAATGGAGAGAGATATGCTAGGTTTTACTCCAAGAGATCGAATATAGAACGAAGTAATTCGATAGAGAAGCGAAGTTGTCGATATAGCTTTCATAGTTAACAAGAGTTCATCGGAAAGAAAGAAGTTTATCGTCGGTACTGGCAGCGTTTCAAGCAGAGTGCGGAATTACAGCTAACGCAGTCGTAACAGGCCTTATATGATTATTTGACTCTGGACGTCGACATCATCCTATAATCATCAAGGGGTTTAGAGCAGCGTGATGGAATGTCCATCACGCTGCTCAACTGCGGGTTAGTGGAGGCCAGTGTTTTTAAGCCACGCAAAGGCCACTGACTTGGCTTAACGAATGTTTTGTCAAGTCATTTCAATGACAATCGTTCATTTCATAATTTCAACAAATTGGGGTGTAAGTGGTTCATCAACATCTTTGAACCTAAGCCAACTTCATCTGCACGCGGTACACCCTGCTGACTGACAAACGAAGCTCTGGCGAAAAGAGAGGTAGGGAGCGTAATTGTAAGCTACTCGACTGGGGAATGTACCCCAACCTCACACAATACCGCAGAAACAATTCCAATAATAATTCCAGTTGCCAGCCTTTCACATCAGACGGGCCGTATGCTTGTCTGCCACCTGACGTAGTGTAAAAAAAAGTCATCGGATAACAACAGCCGGGACCGACGGCTTAACGTGCACTCCGAAACACGGAGGAGCTCGCGATAAATTAACCCATCCACAGACAGGCTAATATCGACGTTGCTTAACTTGCGTGATCGATTAGACTGACACGCGCAACGACGCTATCGAGCTCCTCCGGACGTAGTATCAGATAAATATAAAAAAAAATATTTTATTACAAGCAAGGTAGCTAAAGCAAAAAAATATATTATGCTTACTTCTTCGGAGCTACTCTCCCGCATCGCTCCGTACATTACCGGTCAGCGGTCAGCAGCGGCGATTACCGTAAATAACGCAGTCAAGACCCGTTTTATAGCACAAAAATGCACTTCGTCCAAACACACTAAGGAAGTACTTTGTTTCACGCAGTACATACAGGGTGGTTTATTGTGATGGGCCATTGCTGGGAAAAGTTTAACTATTACGAGAGTTTGGTCTTAGGAAGTATGGTGCTTTGTGATTTGATTGTAGAGTTTTGCGGAGCGTAGAAATGTTATTTATTAAAGAATATACCTATAAGAAATTGTTATATAAGATAGTGTTTTTTTTTTCACATCCTTTACCTATGTTTTTTTATACTACGTCGGGTGACATACAAGCACACGGCGCACCTGATATGAACAACACAACAACCCTCGAGGGAATTTTTATTTGGCTGCGGTATTCTGTGAGGTGGAGGTACTTCCCCAGTGAAGCAGCTTACAAATACGCTGTACCCTACCTCTCTTTCGCCAGAGCCTATTTCGCTCTTGATTGCCTTTGACTCTAAAGATCATGATGAGCCATATATACGCCAGATTATTTATTTATTTTTTTACGAAAAATTAGACATGAGTTTACGTTGCCTTGCAATTAGCCAATTTGCTTACCATCGCGCGCGCTGTGTTGTATATTTATATATCAATTAAATAATCATAAAAATATATATTAGAAATAAATGTACATAGACAATTCAGCCCTTAAACATTTCGTCATAATTCTGACATGTAAGAACTAGACAATTGTAATAAATTAAACAATTCAAAATTATGTGACAAAATATATTCAATATTAAAATCCATAAAGTCCAGTTCCTATAACTAATTAATTAATAAAACATTAAAGCATCAATGTGTATCTAATTTTACTTAAAGTTTTAAAATTCCCATAATAAATCTCACCCCCTGTATATGCTTCAGTTCAGGTGGTCTTATTTGCAGCCTGCAGCACGTTTAATGCGAGACTCAAATCCAGGGTTCCGTGTGCCTTGTATTGTACTAGTTTTTTAGGAAGCTCATAAATTGTGCTTAAGTAAGCTCTTACTTATTTTCATACGTATATTTAATACAATTTCGTTTTAAATGTTTTCATACCACTGTAAATATTTTCATGTCTACTATTTTTTTTTTTCATTATTATTAAGTTAGCTTTCGCCTGCGACTTCTTATGCGTGTATCCAAGTATCTCATTAAAGTTTTCAAAAATCCCAGATAATTTTGTAAAGGGAAGCATATCTTAGGCAAGTATTTAACGAGCCCAGTACAAGCTTTGCCTAGTTTGGGACTAGATGGCAGTGTGTAATTTGTCCAGGAATATTTACTTATTTATTTAAAAATTCCATGTTACGATGATCGTCGTTAATGAACTCCGAAACTACTTGACGGATTTTATTTAATGAAATTGCTTTTTCGGTTCTTATTTTGATGTTAGAAATGAGACTGACATTATATAAGATTTTATTTCATTTATTATTGAAGGAAATAGCTTCGAAAAATCGAAAGTTATTATCCTCTAGGTTGATATAAAAAGTACCCTGTTTCGTGCAGTATGCCAAGTACAGTGCCACAAACTTATCTGACCCGGTGGCCAAATTTAGAACTAAAGCCGCCATCTTGAAATGTAGTATTGCCAGGTACAATTAATTTATTTACCGCGTATGCACAATCCATTGAGGTGTATTTTTTAAATACTGATTATATTTTTCTACACATATTTCATTTCTTACAATAAAAAAAATCGTCAACGAGTTGTTTCTGTGCAATATTATAACTATCTAATATTATTAGCTATGATCGCGACTTAACGTGGTGCATTTTTAAAAATAATCAACAAAAAATAGAAGGCAATTGATATTTAATTGAAACACCACACAACACAATTAATAAGTATATCAATGCTATTATTTTAAAAGTGTATAAATTTCTTTGATTTTTATGTTTCCTCTAAAACGGGCGGCATTTCGTTTAATGGCAACACTTAAGTCACGGGCCAAATAAGTTTGTGGCACTGTATGCCAATGAATGCATATGGTATATATACTCGTGGTTGCGCGTTACCAGATCATATATGGCATGCACTTTTTCCTAGGGTTCCGACTTCCAATATTTTAGTCGCGTATTATTTACGGCCTCCGTGCACTAGGCGAATCTATATATACATCTATACAGATAAATAAAATTTGAGTGTCTGTTTGTAACATTAAAATACCGGCTTTATACTAATTGCATATGGATGTATACACGGTACATATACCAAAATGCCTGTCTGTCTGTTTGTCTGTTCTAGCTAATCTCGGAAACGGCTGGACCGATTTTAACGGGACTTTCACTGGCAGATAGCTGATTTAATAAGGAGTAACATGCTACTTTTATTACAGAATTTTTATTTATTTTCAATAATATAAATAAATAATAAACAAAAAACTGTTCCGTGCGGACGAAGTCGCGGGCACTGCTATTATATCATAAAGTAAACAGGGAGCGACGGTCGCGGTCGCCTAGTGCACGGAGAAGTTCATCGACAAAAAACCCCACAAGTGGAGATATTTCACACCCCTTTAAAATTTGATTATTTCGTAAGAAACGTATCACCGTAGTACTATATGTAGTATAACTAATATAGTTATACTGTGGTATCACGCTAAAATAGTTTTAATTTAAAGCCAATAAAATTCCATAATTATTGAGGGTCTTTTGGCAGCACTGTAGCGTAGGGTCAAATCATTTGTCAATTCATAGCATCTTGTCAAATGTCTTGTTGAAGTCTTGTGTTGTCTTGTCGTCTTAAAGTTTCACAGTGTTTGTATATATATGTTGTGTGTGTTTATGTCTATGTAATTGTTACTCTGTGTGTTTTGTAATGTTCAATTAATTAATGTTCAAATTCAATTTTAATGTATGCAAATGAGTCATGTTACTTGAAATAAATGAATTAATAATAATAATAAATTACAAAATTATCCAACTGACTGTGTTTGACAGTCTCTCGTCTGCAAAACACCCTGGTGTATCCTTATCGTATAACATACATAAAAAAATATAGTAGAGATAAGACCTGCACGTGGTGCACCCTGCTGACCAACGAAAGAGACTCTGGCAAAATAGAGGTATAGTGTACTTGTAAGATACTTTACTGGGGAAGTACCACCTCACAGAATACCGCAGCCAAATAACAATTCCCTTGAGGGTTATTGTATGTGAGTGAGTGTTGGCCGTGTGTTTTCCGGCAGACTAGAATAGAATTACTCCGTTTCTTCCCGTGGATGTCGTACAAGGCGACTAAGGGAAATACATTATCAAATATCTATCAGGCCTCCCCAACCCGTTTGGCCAGCGTGGGGAGTGTAGGCCAAATCCTCCTTCCGTCTAGGACGGACGAGATAGGGGCGTGCTCCTGTAGAGGAGACTAAAATGGACCTGATGATGATGATAGTGATGATGAGTGAGTGTTACCAGAATGGAAAGAGTTACTGCGTTGGCAGTAGGGCTGGCAACTTGCGAGCTATATTACATGTTGCGAGCGTTAATATGGCTACAGTAAACGCTTTACATCATATTTTACATTTACAATGCTTGTCTCCCACCCGACGTAGTACAAAAAAAATCAATGGAAAAACTTAAAGAAGAACGCAAAACAAAAGAATTTCAGTGAAAAGAAGCCAGTTTCATATCACATATTCATAACGTATATACTTTTGAAAAGAGTTGGTAAATTCGAAGCGGGGACTTGGAGTTTGAAAGCAAAACTTCGTGTAAAGACTCGCCGAACGCCCACCCATCTCGCAACTATTACTTCCATAACTAGTGCTTTGGCAAACTATAAAGTGGAGAAAAAGATGAAAGTGACACCGGCTTTTTAAGAATAATTTTGCTAGCTTGCGCCTGCGACTTCAACCGCGCCTATTTTCAGGTATGTTTTTAAGCGAATACTTACTAAATATCTATGGTATGGCCTTCATTGCGGGATGAAGTAAGCGAGACCAGTTGCTGTTATCTTGGTGTATTTTTTTTAATTTTTTTTTTATATTACGTCGGGTGGCAGATAAGCATACGGCACGCCTGATGTGAAGCGGTTACCGTAGCCATATTAACGCTCGCAACATAAAATATCACTCGCGAGCCGCCACCCCCGCTGCCAACGCAGCATCTCCTTCCTTTCTGGTGACCTCACTCACTCGCAGGAACACAGCAACCCTCAAGGGAACTGTTATTTGTCTGCGGTATTCTGTGAGGTGGAGGTACATTCCCCAGTCGGGTAGCTCACAATTACGCTCCCTACCTCTCTTTTCGCCAGAGCTTCGTTTGTCAGTCAGCAGGGTGCACCGCGTGCACGTGAAGTTGGCTTTGATTCAAAGATGTTGATGGATCACTTACACCCCAAAATATATATATAATATAGTGTATATTAAATCTTTATGAACACTAACTTACATAACCATAGACAAACTGATTCATACAGTAGTATGAGCTGTGCGTTGATAGATCAGTCAGTAACTATTTCCTTTTATAGATATCACTGGCTCACCACAATCTTTAGAACCAAAGCCAACATCACCTGCACCTTGCCGAATAGTGAAAGAAGCTCTGCCAAAAGACTGGTAGAGTATAAGTTGCCTGACTGGTGAAGTACCTCCACCTCTCAGAATACCGCAGCCAAATAACAATTCCCTTGAGGGTTGTTTTGTTCCTGCGAGTGAGTGAGGTAGCCAGGAAGGAAGGAGATGCTGCGTTGGCAGCGGGGGTGGCGGCGCTCAAGCGATATGTCTTTACATATCTCGAGCGATATTTGTTGCGAGCGTTAATATTTTTATTATTGTTACATTCGTCATAAATAAATAAATATTGTCAGACAAATTACACAGCGCCATCTAGCCCCAAAGTAAGCGAAGCTTTGTTATGGGTACTAGACGACTGATAAGCATACGTAAAAACATTTTTTTTTTTCTAAATACATACTTATGATACATAGAAAACACCCAGACTAAGACAAACTGACATGTTCATGCACACAAATGTTTGTCCTATGTGGGAATCGAACCCACGTGCGTTGGTGTCGAAGCCGCGTCATTGACCGCTACGCCACCAAGCTCATCAAATAGTATGGCTACTGTAAACACTTCACATCAGGGATTGAAAGCGGTAAAGGTATAAGGGTATGGTACTGGTATAAAATTACGATATCGTTTTGATTTAAAGGTAGAGCCAAAACGGCTGAGAATTGTGGTTACGATACCGGTAAAACAAGAAGAATACATTTATTTTTTTACGGTACCATTATACCTTTATATTACCAGTACCTTAACCAAGACCATTTCGGTACCGAAAAAATGATGCGACAACGACGCGACGTAGGTATCAATCAAGTACTTGCCTACCAATGCGGCCGACATTGTGGAAAGAAAACCTTTATTTTATAATTTAGATACCTAAAAAAATAACGATACCGGAATATTACAATACCGAAATTATTAAGATACCTTTACTTTAAGGTATCGAAATTTAAAACCTTTATTTTATAATTTAGATATCTAAAAAAATAACGATACCGGAATATTACAATACCGAAATTATTAAGATACCTTTACTTTAAGGTATCTGTTGCGGTAATAAAGTTCACAATGACTATGACACGGTGTGTTGGTAAATAAAAACGACCACTCTTGTAGATGATTTGTTTAATACTAACTTTGCATCATAACACATAGACATTATATAGCAATGTATGATCGATTCGGACATTCCGCCCACCAAAAACTATTGTTTTTCAATAAATTGCTACAATGTTTAACCATTAAGTCAATAGATGTTATATTTAAAGCGCAATGGACTGTATCGTTATTCGATATTAACTACCGTACCAATATTATTTTAACACTTACAAGTTTTTTTTTACAAATGAATTTAAATACAACAATGCTATAATTTTCATTAAATTTCGTTAAATATTCATTCACATAAATTGTTGTTCATATATTATCATTTACATGCACAATTCCATATCACAACATAAATATTTGATAAATAAATGTTAGCCGCCCACCGTAACGCCTTATACATCGCTTTCATTGGGGAGCGGTATTATTTTATACAACGGTCTCTTTAGCTCTTGACCTCCCTTACATTGTACAGTTACCACTCTTACTAAATTATCTGCCCCTGGATGTAAATATTTAATTCTAGCTAGTAACCATTTCGTCGGCGGCATTTCTTCATCCTTGACAATTACAACGTCTCCGACTGCAGGCGATGGTACTGCAACTTGCCATTTATATCTCTGTTGCAGTGTATTAAGATACTCCGATTGCCAACGATGCCAAAAATCTTGAGTCATTTTTTGTATGAGTTGCCATCTTGATAGCAGGCTGACCTTCATGGCGTTGTAATTTGGTTCGGGAACACTAATTAGTGACTCCCCAACTAAGAAGTGACCTGGAGTCAGTGGGTTTTCTGTAGTGTTATCTACCTTACAAATTGGCCGAGAATTGAGGCACGCCTCAATCTGTGTCAACAGAGTAGCCATCTCTTCATACGTGAGCTTAGTGTCTTTATTAACCCTGTTTAAGTGTCTCTTCGCTGACTGAACGCCTGCCTCCCAGAGTCCTCCGCAGGTGGGCATTTTCGGGGGTATAAAGTGCCACGTCGTCCCATCGTTAGCTAGGAGTTCTGCTACCTCCTTAGCCACGTTGTCTTTGCCTTGAAGAAATAGCTCCTTCAGTTCTCTGGAGGCACCCACAAAATTGGTGCCATTGTCGCTCCATAGATGTTGGCAATGGCCTCTGCGTGCCACAAATCTGCGAAAGGCGGCTATAAATCCTTGTGATGTGAGATCTGTTACTGCCTCGAGATGAATGGCACGTGTAGCCATGCAGACGAATAAGCAGATGTACCCCTTCGCTGCATGGTGTCCGCGACCTTTGGATGTTCTTATCAATATAGGCCCAGCATAATCGACTCCACTATTCTGAAAAGCTCGATGTATATTTACTCTTACTGCTGGTAATTGGCCCATAAATTGATTCCTTCCCTTAGCTTTGTCGATGATACAAGTCTTGCAATTGTGAATACACTTTCTGACAGCCGACTTTAAACCAATCACCCAGTATCTGCTTCTTAAATAAGCCATCATCAGTTGTATTCCACCATGGAGTGTCTTAACATGAGCTTCATTAATTAATAATTTAGTAATATGCTGGTTACTTGGTATTATAATAGGGTGTTTAGTAGCATCTTCTATATCAGCATTTTGTAGACGTCCACCAACTCTTAACATGCCGTTCGTATCTAAGAATGGTGAAAGCGTGATGAGTGAACTTCTTTTCTTTACTCTTTTCTCTCTTTGCAGTTCTTCAATTTCTTTATTATATACTAAACTTTGATAATATTTTATACAATCATTTAATACTCTTTCTATTTCATTTGATGTGAGGTATCTTTCTCTATTATCTGACTCCTTCTTCTTCATAATTCTTCGACAGTATGCTTGCACTCTTTTCATTTTGGAAATAGACGAGAATCTTGTCCAAATTGGTTTTTCTTCTAATGTAGTGTGCAAAGAAATTTTCAACTCTAAATCTGTGTGTGGAACATCGCTGTTTTCCGGTATCCTTTCTAGTTTTAGCCATTCAGGTCCAGTCCACCATACGTCATAATTAGCCAGATCGCATGCATTGACACCTCTAGTTGCGATGTCGGCTGGATTATCGGAGGACTGAACATGTCGCCAACGGTCGCTGTCTACCACTCGTGTAATATCTGCAACCCTGTTTGCCACAAATGTACGCCAACGGCTTGAATGAGCTTGCAGCCATGACAAGACGACCATGGAATCTGTCCAGGCAAAAACTTTGTCCTTTGGTATTTGGAGAAGTTCCACTATATCGTTAATAAGATCTGCTAATAAGGCTGCGGCGCAAAGTTCTAATTTAGGGACGGACATCTGCTTCACCGGTGCAACCTTGGTTCGTGATGCGATAATCGTTGTGTGTATAGTTTCGTCTTCGATCACCTTAAGGTAAGTGACAGCAGCATATGCCTGAGTAGAAGCATCTGCGAAGCCATGTAATTCGACTCCCTTGTGGTTTTCAGGTGTAGTTTTTAACCAGCGAGGCACCTTAACCCCTTGCAAATGTTTAATTTCCTTTCTATATCTGCTCCACTCTTCCCTTAAGTCTAATGGTAGTTCTTCATCCCACTCCAAGTTGCAAAGCCATAACCTTTGAATTAGAACCTTTGCTGTTATAACAACTGGTGACAGCCATCCAAACGGATCAAACAGACGAGCAACAT
Source organism: Hypsopygia costalis (assembly GCA_937001555.2). Lineage (NCBI taxonomy): Eukaryota > Metazoa > Arthropoda > Insecta > Lepidoptera > Pyralidae > Hypsopygia > Hypsopygia costalis. Next base: position 33,334,192 of record OW443327.2, on the reverse strand, counting down.
CAGAAAGAATAGATCGTTTCGTTATAGGATATTTCATTTCAGGTAAGTTTACTGTAATTTCAAACGTATCATCTTTTCTGTCCCAAGTCAATCCAAGAATTCTTATAATCTTATCTAGTTTTATTTCTATCATATCCTCCTCTGTCCTATTTTCTCCTTGTAAACATTTTAAAACTTCTTCTGAATTACTCGACCATTTCTGCATTTCAAATTTTCCTTTCTTTAATATAGCTCTAATTTCTTTGCCCATCTTCTTTGTTTTTTCTACATCTTCTGCTCCTACCATCAAGTCGTCCATATAAAATGAGTTTTTAATTACAGGTGCAGTGTGCGGGTATTCATCACATTCATCATCAGCGATTTGATTCAACGTGCGGACAGCTAGATAGGGCGCTGCAGCAGTACCGAAAGTGACAGTCGTTAGATTGTAGGATTCAAGATCTTCATTGGGGTTGTCTCGCCAGACAATACGTTGCAAATTCGTGTGTGCGGCGGTCATTCTGATCATTCTGTACATCTTGACGATGTCGCCAGCAACACAAATTTTATGTGTTCGCCAAGTTATAATTAGGCTTCGAAGATCAGGTTGTAAGACTGGACCGACAATCATCGTATCGTTTAGCGAGTGGCCATTAGAACCCTTAGAAGACGCGTCGAATACGACTCGAACTTTACTGGTTTCCTTTTCGTTACGTACTACAGCGTTATGGGCTAAGTAGATTGAGTTGTTAACGACTGATGTTTCTGACTTCATCATATGACCCATTTGCATATACTCATGTATGACCTTTGAATATTCTGATTTTAGATTTGCGTCTCGTTGAAATCTTTTCTCCAACTGCTTGAACCTAGTAATTGCATGTCGTTTTGTTTCTCCACATAAATTTACTGTTTCTTCTATACTCTGCTTTAATGGTAGGTGTACTATGTATCTTCCCATATCATCTCTTTTAGTAGTTTCTTTGTATATGCTTTCACACTTTTCTTCGTCCTTTGTCAATAGTTTCCTCTTTTTGTACAAATCAGTTTCTATCTCCCAGAACTTTCTCAATATATCATTGTCTTCTGTGACCATCCTTGTAACATGCAGCGTGATTAAATTGTGTTCATTACTATCCAGCTTGTTTTCTCTTTGACCCGAAAGTATCCACCCCAACATTGTGTTCTGAGCCACTACACCATCTGACATTTTTACCAGACCATCTTCTATTATTTTGCAAAAGACATCGGCACCGAGTAACATATCAATCTTACCCGGTTTGTAATAGGTAGGGTCAGCCAATTTTAATGTTTGAAGTTCAGGCCAATTCAATACAACGTGTTTAGATGGCAATCTTGTAGAAATTGATCTCAAAACATACGCCTTAACTGGTATAGTCATTTTATTATTTAATCGCGATGTAATTGTCAAGTCTACTAAATGTTTTATAGCTATCTGATTTCCTTCTCCTACTCCAGAGACTACACCGTTGATATTGGTTCTTGATAGCGCCAATAGTTCAACTACCCTTGCGGAAACGAATGAAGCCTCAGAGCCTTGATCGATTAATGCTCGAAGTGTGTATGTATCCCCATTACTCGACTGAACCTCCACTTGAGCTGTAGCCAGCAATACTTCACGACCAGGTTGTTCTTGAGAGAAGTGCGCATTTGTGATTGTCTGTTCTGGTAGTGTTTTTTCGTCTTTATCTTGACTGATTGTTTCTATACTTCGGTGTAAAAGCGAGTGGTGTTTTCTTCTGCAAATTCGACACGTCGTTCTTTGTTTACATCTGTATACGTTATGATTCGGTATCAGACAGTTGTAACATAACCTTTTATCTTTTACAAACTCTTGTCTCTTTTCTACTGTCTGTTTTACAAACTCTTCGCAGTTAAATATGTAGTGTTCACCGTTGCAATAAGCACAACAAATTCGTGAGTTAATACTGGTGTGTGCAGATTGAAATATATCGCTATGTTCGGCCTTTACGTGAAAATACCTTTGTGTTTGAGACTTCGGTGTTGATGTGGGAGAAATCAGTTCAAGTGTGCGAAACTTCGTATTAAGAAATTTTTGTAACTCCGCCCATGTTGACATCTCATCAGACTTCTCCTTGTGTGCATGTTCCTCCCAGTCCTTTAATGACTCTGTATCCAATTTCTGTGCAACCAGAAATACTATTATAGGATCCCAAGAATCAGTGCATATTTTTAAATTATTTAGGCTGTTAATACATTCTGTAGTTGTATCTAACAGTGACTTATTTGACTCGCTGACTGGTTAGTTACCTTCTTTTGTCCAAATAATCTTTTAAGAAGAGAAGTCACTATCATCTTCTTGTTACCGAAGCGCTCCTTAAGTAAATTCCACGCCTGTGTATAATTGCTCTCAGTAGTTGGAATGTGCCGTAACAACATCTCGGCTTCGCCAGATACACTTGTTTTTAAATAGTGTAGCTTCTGCACATTGCTCAAAGAAGTATCGTGAACAAGTGCTGTGAACAAATCTTGATAAAGTCAAAGTCAAAGTCAAAGTCAAAATATCTTTATTCCTTGGACTTTATAAAGCACTTAGAAACGTCATACAAACTAAATATAAGAAACATGTGTAAATCATTTCTACTCTAAATCCGCAGAGCTTAGATTCACTTTCATCACACTATCTTGAATGTGAAAGTGAATTTAAGTGCCAGTTCCGGCGACGGGGCTTCTTGAGAAGAACTGGCAAGAAACTCAAGGCCGACTCTTTTAATTGCCAATATCGTTACATTAAATACAAATACAATCATTAATATAACATAACAAGAGCAATTCATTTCCAAATACTTTTATCATTTATGTAATCTGAGATACAATAGTAAGCCTTTTGACATAGTCTAGTTTTGATAAATCTTTTAAATTTACCCATGGATAATTTAAACGCGTCATTTGGAAGTTTATTGTAGAAGCGTATACATTGACCTGGGAACGAGTTAGAGATTTTATGGAGCCTAGTAATATGCATAGCGAGTTTGGTTTTATTTCTTAAATTTAATTGATGGAGATCACTGTTTTTCCTAAATTTAGTTTGATTTTTATGAACGTAAATAAGATTTTCATAAATATATTGAGAATGTAATGTCATAATATTTATCTCTTTAAATTTATTTCTCAGTGTCTCCCTGGGACTCATCATATAAATAGCACGGATAGCTCGCTTCTGGAGCACAAAAATTGAGTCTACATCCGCAGCACTACCCCAAAGCAATAAACCATATGACATAATGCTGTGAAAATAGCTAAAATAAACTAAACGCGCAGTGTCAACATCAGTCAGTTGACGTATTTTCCTTACGGCGTAAGCTGCTGAGCTGAGTCTACCTGATAACGTTTCTATATGTGGGCCCCATTGTAATTTAGAGTCTAATGTTATCCCAAGGAAGACAACCTTATTGACCAATTCCAATCTCTCATTGTCCATCACCACACTGGTTTTTACTTGTTTCACATTTTTTGTAAAAAATCTAACATATTTGGTTTTACTACCATTTAAAAGTAGGTTATTAGCACTAAACCAGTTTACTATTTTTGAAAGAGCATTGTTTACGTCGTCAATTTCTGATTGTTGTCTATTTACCTTAAAAATTAAAGAAGTGTCATCTGCAAACAATACTATTTCGTGATTATTCTTTACAAGATGAGGTAGATCATTAATGTACACGAGAAACAGGAAAGGGCCCAAAATAGAGCCTTGTGGCATGGATAAGTCGGAAAATCCTCATATTTTCCCGAAAAGACGGGGAGCTGAATTCTGGGAAGTGCGGCGTGGGATATCTGGCCATTTGGTGACGGCACAGACATACTCACATCTTCTACTGGTTTCTGTTGATATTCGGATTGTAGCTTTAGTAAATGATCGCCCAATTCAGCTTGTAAACAAAGGTAGATTTCTTCAAATTTATAAAATTCTTCCTTGAGAAAATACGGAAGGATTCCCCGTTGTTCACGTGACGTGCACTTCAGCAGATTGGTATGTGCTTGTTTAAATGAATCCCAATAATCATCAATAGTCTTCATTCTTGTTTTCACATAACCTTCTGTGAGTCTTTGTTTAGGGCATTTCTTAAGGTTTCCTTGTACCTTTTGAATCATACTAGCCACATCTTCTAACGTAGTCAAATGTATAGTTTGTTCCGCAGTTGGCACCGACATTATGTATATATAAGTAAACTATTTATTTGTACGTATTTATTTGCACGACCAGTCAATTAAAATTAAATTCACTTAAAATTGTCATAAAAACTGCACTTCGATGTAAACAACTTGTTTCTTATCTAAGGAATGCAGTCCCTATTGTTGTCACGGGCCGTCGTCGCTTCGCTAGCCGAGTCATAGACCGTCCGGTTCGTTTGGACCATATGTTGCGGTAATAAGGTTCACAATGACTATGACACGGTGTGTTGGTAAATAAAAACGACCACTCTTGTAGATGATTTGTTTAATACTAACTTTGCATCATAACACATAGACATTATATAGCAATGTATGATCGATTCGGACAGTATCGAAATTTAAAACCTTTATTTTATAATTTAGATATCTAAAAAAATAACGATACCGGAATATTACAATACCGAAATTATTAAGATACCTTTACTTTAAGGTATCGAAATTTAAAGGTATGACGTCATACCTTTAACCGATATATCCAAATTTTTTCGGTTATTCAATCCCTGCTTCACATCAGACGGGCCGTAAATCTTGTCTACTACCCGTCAAGATCAAGATCATCGTCAAAACTGATATACCATTTTCTTAGTCGACGTTTCAAACCAGCTTGAGTGAAGAAGAGGAAAGGAAAAGGAGGAACAAGATTATGTGCGAGTGCATTAAGTGAGCATCCTTTAGAAATAAATAAGTAAATATATATTTATCGTTTTGTAAAAGGTCTGCAACACATGTAAAGCCAATCTTACTATTTGTAGAACGATTAAGCCAAAGGTAAATAGTTTAATGCCGACTCAGTTCCCACAGAGGGTCAGCCCAATCTCCGTATTATAATATGTTTACGGGTATTTCAGTTTTACATGTAGCTTTTCAGAACATTCCCAATGGGTTGAAAATTGTTACTGCGAGTGAGGTCTGTGGTGGACACAAGAATTAGTATTCCAACTGCCTATGCAATGATAACTTTTGAAAAAATATTCAAATTCTAAACAAACATTTCACATTTCAAATGTTTGTGCGTTTGTGCCAGTGCGGAAAAATTTTTCGTTTTATCTATCAAAATCCGCGCCGGCTCCATTTCCGAATATGTCACCGGCTGTTTGTTTACAACGACGGAACTAGCTAAAAATATTTTATACTGGGAGTACAGTTTACGTGGGATTTGCATATTAAATCGAATAACGGAACGGTGATGTGGTTCGGAGAGAGCATGATGCCATAGATCACTTAACAATTACACTGACAGTTCCCATCTCGTATGTAATTATCATCATCATCAATATCAGCCTGTATCTATACACTGTTGAATATAGGTTGGGTTGAATATAGGTAAGGTTGAATAAAGGTAGGGTTGAATATAGGTAGGGTTGAATATAGGTACGGTTGAATCTAGGTAGGGTTGAATATAGGTACGGTTGAATATAGGTAGGGCTGAATCTAGGTAGGGTTGCCATCCGTCCGGGTTTCCCCGGATTTGTCCTAGTTTGAAGGGCGTCCGGGGAGCATCCGGACGGGGTTTCATTTATAGTCCAGGGTTGAAAGTTTAATTCACTGGCTGCTCCATGTTGCGAATAACCGTCTTGTCACAGAATAAAAAATAGTACTAGTACTAAAAAACACTGATGACATGTCCAGGTTTTATTCAAAATCCGTCATACGATACCTCTCCTCCAGGACTTTCCTCCCCCATCTGCCATAACTGACTCGGCAGATGTGGCTGGCCACTGCCATTTCAGCTTGCTGATTTTGAGAGTTATGTCGACAAACTTTGTAACTCCTCCAACTCCTATGTAATTACTACAAAATGTTAATCTCAAAACACGTTTATACATTACAAGTATTGATAATTATATTGTGATATTTCTAAAATTCATATCGAGTGATAAACGTCTGTCGCTCAAATCTCCATATGACCTCCTCCTCTCGTGATCATGTTTTTGATTACTTTTTACTATTTATTACTCTTTTTAGAGTTCTGTACCCAAAGGGTAAAACGGACCCTATTACTGAGACTCCGCTGTCCGTCCGTCTGTCCATCTGTCACCAGGCTGTATCTCATAAACCGTGATAGTTAGATAGTTGAAATTTTCACAGATCATGTATTTCTGTTGCTATAACAACAAATACTAAAAAACAAAATAAAATAAATATTTAAGGGGGCTCCCATACAACAAACTTGATTGTTTTTGCTCGATATTGATAACGGTAACAGTTAGACGCTTGAATATTCACAGAATATTTAGATATATATTCACTTTAAAAATAAATAAAATATCGGGGCTCCCATACAACAGACATGATTTTTTGCCGTTTTCATTGATAATGATAATGGTACGGAACCCTTCGTGCGCGAGTCCGACTCGCACTTGGGCCGGTTTTTTTGTTCCATTAAAGTGGCAAGAAAACAACGTGCTCAATGGTAAGCAGTTATCGTATGCATTTGGACACTAGTATCACCAGATATATCTCCCCGCGTTAAATATTAATAAATATATAACTCCACTTTAACTTTGCGACGTCGGGAAATATCGCTTTTTTTCTGTACTAAATTAATGTATCGAATTTCCGACACTAGGGCGCATTATTATTGTTATATTGACGAGGTCGGTAATCTATTATGTGGCTGGTCATAACTAGAACGTTGTGTATTGTACTTCTAAACTTGACACCAATGGGACCGAGTGAGATTCCCGCAAAAGACATTTGTGTATTGTATATTCCACCTTAAGAATATAGACCTATTTCATAATTTAGAAATATCGTGTTAGGGAGAAAGACAGGAAGGACTCTAAGTTAATATTAAAAAAAACGGGTTGCACTCCGGGAGTGCCGGCAGAAGTGAAAACTTGACGTTGTGCATTTTTGAATATTTTGGAATGATTAGGGAATAATTTCGCACGAATTGCTTTATTTATCAGTATAAAAGTATCATTTATGTAGTAAAATACAATATTCATTTATTGCGCTATCGTACACAAACATGACAATTTACATTACATCAAAAATAACTTAGCAGGCATACATTTTCGCCACACGGTAGAAAGAGAGTGGGAAATTACTTCCTCTCCTACGCCGCGCCGCTCCGTCTCACGAATTTTCGATCAGGCCACGTGTCCTGACGCGAGTTTAACACTTTTTACTCATCCCAAACTGTGCACAACGGCGCTAAAGAAGTTTTCACTTCAAAAACAATCAGTCTCTATGATCTTAAAAGCAGGCAGGTCTTGGTATAGATATTTTCTGAATAATTAAAACTGTCTGTAGTAAATATTACTTACCTCTGAATTGTCCATGGAGTTAAGTTGTCTATGGCAACCACTCACATGCTATCAGATTAGTTGCTACTCTGTAGTTCCTCGCGCCAATGTTGTCTGAGAGTATACATTCAATAACTTCATACAATTTGTATGTGTATATTTCACTTAGGTATTAATGTCGAGGAACTCGCTACGGTCGGAAGAATATATACATTACGCGGTGCAGTACCTGCATTGTTCATATTTGTAAGTTTACAGTGTCACTAGCGCCTGTGACTTCGTACATATGGACTTCAGGTAGTTTTAAACTATCTTGAGCTAGCAATATCGTACGTGCCTATTCCGGCATCCAATAAGATTTTTTATAAATCGCTTCGGAAAAACGCGTTTTATTACTTAGTTTTATTATTAGTTTTAGGTTTAACTGATATTCTCAGAATTAGTTAATTCTAGTTTTAACAAAGGCATTTGATATAAACTAGCTCTAACTAGAGAAAACGCGTTCTAACTAAAACCTGACCGTAACTGGACATTTCATTTGTTACTATCACTAGATTGTCCTGAGTTTTATAAATGTTTAAACATCGAACCATAAACCTCTTGTGTATACACATAACATGCATTATTTATACAAAACGATATTTGACGAGCTCGGTGGCGTAGCGGTCAATGACGCGGCTTCTACACCAACGCTCGTGGGTTCGATTCCCACATAGGACAATCATTTGTGTGCATGAACATGTCTGTTTGTCTTAGTCTGGGTGTTTTCTATCTATCATAAGTATGTATTTACAAAAAAAATGTATTTACGTATGTGTATCAGTTGTCTAGTACCCATAATACAAGCTTTGCTTACTTTGGTGCTAGATGGCGCTGTGTAATTTGTCTGACAATATTTATTTATTATTATTTAATAAAAGCTGAAAGAAAACAAACAATGTCATTTTTTGTAGACAAAACCAAACGTATAAAAACGAAATTTCAGCCGAAACATAAAATTTTAATTCGCCACAACAGAGGATTCTTATCGGCCAACCAAATATTGAATCAATAACATTAAATCCGAAACACAATAACCTATATATTTTCCGCGAGCCGCAAAACTTCACAGGGCAAATAAAATAAAACCGTTTACGCCCGTAAACGGTTTTATTTTATTCATTTTTATCAAAATTCATTAGCAGTTAACAACGGCCGTGGGTTTAGGCTGTGCGTTTTTTTAACGTTATTTGTAAAGGATTGCCCGCGGCTTGCTGGCTTCGTGCTCATTTAGTTTCATCGGTGTCCCATCCTCGTTTATTGCCATTATTAAATATCTTTAGAATTCTAAGAGATTCCAATTTAAAGAAGGTTCAGTTATGTGCGTTCGTTTTTTTTAGGGTTAAGTGTGTAATTTGAAAAAAAAAGCTTATATTTATGCGCTTGTAGCCGCCCGCTAGACCTCCAATGGCGTACTTTCTTTTAACTTGAATATGTCTTTGAAATTGAAGTAACAAATAATAAATAAATAAATATTGTCAGACAAATTACACAACGCCATCTAGCCCCAAAGTAAGCGAAGCTTGTGTTGTGGGTACTAGACAACTGATAAATATACGTAAATACATTTTTTTTTTGTAAATACATACTTATGATACATAGCAAACACCCAGACTAAGACAAACAGACATGTTCATGCACACAAATGTTTGTCCTATGTGGGAATCGAACCCACGAGCGTTGGTGTCGAAGCCGCGTCATTGACCGCTACGGCACCGAGCTCGTCAAGTAAAAACGTAGTATAACATAAATCGGCGGTTACTGTTTGGTGTTGCATCTACATATCTATCATCTCCATCCAAAATTCAATCACACCACTGGATAGATGAAGGATCAAAGAATATATTACGCATAAATGGGCACTTTTATTAATTTAATTATACGTTGTTTTATGTCACTGAGATCAATTGATTTCATTTTCCTCGTGTGGTAATTCAGCATAAGTTACTTAGACATGTAAAAATACGAAGAGAATAGAAGACTTAACTACATTTGATATCCTCGTACCAAAAAGTAATAGGGCACAAACAACATGATTATACCTATATATCGTTTCAAAACAGGGGCTAGTAATAAAGAGCCGTAAGCGCCCGGAAAGACTACGCAAGTTAAAAGTAAAAACGCGTTACCGACTATCAATCAAAACTGAAACAATTTTTACAGGGGCACAAGCACCTTAAGGGCAAGAAATGCCTAGTATTTCGTCGGTTACTCCAAGGCATACTTCGAAAACGCTGTTTTTTGCTTTGGCATAAACGACAAAAAAGTCATCGTAGAGCCATGGGAGTAAGCGCATTAGAAAGAACAGAAAATTTTAAGTAGGATGGCATTCATAACTTGTGTCCGATCAAACTGTCGCTTATGCCTAGTACCTTTTAAGTATATCTTAGTACCTTTTAATCGTCGATATATATATAGTTGCGGGTTAGTTTTTATACTATGTCGGGTGGCAGACAAGCAAACGGCCCCGAAAGCATGGAGGAGACCGAGATAAATAAACCCATCCATGAACAGGCTACGATCGACACTGCTTGACTTGCGTGATCGATTGGACTGCCACGCGCAACGACGCCATCGATTTCACTCATTCACTTTCTCTGTCTACGATTTACTAAAATATTTGACATTGCCCAAAGACAAGACAATGACATTCCAAGCAAATTCCTTTGAAAGTATTATCACGTTAATCATACTGTTTGCAGCTTAGTGCTCAACAAAAGACAAATATTTTAATATTTAAAACGTAATTCCCATTTAATTAAGTAAGCTATTATCACTTCTTAACATTCATTCTACAATAGAACCTTATTTCTTTATAAACAAGGTTTATTAAAAAAAAAAAAACACGGGTTGCACGCCGGGAGTGCCGGCAGAAGTAAAAACTTAAACATTAACATTGTGCATTTTTGAATGGTTAGGGAGTAATTTCGCACGAATTGCTTTATTTATCATTATAAAAGGACTATCATTTATGTGGTAAAATACAATATTAATTTATTGCGCTATCGTACACAAACATGACAACTTATATTATATTAAAAATAAACAGTGGAACAGTGGGAGCAGGCATACATTTTCGCCGCGCGGTATAAAGAGAGGGGGATATTACTTCCTCTCCTACGCAGCGCCTGCGGTCTATTCTCCCTCCGTCTTACGAATTTTCGATCAGGTCACGTGTCCTGACGCCAATTTAACATTTTTTACCATCCCAAAAAGTGCAAAACGCAGCTAAAGAAGTTTTCAGTTTAATAATTTAAAAAGTCACAAGTTCTGGTATAAGTGGTTCACCACGATCTTTGACCCAAACCCAATGAGGTTTCACTTTCACGTGGCGCCTGCTAAATGGGTAAAGATGCTCTGGCAACGGAGAGGTCATCTACAGCGTATTTGGAAGCTGCCCGACTGGATATAGGAATACCTCCACATCACAGAATACCGCAGCCAATTAACAATTCTTTCTTAAGCGCAGCCAACTGTAAAAATACCAACCAACTAACATTTTATTTATCAGCACATGCAGAATACTTGAACTAATCGCACAGAGAACGTTAAGATAAACACGTTTCACCCAACTGTAATTTGATCCAGTTGTAATTACTCCGTTTCTATTTAATCTCCACAGCAATTCCCGAAGCCGTTCATTCATCTGTTCTTTGCCATTCGCTCGGAATGTGCGGCGTTTTTGAAAGCTGCCAACGAGTTCCTTGCACTCAATTCCGACGTGTCGAGGATTTCGCGAAGATCGCTGAGAGTTTCGTAAAACCGTCGTCGTTTGGGGAATTCACTGAGATTGTCTCGGTGTGTCAAAATGAAATACGCAAAAGTTACAACTAGTATAATTTATTTTGAAGAGGTTCTTCAGATAATTATTATATAAATAGTTGTCTTGGCCAACTTGCCAGATAAATATTTGTTGAAAAATTGAAAAATTCACCTGCCCCCCCTAGGTGGGATTTGAACCCACGACCATTTTTTCCATTTATCAAAAAATATTTATCTGGCAAGTTGGCCAAGACAACTATTTAAATAATAATAATTTAATTAGTTTGGTGTTATCAAAAAATAGCTGAATTTCATCTGCAACGATGGACTGCTATGCCTACTTTAGTATTGTAATTACTTAATAGGTTGATGACGCCACACTGTGACTCACACAGTAGATATCTAGGATGCAAAAATTCGTCAGCAACACAAACCTTCCTGGTAACTCAGTTGGAAGAGCACTCGACCGGTCATCGAGAGGTCGTGGGTTCAAATACCTAGCAGGGGGCAGGTGAATTCTTCCATTTTTCAAGAAATAAGGATCTTCAGAGTTTCAATTTTCTGTATGAAATTTTCTTATTAATAATTTTAATAAAAAAAAACCGACTCCAAACATTACTTTACATTTACGTATGTAGATACAGGCTGATGATGATGATGATAATGAAAAAAATATGGGACCAATCTGGAAGTATACTCTTTCAAATAAAAAAAGTTTTCTTGAAATCGGTTTATAAATCACGGAGTAATTAAGTAACAAACATATATAAAAAAAAACAGCCGAATTGACAACCTCCTCTTTTTTTTGAGTCGGTTAATAAATCTTAACTATTTTGTGTTTAAGCCTCCTTTATGCTCATCTTTAGTCTTGAAATGTTTTTTTTTCTGTCTTCGAACTCTAGTATTTCGTTTCTTCTAGTATGCTTTGAACTGATTTCCTTTTACTATTTGTGGTATGTATAGTTTCTTTCACTGATTAGACAATTGATTTTGTTAAAAATTAAACTTTATAAGAATTTGATAAAGTAAATTCAAACTGTCTTATGAACATTTTAAAATAAAACTGAGACGGTTCAAAATCGTTCCTCTAGAGAAATTGTCAAAGTTTGGCCGTAACGACTCCTTCCGAATTGTGACCCACTTCGCACTTTACTTCAATACCGTATTCGCGAAATTTAAAGGGTTAGCAGAAAATCTTTTGCTGCGACTAAATACTTATCCTCTAATCTACGAGTATCTATACTAATATTATAAAGCTGAAGAGTTTGTTTGTTTGGTTGAACGCATTAATCTAACTACTACTAGGGACTACTCATTCTAATTGAATAATTCGTTTAGTGTTAAATAGCCCATTGTACGAGGAAGGCTATACAACATATAACATCACGCTACCACCAATAAGAGCGGAACACCAAAGAAAAATGTTGCAAAAATGGGAACAAAATATTCCTTTTGAGAGCTTCCGTTGCGTGCGCTGCGTAAACGGTTCAACAATTCTATACGACAGAATGATTCGTCTTAAAAAGATGTAAAAAAAACCGGACAAGTGCGAGCCGGACTCGCCCACCGAGGGTTCCGTACGTAGGATCATTAGTTCAGGAATCTAACCCCTTATTTTTTTAAGATTTAATTACAAATGTATTGTTTTGAGATTTATTCTTGTACTTGTAGTCTATAACGATGTTACTTGCCAAATTTCATAGTTCTAGGTCAACGGGAAGTACCCTATGAGTTTTGATTCCTTTGAGAATATGTCGAAATATGCGTTTTTTGCTGAATAAACGGCCGTATCTTTTTTTTACGTAAACTTAGCAGTTTGATTTTTTTACAACTTCATGTGACCGTTGACCTGAGTATACAGTTCAAATTTCAGCTTGATACCTCTACGCATTCTCGAGTTAGAGGGTCTTGACAGACAGACAGACGGACAACAAAGTGATCTTATAAGGGTTTCTTTTTCCTTTTGAGGTATGGAACCTTAAAAAGTCCGTGTTAGCATATGTCTATCTTTTAAGATTGGCTATTTCAAATAGTAACCTCACGTTTCACTCTCTAAGCTTCACTTTCAAAAAAACGCAGACGAAGTTGCGTGAGTTAGCTAGTGTTATATCAGAATGAATCTATATTTCCCTCGGTCATCGCATTGCTCGTGAACGGATGGAACAATTTGGCTAATTCTTTTTTGTTGTATTTATTATGGTCAGGAGAAGATACTTATGACAGAAAAAAATAAGAAAGTTCAACTCAGAATGCAAATAAACCGGCCAAGTGCGAGTACGACTCGCGCACAAAGGGTTCCGTACATAAAACCGCAAAAAAAAAAGTCTCTTTTGTTATATGGGAGCCCCCTTAAATGTTTATGTTATTCTATTTTTTAGTACTTGTTATTATAGCGGCAACAGAAATACATCATCTGTGAAAATTTCAACTGTCTAACTATCACGGTTCATGAGATACAGTCTGGTTACAGAAGGGCGGACGGACAGCGGAGTCTCAGTAATAGGGTCTGTTTTACCGGAACCCTATTTGGGTACGGAACCCTAAAGATTGAGAAAACTGAACGACCATATTAACTTTTCTAATATAACTGAATCAGTAATGACCTACGGCACAAGTCTATGACCCCTTTCTATGGGCAGAGTACAAGTAATAGTACTACGTAGTACATAGTATTTATTTATTTATATTACTTCTGTACTTAGTACGTACAGAATAGTCTCTTGCGGCCTTTGTCTCGCATCTACCTCCTTCTGAGACGAATCTGGAACAGTTTGTATTACAAACACCTTTAGGGGAAATCAAAGTATTGTCTCTTAAATTGAACGGGGTGGCCTGATGGAATAATGGGAATGCGGGGTATAAAGAGATTCCTCAAGAGCGCATCCCTTACTGTCCTCACTCAACAACTGTAACTCATCGTTCCAGTTGTTTAATACGTGAACTATGGTGGCACGAACCTCCTGTTGATATACCTCCGTTCCATGCAAGTGGTAGGAGATGTAGCGGAAGATGCAGCTCCATCACCTTCCACAGTTTACAAACTGTTCCAGATTCGTCGACTCGAAGGAGTTGAACGCACACACGCTTTGCACAGATGAACTCGTAATTGTTTATGGAATAGTTAACGACGCGACATTCATATGGAGTGGCTAATGTGTACTAGGCCCTAAATTTTGGCCCAAATTATGTTATTGCTCCTAGCCATAAGATAATTAGCCCATACCTGGTACGAAACTTAGAGTTGTGCAGCGTGCGATGAAGATAGATGTTCCGGGATTATCCCTTCGAGATAGACTCAGTAATGTATACATATATTCATAGCTTTTAGAATCTTAATATTGACAGAGTTTAAAAAAGACCTATATTGACAGAGTCACTGGTCATTCCGAACTATGACGTCATTCCGAACCGAATATGCTGGTAGATAAAAAAAAAATATACCTAATTGTAAAAGACGTGTCTAAGTGCCCGCGAGGGCCCACAGAATAAAGAATTTTGACTTTGACTTTGAATCAGGAGACTGAAATAGCAGTCCAGTTAGATAGCTCGCCGAATGGAAAGCCGTTTGAGCAGAAAGGTTCTGGTGTGGCGACCAAGTACCAGAAAGCGCAGTAGTGTCCTACTGCGCTTTCTGGTACTTCCACTAGAGTAGACGATCTTGTGAAGATCGTAAGGAGCTGATGGATGCAAATGTCACAAAATCGATCGTTGTTGAAGTAAGAGGGAGTCCTATAATCAACAGTGGACGGCGTTCGATTGAATCAGGTAGTACTGTACACTAATGCAATTAGTTTTGTTATTTCTATTGATAAATAATTTCTTGACATCTATGTCGTTATTGTATAAGTAGATAGTTTGCTATATATCTCTTTGATGAGCTCGGTGGTCGAATGGTTAGCAATGGCCACTTTGACTCCGAGGTTACGGGTTCAATAACCGTAGAAGACAAATATTTATGTGCATTATTAACATGTGTGTTTGTATTGGTCCGGGTGTTTTCTATGTATATTTACAAAACAAAGTATTTAAGTATAATATTAGTTATCTAGAACCCATACAAGCTTTGTTTGGGACAAGATGGCCGTGTGTAATTTGTCCAGGAATTTATTAAAAATATATCCTCATTCTCAAATTACAGAATTAAAAGTTCCTCGAATCAAAGCGATGTATTTATTTATAGAAGTACCGAATACAATACGTGTTCAGTGGAAATGAGTTTCCAACCGCCAACGCTTTTAGTTACTTCTAATTGTAGAACGAACGGCCCGCTGAGGTCATCCCTGGGGGCCGAAATGGAAATTAATTAACAAACCTACAAATGTACCTGCAGCGGGGAATTGTTGTAGAAGAGTGTATTTTTTTTTTCTTCCAATGGGGGAGAGACATTCATATTTATTTTATTTATTTAACTTTATTGAGAACAAGGGTACGAATGGCGGACTTTTAATGCTAAGAGCGTTCTCTATGAGTCAACCTTTGAGAAAAGCAGATAAAATAATAACATACGTGCGCATAATGTGAAATTCCATACTCGTACACTTGATATGAGGAATCATTTTAAAACGTATTTTTAATTCATGTACTTTTTTACATTCTGAGCTATAACTGCATATTTTACTAACATGAATTAGTAAATGTTGCTACAGATAATATATCGTCACCGTCCCCGCTAACTGTCGTATCTAGCAAACTGTCGTATCTGCATAGCCGTCAGCTACGGATTCGTCTCTTTATTCTGGACAAGTTCTCTCTAATCGTCACCTCTGTATCTGTTACCATTTAAAAGATATACATGATTTTTGATATGCGTATCTACCAAAGGTGAAACAAAATATTCTCAGTAAATGAAGTATCTTTAAGATTAGTTAGTTAGTTTTTTTTTCATATTAAGCTTCAAAATTACTGGCATATATATATATATCGACGGTCCCTACGTATAAAGCGACATGTCAAAAATGGTATTTTTTTTTTATTGCATAAATTGCTATAGATTGCCCGTAAAAAACATTTTCTTTTTTATTTCATTGATTGTATATAATTAAAAAGTAAGAAATTAATTCATTTGTCCAATAATAATATTCTTTAATTACTATATCGTAGTATAAGCAGACATGACTGAAATGACATGTCGCTTTATACGTAGGGACCGTCGTACCCATATATATATATATATATATATATATATATATATATATATATATATATATATATATATATATATATGGGTACATAGGGCACTTAGTAAGAATTATGTTATTAGATGACATAGTACAATATTTACATATTTTTGCAAGTATCTCTTACGGACAAATATATTTCTTTCAAGTTTAAACCTTATTTTTATAGTTTTAAGGATATGGCATATAGTACGAGAGAGCAAGTAAAAGAGATGGTTCTGAAATTTCAACTTCACTGTATGACTTCCTCTATTCAGTTATAAAAATAGTTTTAAGTGTGGTAAAACCTCAATTCATTCCAGTTGTTACAATTAATGCTTAAAATTTTAAGGTTGAAGTGCCAAGTTTATGTCAAATAATTTAGTAAATAAACGGTTTAATATTACAAAGCTTTTCATTATTTATAAATAAAAGTAAATTTTAACATTAATCATCGACTTTCACTATTAACTTTTTACCTATTCACGTCGTAACTACCAAAAATGGCAAAACAAAGTTCTCACAGAGTGATGTATCTGTTTCCAAAATGTACCTATAAGTAGATAGATAGTAGTAGATAAATAGATACTTTCAGGTATTAATATTACTACTGGCTCCAAGAATAAGTTAAGACGATTATAAAAAAGTTATTAGTTCATTATTAAAGTCAAAAAGAAGTGAATCCAGCGCCAAATCGAAAAAAGCTTGTTCTGGAAAAAGTACCAAATTCTAGTTAGGACAGTTAGCGGGAAGGGTGACTATATAAGTACATACTTGAGTTCTTGCTATTATTGTATTTTTGTAAATATTGTATTTGGGTTAACTTCATCTACCAGTAACCTTTTACCTTACATGAACGATATTCGGACGACAGTACATAGTGAGAGACAAATTGACGCCGCCTGCTTTGACTTTAAGAAAGCCTTTGGCTGTCAATAATGATGTACTTCTTAGGAAGCTCGCTGACCTCGGTTTCACTTCGTATCAGCAAAATTTTTTGCGTGCTATATGCGGGACCGGCAGCAATACGTAGAATATCAGGGTTATATTTCGGCAACTTATTATACTAAGTCATTTATAAGTTAGGGAAGTAACCTCGAGCCCCTTGAGTTCATTATAATGATAAATGACCTTCCCCAGGTTGCGAAATGTCTACTATTCGCTGATGACATCAAGCTGTATCTCCATGTAAGGACGAGGGGGATTGTGAGAGGCTTCAAGAGGACATTAATAGAGTGGTCGCTTGGAGCCAGGATAACTTTTTGCAGTTCAACAGCTAAAAGTGTGTAACAACATCTTTTTCTAGAACACACACCGCCGCACGGCATACCTATGAGATTGATAGGGTACCCTTGATTGGGGTAAATAAACTTAGAGATTTAGGCGTCGAAATGTATACAAGTCTAACGTTTCTAGACCACATCACCAAATGCTGCAAAAAGCTTTCCGAAATTTAGGTTTCCTGTTAAGAAGAGCCCACGACTTCACAAACTTGACTTGACGAGCTCGGTGGCGTAGCGGTCAGTGACGCGGCTCCGACACTAACGCTCGTGGGTTCGATTCCCACACAGGACAAACATTTGTGTGCATAAACATGTCTGTTTGTCTTGGCCTGGGTGTTTTCTATGTATCATAAGTATGTATTTACAAAAAAAATGTATTTACGTATGTTTATCAGTTAGTCTAGTACCCATAACACAAGCTTCGCTTACTTTGGGGCTAGATGGCGCTGTGTAATTTGTCTGACAATATTTATTTATTTTTAAACATCAAACCAATAACAGCTTTATATAATACACTGGTGAGAAGTCAGCTAAAATGCAATTCAGTCAATGGGCGCCTCACGAAACTAAACACAACGTTATGTTGCAACAGGGCAGAATTTTGTTAGATATTTATATTGAAAACATATATTAACTGCACGGTGTAAGTAGCTTATGCAAGAGCTAATTATTTTTTTGTTATTTTTTATGTTAATTTTTGTTATTGTATAAAGATACAGGATGTGTTGATTGATGTTTGGTGTTGGTAAGGACCAGCATTAAATGTTAATTAGCATATCCTGATAGGCTATAAATACAATATCTGGAACACAACTTGTTTGTGTAACGCTCCACATATCATATTATAGTTTAATAATAATGTGACCTACTGTGTTGGGTTCACAATAATACTTATCATTAATTGTTACTATTAAATAAATCGATATTGTGAACCTGTTTGTGGTCCAAATTAATAAAAAAAAATACAATAAACAGTGTATCCCTTCTACCCACTAATCCAGTGTTCCGCAAAATGTGTGCCGCGGCACACTGGTGTACCGTGGTCATTAGTTGGTGTCATCGTCATCATCATCAGGTCATTTTAGTCTCCACTACAGGAGCACGACCCTCTCTCGTCCGTCCCTGACAGAAGAAGGATTTGGCCTACACTCCCCACGCTGGCCAGACGGGTTGGGGAGGCCTGATCGATGTTTTATAATGTATTTCCCTTAGTCGCCTTGTACGACATCCACGGGAAGAGACGGAGTGATTCTATTCTAGTCTGCCGGAAACCACACGGCCAATTAATTGGTGTGTCAAATTAGTTGGTGTGCCTCAGCAAAATAAGGTTAATTCATAAAACTAAATAGACGGACACAAGAAAAGGCCTTACACAAATGAAAGCTGATTACTTATTTTAGGGTGTACCTCCAAAAAATTTCGTTTTTCTAGATGTACCTTAAGCACAAAATGTTTGCGGAACACTGCACTAATGTATCCGACATTGTTTATTTCAGACATGATGGCATATAACGAGCTCAAGGTTCGGACGAAACATTCACTGGCCTTGTATATATTTAAAATAATTAGGAGGATAAATAACGGAGTGATACTGGGTCTGTTGAATTTTTATGTTCCTATAATAATGTGTATACAGGGCGGCTTCGCCAGCCGTGTCTGCTAACAGGGCTGCGGGTCAGCCCCCTTACCACCATCTCTTATTGCGATTCAATAACTGGATAGAATGCTTATTCATACCAATGAATAAGCGACTCTATTCCAAATGGAATAGAGTCGCTTATTCATTGTGTATAGTGGATAGAATGCTTATTCATACCAATGAATAAGCATTCTATTCAGTTATTGAATCGCAATAAGAGATGGTGGTAAGGGGGCAGGACTAACCTATTGAATGACGACCCGCGGACGCACGCACGCTCTCTTAACATGTTATTGTGGACATGGTCTATGTTGGTTGGTTAGGTGGTATGTTGGTATGTTGTTTACTTTACCTTTTCACTGTGACTGAATTCACATAAGTAGCATGGACCTTATGTTATTAGATGACATGGTATTTGAATGTATGTTGAGGTCACATCAGGGCACCTTCCTAGCGTGACTACTTCCTTCTTCGACCATATCCCGATATGACCACTCCCCGACATGACCACTTCCCGATACAACCAATTCTTGATATGACCATTTCCCTGTTTGACCATTCCCGCTATGACCACTTCCTATTAAGATACCTTTATTCTTTAGTTCTTATCGTTTCCTATCATTAGAATCTACTCCCTAATTTTAATGCATAGATGGAACTGGCCTCGAAGGCAGCTGCGGCGTGGGAAGCGGCGGCTCCGAGGCTCCTCGCGGGGGGCGCCGCCGCCGCCGCCGCCTCGTAGCCCGCTGACTTCGTGTTCGTAGCCTTAGCTTTTTTTAAGACTTACCATAATAGACCACAAAAATTCTCGACCTCGAAATAATTCAGTTATATTAGGATTTACGTTCTTGTATCATTTTTACTCTTAAGGCTTTAGAAAGAGATACGTAGTGGTTGAGGTAACCACTGGATTTTTGTAAAATCAGACTTGGGGTACAGGTGTAAAAATTAAACCGGGAAGTTAATTTAATACCGGGAAGTGGACAAATGGGCAGGAGGTCACACAGGGAAATTGTCACATCGGGAAATGGTCACAATAGGAGTGGACGTATCGGGAAATGGCTATATTGGGAAGTGGTCACGCTAGGAAGGTGCCCTGATGGACCGCTACAAGTAGAATTAATGCGGATAGGACAAAAATCATACCTACTTCGAGATAGATGTCTTTTATTGTGTAGACCAATAGCAGTAGAGGTGGGGAACCTTTTTAAGAAATTCCCATGGGATACTGAGACACGGGCAACAGTTAGTTTCCTAATGTGATTTTTCAATTAAAAAAAAAACATGATCTAATAACAATAACTGCTTCCCACAATTACTTCCTAGAAGTACTTCCTACTTTAAGTCGAAACAAAAAAAAAACAAAAAAAATACAATCTGACTTATTGTATTGTAACAAAGAGGAAGAAGAAGAATTTGTTTGTAAGTGGTTCATCAACATCTTTGAACCAAAGCCAACCTCACCTACACATGGTGCACCCACCTGACAGACAAACAAGACTCTGGCGAAAAGAGAGGTATGGCATAGCGTATTTTTTAAGCTGCCCTGACTGACAAGGGAAGTAGGTACCTCCACCTCACAGGATACTGCAGCCAAATGACAATTCCCTTGAGGGTTGTTGTGTTCTTGCGAGTGAGTGAGGTCACTAGAAAGAAAGGAAAGAGTATAGGCTGGCAACGAATTGGCGAGCCCTTGGTGTGGCTGATCTCCATAGGCTGTGGTGTATGCTTTCCATCAGGTGACAGATTAGCTCGTTTGGCCCCTTCTCATATAAATAAATATATACATATAATAGTTGAATTTCTATTTGGCCGTGTGGTTTCCAGCAGACTAGAATAGAATCACTCCGTCTCTTCCTGTGGATGTCGTATAAGGCGACATTTTTATATGAGAGGGTAGCACACGAGCATGTGGGTCACCTCATGGAAAGCAATCACTACCGCCCATGGAGATCAGCAAAACCAAGGAGTCGCCGATCCGTTGCCAGCCTATTCTCCTTCCTTTCTTTGTTTCTGGTGACCTCACTCACTCGCAGGAATACAACAACTCTCAAGGGAATTGTTATTTGGCTGCGGTATTCAGTGCGGTGGAGGTACTTCCCCAGTCGGGCAGCTTAAATATTCGCTATGCCCTACCTCTCTTTTCGCCAGGGCCTCGTTTGTCTGTCAGCAGGGTGCACCGCGTGAAGGTGAGGTTGGCTTTGGTTCAAAGATGTTGTTGAACCACTTACACCCCAAACTACTACTATTATTAAACTACTAGACTAAGGGAAATACATTATAAAACATCGTTCAGGCCTCACCAACCCGTCTGGCCAGCGTGGGGAGTGTAGGCCAAATCCTCCTTCTGTCTGGGACGGACAAGAGAGGGTCGTGCTCCTGTAGTGGAGACTAAATGACCTGATGATGATGATGAATTTTCTATATCTCGTCCTTTGAACCGGGCCGATCGGCCCGCACTCCGCGTAAATTATTCCATGCGCTCGTCGGAAGGTTGGAACTTTTACCAACCTTCAGAAATCCACCTCCGCTGACCTCTGCCACCTTTCAATAATAATACTAATCGTTTATTTCAGACCATTCTAATGTAAATAAAACAAGTCCATATAAATACCTTAAACTATAAATAAAATTTATTTATATAAGTGTTCATTTTCTAAAATAAATCGCGCATAGTCGGCACTGTCAGCTTATTTCGCACGGTGCAGTGTCCTGTAACCGACCACGAAAACGTCGGAACGTAACACCTTTCGGCCAGAATTCGTCCTTTATGAAGGTCGATAGATGTTCTGTTGGAATCCTCTTTTGTCTTATCTGACGCTAGAAACGCATGGCGTATCTATTTGCGTTACTTTGATCTCAAATAAACGTATTAAGGAGCAAGTTTTGTGATATCGTCAAGGATGTGACGCTATTCTTAGCGAGTTATTTTTAAATTGTTTTTAACTTATTAAGTTAAACCGCATACAAATGCGGTTTAACTTAATAAGTTCCTCAACCTTCGGGAAGTGCAGACATCCACAAGGATGTCTGCACTTCCCGAAGGTTGACGGGTAAAGAATGCTTTAGGCATTAAGTCCGCCTTTTGTACCATTGGTCTTATTGTGGTCAATAAAGAGTTTAAATAAATAAATAAAAAATAAGTGGAGGAAATCAAAGTAAAGGGTCATAATTGCTATTAACAGGAAATTATTAACGGAAACAAAAATCCGACAATAACCCTAATTGTGAGAGTATAGAGTCAGTCACATCTGCCGAGTAAGTAATAACAAATGCGGTAAGAAGGTATTAGAGTGGTGGCCGCGCGTGGGACGACGAAGCGTTGAGCGCCCTCCTTCTAGATTGTCCGATGATCTTAAGAAAGCGGCTGGATGCGGAAGCGCCTTCCGTACTAAATAACTAATCATCATCATTGATGATTAGTTATTTAGTACTCATAGAACAAGATTGGTTGGGTTATTTTGGTACTAGATGGCAGTAATTTGACAAGGAATATATATTTTTTTTTATTTGTGAATCTTCGGTACATCTTACAATATGGGGTTCTTCAAGAAATGGGTTTTTACATTGTCGGTAACGAGTGAGTGATGCCTCTGGCGTCCTATATAGCTATTTTGCATAATAGTTGATGACTTTCAAATGCGGGAATATTTTTATTGAAGTTAAGAATACCCTCGATCCAGTTACCTTAAAAAAAAATATCAAAATCGTCTCAAGTGTTTAGCAACTACAATGCCACGAACAGACAAATTATATATAGATATAAAAAGATACAGCCGTTACCCATATTTTTATTATTACCCCTCTTTTTTTAGTCAGGGCTTTTTAATTTTAACTCCTGTGATAATACAATTACATTGAAAATACAGACCGCAGGCATTAAAATAAAACCCGTAACAATAGGCCAATGTTACAAAATTATAAAAACCGGCCAAGTGCGAGTCGGATTCGCGTACGAAGGGTTCCGTACTATTTAAACTTATCTATATAAACGGCAAAAAAAATCACGTTTGTTGTATGGGAGCCCCCCTTAAATATTTGTTTTATTTTGATTTAATTATTTATTTTTAAAGTGAATATATAACTAAATATTATGTGAGTATTTGAAGCGTCTACCTATTGCCGTTATCAATTGCGAGCAAGAATGAGCAAAAAATAACGTTTGTTGTATGGGAGCCCCCCATAATATATAATATAATATTAAATATTTATTTCATTCTGTTTTTTAATATTTGTTGTTATAGCGACAATAGAAATACATCATCTGTGAAAATTTCAACTATCTAACTATCACGGTTCATGAGATACAGCCTGGTGACAGACGGACGGACGGACGGACAGCGGAGCCTTAGTAATAGGGTTCCGTTTTACCCTTTGGGTACGGAACCCTAAAAACTCTTTATCAATAATATAAAATACATAAAACTGGAACGATCTGCAATCTTAAAATTTTTATAACTTATGTCCGACGTGTTATATGGTCGATCAAAGTTTAGTGGGCAAGTCCATTTTAAAAGTATGAAATTATAAAAAATAAATATTACCATTGTAGAAATACTATAACTGCTTTATCTATTGTAACGGCACTAGCTACATAAACGCAATATTTAACATAGCTGTCGTACAAATTTCTGATTTAATGCTTATAAAATAGCAAGGTGTCGTCATAACGTTGGTAGCCTTTTGTAGGGAGCGTTTTCGGGGTAGTCCAAAATTGTGATCTTCAGATTATCATATCTCGAGAAGTTTTTATGCTATCGAAGTAATTCTTTCACCTATAATTATATTATTGTGACGTGTTTAAATATCAAATCGAAAAACAAAATGGTACACAAGCCTATTACAATATAATTCATCAAAACAGAACACCAATGTTTATACAACGTATATAAACCAGTAGGGCAATTGCGAGCACGTGTCGTCCCCGCGCCGCGCCGCGCTCGTGAGTCGTGAGTGTTTTACGGCGAAACAAACGCGCGCCGCTTGTACCAACTGTCACATAATTTTCTCTGGTTATTGCCCACGCACACAAAACGCAGCTACCCCACTGCGATTTTTCATATTACCAATGTTGCAATAATTTTGCGTAAATATGATTTTCTTCGTACCTGATGCCGTTGTTCAGTGTTTCACATTTCTTTTTATACTACGTCGGGTGGCAGACAAGCATACGGCCCGCCTGATGTAAAGTGGTTACCGTACCCGTATTAATGCTCGCAACATAAAATATCGCTGACGCGCCGCACCCCTGCTGCGAACACAGCATCTCCTTTCTGGTGACCTCACTCACTCGCAGGAACACAACAACCCTCCAGGGAATTGTTATTTGGCTGCGGTATTCTGTGTGGTGGAGGTACATTCCCCAGTCGTGTAGCTTACAATTACGCTCGTATTACGCTTACAATTACGTAGTATAAAAAAAAAACGCTCTCTACTTCTCTTTTCACCAGAGCTTCGCTCGTCAGTCAGCATGGTGCACCACGTGCAGGTGAAGTTGGCTTTGGTTCAAAGATGTTGATGAAACACATACACCCTTGAACTCTCATGTTCTGAATTTATAAGACGCGTATTGCATATCAAAATTATGTGGCTTACTTGCTCGCATTTTGAAGTGAACAACCCGGCTAATTTGGATAAATAACACGCGTCTGGTAAATTCACAATAGGAAACTTTTTCTCAAATTGGTCGGCTTGTATTTACAAGAATTAACACGTTCGAATGTGTCCAAAATCCTGATGCCGTTGTTCAATGTTTCACAAGTTGAGAACCACTGCCGTAATCTGTATTTTGTGGTCGTTGTCTATAGAGTCCGTTGAAATTGCAGGAGATAGACGCTTGCAATTAAATATTATTCCTCTCTCACAGCCGAGACGAATCGAGTCACATCATAATATGTTCTCATGTTGTCCCGTCATGCGTCATAAGCCTACTTTCTTCGTCAGTCGGGTATAAACGAGAAATATCTTTGAAGTGTAATTCTTTTCTTTTAAAGTGTGTTTGGGGTCTTTGGACCCAAAGCCAACCTCACCTACTAATGGTGTACCCTGCCGACTAGAGAAAGAGCCTTCCCCAATGCTTTCCACTAAATACGATCCTCCGCCTTCCGCATCCAGCATTCGCATTCTAAAGGTCATGGGACCATCTAGAAGGAGGGCGTCCAACGCTTAACATAATTGATAAATATACTTAAACACACTTTTTTGTTAATACATACATGTCAAAAAAATACCCAGATCAAAACAAACAGACACTTTCATGTACATATGGTGGGTGGCATGGTTAGGGTAGATATGTAGTATAAGATGGGTACCTGTATGCGATTCAAAGTCCATATATATCTTGATGTTTTATTTTCTTTCACACCACACACATTTATTTATAGAAGGAGAGATTAAATAACTAAGTACTGTAACAATTTACACTCCACGAGCTATTAGCCGCTACAAACAGTTGCAGGACGTATATTATTATAACAACGAACAAACACCACGTACCATAGGTAGGTTCACGATCGAATTGAATGACTAGTGCAGGGCGCATTATTAGCGCTTACGACGGTAGACAAATAACAAAAATGTTCGTCTCCAATGTACGACGACAATCGTCCGAGAAATTACTCACACGACTAGTTTCTCGGGAGATCGTTAGTATTCTTGCCCGCCTATGTATTTATTGAATATTTGTTATTTATACATAGGCGGGCTACATCACTCCCCCCCAGAGACCGTCACTACGGGCGATAGTAGTCTGGAAATCGAACCACACGTCCAGAACGAGTTCTTTTTACGTCGTTATGAACGGGAATTTTCTGAGAAGGTACTGGATCGATAGTAGGGGAGTTAGGAGTGGGTGTGGGTATAAATATAGGCGTGGGACATGGATCTACGAGTAGATAGGCCGGTTTCAGTCGGTCTATGGTTACTGTGACACGTTTTCCTTTAACCAAAATTACGAAGTTTTTGTCGTTGCGATCCAGCACTTCGTAAGGGCCGGTATAGGGGGGTTGTAAAGCACCTCGTACTGTATCGTCCCTTAAAAATACGTGACTAGATGTAGACAAATCTTTGTAAATGAATACTTTATCTTTATTGTGACGTGTAGCAGGTGACGGATGCAGTTTTGCCGCGAATTGGCGTAAGCGCGCGGTGAAATCCGATACATCGGTAGATTCCTGTGCGGACAACTGGAAAAATTCGCCTGGCAAACGTAAGGGCTCGCCGTAGACTAATTCAGCGGACGAGGTTTGCAGGTCCTCTTTGTACGCACTTCGGATTCCTAAAAGTACTAATGGTAGTATATCTACCCAATTACAATCAGCGTGACACATTATGGCCGCTTTTAACTGACGGTGGAATCGCTCCACTAGGCCGTTACAAGCTGGGTGATATGCGGTTGTTCGGCGATGTTTGAATCCAATCACTTTTCCAAGGAACTGGAAAAGGGCGGATTCAAATTGTCGACCGCGATCGGTGACGATATCCGTAGGACATCCAAATCTGGATATCCAGGATATTAACGCCTTTCCCACAGCTTCGGCGGTCATTTCGACCATAGGTGTAACTTCCGGCCAGCGTGTGAAGCGATCCACAACAGTGAGACAATATCGGTATCCTTGAGAAGATGGAAGGGGGCCGATAATGTCTACGTGAATGAACGCAAAACGTGCACGGGGCAGATTGAACGTACTAAAAGGAGATGATACATGACGATGTACCTTAGCGCGCTGGCAAGCCAGACACTTCCGTGACCATTCCCGACAGTCTTTGCGCACTCCGGGCCAAACAAATCTTTCTGCTATCAATTTGGTGGTTGCGTTGGCTCCAGGGTGGCTAAAATTATGAAGGCTGTCGAACAATTGCTTTCGTAGGGGTTTGGTCACAAAGGGCCTTGGATTAGGTGTGCTAACGTCGCAATAAAGTTGTGTTTGCGTATTTGGGATTGGCAACTTCTGTAAACGGAGTGAAGATTCGTTACTCAGAAGATTTGCCAGTTCCTGATCTGCTGCTTGAGAAGTAGCAAGCTGGTCTAGATTGATTGGCTTCTCCAGTTCATCGACACGTGACAGTGTATCGGCCACAACGTTATCTCTGCCAGATATATGTCTAATGTCAGTGGTGAACTGGGAGATGTAGTCGAGGTGTCGGTATTGACGAGGCGAACAGTTGGCTTTTCTTTCGTGAAAAGCGAAACTGAGCGGCTTGTGGTCCGTGTATATAACGAAATGTCTGCCCTCTAACATATGACGAAAGTATTTGACGCTTTCATATATGGCCAATAATTCGCGGTCATATGGTGAATATTTTTGCTGCGCTTGTGTAAGTTTTCGCGAAAAGAATGCGAGGGGTTGCCATTCGCCATCCTTTAGTTGCTGCAGAGCTGCACCCATAGCCAGGTCAGATGCATCTGTTACCAGAGCTAGTTTAGACTGACAGTCAGGATGTGCAAGTAATGCAGCCTTAGACAAGCTCACCTTGCAATTTTCGAATGCGCGTAATGTTTCGTCGGTCAGGTTGACGGGATGAGACGCCTTAGCTGTTCCAACGAGAAGTGCATTTAAAGGGGCTTGAATCGTAGCAGCTTGAGGGATGAATCGCCGATAAAAGTTAATCATCCCAAGAAAACGCCTGAGTTGCTTAATGGTCTTGGGTATGGGAAATTCTCCGATGGCCTGAACTTTAGACTCTAATGGAGTGGTACCCGATGCGGAAATTCTATAACCTAAAAATGTGACTTCGCTAGCGCCGAAGACGCATTTTGCGGTATTGACTAAAATGCCATATCCTTTCATGCGGTTGAATAATTGGTCAAGATGGATTTCGTGCTCTGCTTGATTTTTGGAAAATATTAGAAAGTCATCGAGGTAACAATAACAAAAGTCTAAGCCTCTGGTCATTTCATCTACGAATCTTTGAAATGTTTGACCTGCATTGCGTAATCCAAAGGTCATGTAAGGAAATTCGTACATTCCAAATGGAGTAGTGATGGCAGTCTTTGGTATATCGTCCTCGTAAACGGGGATCTGGTTGTAGGCCTTTACTAAGTCGATTGTAGAAAAAACTTTACAACCGGCGATGGAGTGAGCGAAATCCTGAATGTGTCTGATGGGATAACGGTCTGGAATGGTGCGCGCATTCAGCATGCGGTAGTCACCACAGGGTCGCCAGCCGTTATCCTTCTTGGGTGCAAGATGGAGAGGAGAAGCCCAAGGACTTTTGGAAGGACGTGCCGTACCGTTACTGAGCATGAGCTCGAATTCCTTTCTAGCTACCTTGAGTTTATCAGGAGCAAGTCTACGGGGATTGCATGATATAGGTGGGCCAGGTGTGGTCCGAATGTAATGGACTGTGTTGTGCATTGGAGTCAACGGTGTGCCAGATGGGCGAGTAATTTCCGGGTATTTAGCTAGTATACTATGGAACGTTGTGTCGCCAGTCGAAACTTTAACAGAAAATACATTTTTAACTTTAGCTATGCTAGCAGTTGATGACAGAGTTGTGGTATTATCAATTAAGCACTGATTACGGCAATCTACAACAATGTTATAAAAGCTTAAAAAATCTACGCCTATTATAGCTTTAGTGACATCAGCAACAATAAATCGCCATGGAAAGTTACGCCTTAAGCCTAGGTCTAGATTAAGTTCTAAGTAGCCATAGGTGTCGATGACGGATCCGTTTGCTGCACTTAACTGGTATTCTGTCTTGGCTCGTCGGTCGCGAAGTGCTGATCTAGGGTAGACGCAAAGATCACTGCCAGTATCTACCAGAAATCGTGTCCTCGTAGAGCCATCGGTAACGAAGAGGCGACCGGGTGAGGCTGGGCAATCGTCAGTCGCCATTAACGACTGCCTGTGGCATTTCCCGCCTTACCGAAGTCGCACGGTTTGACACATCGTTGAGCATTGGTCCCGAACTTCGCATGATACCAGCAAATTGGGAACTTCTTATAGTTGGTATTCGACCTGCTACGTGAACGTGAAGGTGCGTAACGACGCTGTTGTGGTCTAGACCGATCTGAACAGCCTGAACGCATGTGCTCGTCCAGCTTCCATGTCAGCTGTTCTACCATCCGCTTTAATTCTGCGATTTCGCTTGACGGGCTGGGACGTGCTGCGTTAGATGACATTGCTGCGACGTTGTAAGGGGATGTCAGCTCCTGGATGCGGTCCGCTAGGTCTGACAGTTGTTCCAACGAATGGGTAGTCTGCGATGCTAGCACGGTTTGGATGTTATGAGGAAGGCGGCTGCTCCAGATAGACCTGATGAAATCGTCGGGGACGGACGGTCCCGCCAAGTCTTGCAGGTGACGTAAGAACTGTGATGGTGTCCTGTCTCCGAGTTCTTCGTGAGTCAGCAGTTGCTTGACCTTCTTCTCATGGGACGCAGTGAGACGCCTGATCAGCTCCGTCTTGATTTTTTCGTAACGCTTTTTGGGCGGAGGGTTGATAATTATGTCCTTCACAGCCTTCGCGTGGTGAATATCGAGATTATTGGCGACGTTGGTAAATTTGACGAAGTCGTCGCTGATGTGCAGATTCTCGAATTGAGCTTCCAAGAGTGCAAACCAAATTTCGGGATCGTCCGGTGAGAATGGAGGTACCTTCAAGCTAAGTTTACGGATCTCGGATGACGTCTCCCGATAATCTCGTTCGCGGTCATTGGACACGCGCGTTTTTTTTCTGCCTCCTCGTTCCTGTGTGACATGGCGGCCGGGCGGTGATAGCTTGGTTTTGGTGGTATTATCAGTATCACTGCCGCTCGTGTCTTCCTTGTTACTCGTGTTCTCGGGGTCACCAGTTATGGTGGGTGGCATGGTTAGGGTAGATATGTAGTATAAGATGGGTACCTGTATGCGATTCAAAGTCCATATATATCTTGATGTTTTATTTTCTTTCACACCACACACATTTATTTATAGAAGGAGAGATTAAATAACTAAGTACTGTAACAATTTACACTCCACGAGCTATTAGCCGCTACAAACAGTTGCAGGACGTATATTATTATAACAACGAACAAACACCACGTACCATAGGTAGGTTCACGATCGAATTGAATGACTAGTGCAGGGCGCATTATTAGCGCTTACGACGGTAGACAAATAACAAAAATGTTCGTCTCCAATGTACGACGACAATCGTCCGAGAAATTACTCACACGACTAGTTTCTCGGGAGATCGTTAGTATTCTTGCCCGCCTATGTATTTATTGAATATTTGTTATTTATACATAGGCGGGCTACATACACAAATATTTGTCTTGTGCGGGGATCGAACCCACGATCTCTGAGTCAAAAATCAGCCTTTGCTAGGCATTCGACCTCTGAGCTCGTCTCTAGATATGTTCTCTAGATTGAGATTAACACGCCTAGGCTTCCAGTCCAGCGTCTTGAATACGTCTTCCATTGCAGCCGTGAACGAACTGTATGCTTATTTGCCATCCGATCTAGTATAAAAAAAGATTTTTTTTTCTATACTACGTCGGGTGGCAGACAAGCATACGGCCCGCCTGATGTGAAGCGGTTACCGTAGCCATATTAACGCTCGCAACATAAAATATCACTCGCGCGCCGCCACTACGTCGGGTGGCAGACAAGCATACGGCCCGCCTGATGTAAAGTGGTTACCGTACCCATATTAATGCTCGCAACATAAAATATCGCTGACGCGCCGCAGCCCCGCTGCCATCGCAGCATCTCCTTCCTTTCTGGTGACCTCACTCACTCGCAGGAACACAACAGCCCTCAAGGGAATCGTTATTTGGCTGCGGTATTCTGTGAGGTGGAGGTACATTCCCCAGTCGGATAGCGTACAATTACTCTCCCTACCTCTCTTTTCACCAGAGCTTCGTTTGTCAGTCAGCAGGGTGCACCGCGTCCAGGTGAGGTGGCTTTGGTTCAAAGATGTTAATGAACCATTTACACCCCAAAAATCAGAGAATCTTAGATCGTCTGTAATTATGGTCTGAGAAAGTAAATATTGGCAGAAACTACTACTCTGAACGATATGGACCTTGCCAGGGGCAAGTTGCAAAAAGTTTGTGAAGCTTTGCGCAGTGGAATGTTTATGTCTCGAGATTGGAAAGTCAGCTCGTGATAATCTCGTGATTTTCTTTCAACGATTCCTTTGTTGCACAAGGCAAAGAAATGAAATTTGTTTCGTATCTATTAATTTTCTGAAACTTTGACAGTTGTTTTCTAGAAATTTCTACATCAATTCATTGAACTTATTTTAGGCTCACGCTACACAAGCCGTTTTTGTGTCTCAAAAACCCGCTCGTAAAACTCCTTTTATTATGACAGTTTTTGTCAAATAATTTTGAGATATATTTATGTGTGTCATCATCATTGTTGAAGTAAAAGCCATCCTCATCTGCATGCGGTGCACGTTACCAACTAACAACAGCGGATTCAAGCAAAAAAAAAATGAGCTGAAAGGTATTAATTAAATAGTTTATAAGTAATAACGATACCTCCAATGAACACTACGCCAACTCAAAACATACACATGCAGATACACACCGCTAATATGAGTTATACATTTACTTAGCGGTTTGTATTTGTCGATTTTGTTGTGTCTGTGTGTCTTTTATAAATAAAATTCAGGTAGCATAATGTTACTGAAGTATTGAGTCTATTTTTTTTATACCACTAAAGTGGCAAACAAGCATACGGCCCGCCTGATGGAAAGCAGTTACCGTAGCCTATGAACGCCTGTAACACCAGGGGCATCACACGCGTGTTGCCGACCCTGTAAAAACCTCTTCACGCCCTTTTTGAAGAACAGAAAAAGAAATTTAAAAAACTATTTAGATAAAAAAAGAAAACTATCGAAATTTTAGTTGGGGTAGTGTTCCTTGGAGGCATCGATAAGCACTTGGGGAAGTACTCCAACCTTACTGAATACCACGAGCAAATAATAAACATCAAACCCTGGTTGCTCTTGTGAGTGAAGAAGATCCAGTGATTTTCCTAAAGGTGGAAGCTGAAAAGCAGTGGTTTGCCTCTAGGGGCAATAATTATCACTGAGCCTCCAACCAATTGGTGTTGCTGGTGCACATGCGCATCTTTAGACTTTTCCATATTTATTTTGTTAATATTTGTTTAATTATGTGTATTTTCTCTAGCTTAAGTAAAAAGTGTAACAGCAAACCAATAAAAATATTATCTATCTATCTATCTATTGTGTATAGATTACTGGCAACGCGCGTAGTATTATTTATTGTATTGCGTGTATCCATTGGACTTTCGTAAAAATTTTACCTCAAGTGGACCGTATGATTATTCGCTATGTAGTTTGAAAAAAAGTTACCTATGTGATGTAATATTGCATTAAACTGCTTACACGCGGCGTTAACCCGAAGCTAATAACCATTTTTTCCTGAGCTGCTAACGTTTGCGAGGCCATTTTGACAATTAAAAAACCTGCTTTAAAAATTATAATTTCTCAAAGCATGTTTTTCATTATCGAAACGCAGCGGAGAGAAAACACGTATAGCACGAGCCTTAAAGAATCGTTAACGGTTAATTTATCATGTTATTCTTAACGAGAACTTTAGACAGTCGTCGTTAAAACAATGTATTTAATATTGCTAGATATTTAATATCGAAGAAACAAATCAATCATGGAACAGGTCAATGATAGCCTGAATCCGAAAAAAACTAAGACAGTCTGTCATTAGAATGTGTTATGACTTCGATTTCATCGTTACACGTGTCAGTCTAATCGAAAACAAAAGTTAAGCAACGTCCACCGAATCCTGTCTAAAGTTGGCTTTGTACTCCTCCGTGCGTAGAAGGGCACGTTAAGCTGTCCTGTCCCTGCTGTTGTCATAACCCGAGACGAGCCCGGTGGTCGAACGGTTAGCAATGGCCACTTTGACTCTGAGTTCGGGGGTTCGATCCCCGCACAAGACAAATATGTGTGTGCATGAACATGTCTGTTTGTCTTGGTCTGGGTGTTTTCTATGTATTATATGTATGTATTTACAAAAAAAAAGTGTATTTAAGTATAATATCAGTTATCTAGTACCCATAGTACAAGCTTTGCTTAGTTTGGGACTAGATGGCAGTGTGTAATTTGTCCAGGAATATTTATTTATATTTATTTATAAGATTACAGACGTTAAGCCTTTATGCGTTGTGAAAACACTGGCTTCTGCCAACCCGCAGTTGGGCAGCGTCGTCGTCGTCAACCTTTCTTCATCCCACTACTGGGATACGAGTCTCCCCTCAATCGAAGTATGTGCTCTAAAAGCACATACTCCACCACGCTGCGGGTTGGCGGAGTGAGGTTGAGCAGCGTGGTAGAGTTGTATTATAAGCATAGAGTTTAGACTTAATATAGTTTGAATCCTTTTTTTTTTTATACTACGTCCGGTGGCAGACAAGCATACGGCCCGCCTGATGTGATGCGGTTACTGTAGCCATATGAACGCTCGCAACATGAAGTATCGCTCGCGCGCCGCCACCCCCGCTGCCAACGCAGCATCTCCTTCCTTTCTGGTGATCTCACTCACTCGCAGGAACAAAACAGCCCTCAAGGGAATCGTTATTTGGCTGCGGTATTCTGTGAGGTGGAGGTACATTCCCCAGTCGGATAGCGTACAATTACTCTCCCTACCTCTCTTTTCACCAGAGCTTCGTTTGTCAGTCAGCAGGGTGCACCGCGTCCAGGTGAGGTGGTTTTGGTTCAAAGATGTTAATGAACCATTTACACCCCAAAAATCAGAGAATCTTAGATCGTCTGTAATTATGGTCTGAGAAAGTAAATATTGGCAGAAACTACTACTCTGAACGATATGGACCTTGCCAGGGGCAAGTTGCAAAAAGTTTGTGAAGCTTTGCGCAGTGGAATGTTTATGTCTCGAGATTGGAAAGTCAGCTCGTGATAATCTCGTGATTTTCTTTCAACGATTCCTTTGTTGCACAAGGCAAAGAAATGAAATTTGTTTCGTATCTATTAATTTTCTGAAACTTTGACAGTTGTTTTCTAGAAATTTCTACATCAATTCATTGAACTTATTTTAGGCTCACGCTACACAAGCCGTTTTTGTGTCTCAAAAACCCGCTCGTAAAACTCCTTTTATTATGACAGTTTTTGTCAAATAATTTTGAGATATATTTATGTGTGTCATCATCATTGTTGAAGTAAAAGCCATCCTCATCTGCATGCGGTGCACGTTACCAACTAACAACAGCGGATTCAAGCAAAAAAAAAATGAGCTGAAAGGTATTAATTAAATAGTTTATAAGTAATAACGATACCTCCAATGAACACTACGCCAACTCAAAACATACACATGCAGATACACACCGCTAATATGAGTTATACATTTACTTAGCGGTTTGTATTTGTCGATTTTGTTGTGTCTGTGTGTCTTTTATAAATAAAATTCAGGTAGCATAATGTTACTGAAGTATTGAGTCTATTTTTTTTATACCACTAAAGTGGCAAACAAGCATACGGCCCGCCTGATGGAAAGCAGTTACCGTAGCCTATGAACGCCTGTAACACCAGGGGCATCACACGCGTGTTGCCGACCCTGTAAAAACCTCTTCACGCCCTTTTTGAAGAACAGAAAAAGAAATTTAAAAAACTATTTAGATAAAAAAAGAAAACTATCGAAATTTTAGTTGGGGTAGTGTTCCTTGGAGGCATCGATAAGCACTTGGGGAAGTACTCCAACCTTACTGAATACCACGAGCAAATAATAAACATCAAACCCTGGTTGCTCTTGTGAGTGAAGAAGATCCAGTGATTTTCCTAAAGGTGGAAGCTGAAAAGCAGTGGTTTGCCTCTAGGGGCAATAATTGTCACTGAGCCTCCAACCAATTGGTGTTGCTGGTGCACATGCGCATCTTTAGACTTTTCCATATTTATTTTGTTAATATTTGTTTAATTATGTGTATTTTCTCTAGCTTAAGTAAAAAGTGTAACAGCAAACCAATAAAATATTATCTATCTATCTATCTATTGTGTATAGATTACTGGCAACGCGCGTAGTATTATTTATTGTATTGCGTGTATCCATTGGACTTTCGTAAAAATTTTACCTCAAGTGGACCGTATGATTATTCGCTATGTAGTTTGAAAAAAAGTTACCTATGTGATGTAATATTGCATTAATCTGCTTACACGCGGCGTTAACCCGAAGGTAATAACCATTTTTTCCTGAGCTGCTAACGTTTGCGAGGCCATTTTGAGAATTAAAAAAACCTGCTTTAAAAATTATAATTTCTCAAAGCATGTTTTTCATTATCGAAACGCAGCGGAGAGAAAACACGTATAGCACGAGCCTTAAAGAATCGTTAACGGTTAATTTATCATGTTATTCTTAACGAGAACTTTAGACAGTCGTCGTTAAAACAATGTATTTAATATTGCTAGATATTTAATATCAAAGAAAGAAATCAATCATGAAACAGGTCAATGATAGCCTGAATCCGAAAAAAAAATAAGACAGTCTGTCATTAGAATGTGTTATGACGTCGATTTCATCGTTACACGTGTCAGTCTAAACGAACACAAAAGTTAAGCAACGTCCACCGAATCCTGTCCAAAGGTTGGCTTTGTACTCCTCCGTGCGTAGAAGGGCACGTTAAGCTGTCCTGTCCTAGCTGTTGTCACGCACGTTAAGCTGTCCTGTCCTAGCTGTTGTCACGCACTTTAAGCTGTCCTGTCCTAGCTGTTGTCACGCACGTTAAGCTGTCCTGTCCTAGCTGTTGTCACGCACGTTAAGCTGTCCTGTCCTAGCTGTTGTCACGCACGTTAAGCTGTCCTGTCCTAGCTGTTGTCACGCACGTTAAGCTGTCCTGTCCTAGCTGTTGTCACAAGATTACAGACGTTAAGCCTTTATGCGTTGTGAAAACACTGGCTTCTGCCAACCCGCAGTTGGGCAGGGTCGTCGTCGTCAACCTTTGTTCATCCCACCGCTGGGATACGAGTCTCCCCTCAATCGAAGGGGTTTAGAGCACATACTCCACCACGCTGCGGGTTGGCGGAGTGAGGTTGAGCAGCGTGGTAGAGTTGTATTATAAGCATAGAGTTTAGACTTAATATAGTTTGAATCCTTTTTTTTTATACTACGTCCGGTGGCAGACAAGCATACGGCCCGCCTGATGTGAAGCGGTTACCGTAGCCATATGAACGCTCGCAACATAAAGTATCGCTCGCGCGCCGCCACCCCCGCAGTCAGCAGGGTGCACCGCGTGCAGGTGAAGTTGGCTTTGGTTCAAAGATGTTGATGAACCACTTACACCCCATAATCCAATCCTTTCGGTTGAGGGAAGTCCCATGTCCCTGCAGCGGGATGAATAAGGCCTCTTGTACACTCTAAGAAATTTCACCGTGTCTACTGCAGATAGGACCAATTCATCATGTACACAACAAGAATTTTGTCGGATCTAGACACGAAAACCACCGCACCGTAGCAAAACGTCGCGCGTCATGTTTAGCGTGCTTACGCTCAAAAATGCTGACGTGCCACCTACACCGCAAAACTGTAACATTCATTTACTGGTGTTGATTGCAAAAATACAAAAGTTGTTGAACACCATCCCTTCATTATCATCAGCGTATATAACCATTTTGTTCAAGTTTACAGTTTAATATAAGCCAACATTCTGCATGTAGGTCACGACGGAGTGCCGGGTTCGAGGCGGGCTAATGCAACTCCATCCCCAAGGCTTTGCACTGCACTACAAGCGGCGCGCCAACACACGGGTTATGCAACAGCGACGCACGCTGAATTTTGATTTATGATTTATTGTTGTGCAATAACATTGCACTTTCGAGGAGAAATTCCGATTAAAAATGTGCCGGAAAATTAGTATTTTATTGCCGGAAGCTTACTGCCAGTTAAATTACGTTTTACTAATGCGAAAGTTTCGAGGAGCTCGATGGCCTTGTTGCTCGTGTTAGTTTAATCGAACACGCAAGTTAAGCAACATCGACCGTAGCCTTTCTATGGATGGGATTATTTATCTTGAGCTTATCAATGCAACGGAGGAAATTTGGCAATAAGATAACGGTAAGCAGTTACTACACCCTGTAGATGCTTGTAATATTCCAGTGGTCACTCTCGCACGATTTCGCTCCTTAAATAAGCTCGCCAAGCCTTTTAGTGGGATCCCACTTGTGAATATTTTAGCAAGTTCAATCCACAATGTGCGCGGAGAAAACTCAAAAAGGGAGCCGTTATTTGGCTGCGGTATTCTATGAGGTGGAGGTACATTCCCCAGTCGGGCAGCTTACAATTACGCTCCCTACCACTCTTTTCGCCAGAGCTTCGTTTGACAGTTAGCAGGGTGCAGGGTGCACCGCGTGCAGGTGAAGTTGGCTTTGGTTCAAAGATGTTGATGAACTACTTACATCCTATAATAGTACTACAGTATGGCCACTCCCTGCCGCTCTCTCGTGTCGACCTCACCTCCCCTCTGAGACAAATCAGGAACAGTTTGTATGGCGCCGCACGCACACACGCTCAATCACGCTCTGCACAGACGTCATTGTTTATGTAGTAGCAAATGATGCGAGTTTTGTATGGAGTGGCCGGGGTGTGCCTACAGCTAATGCTCCCCCGTACGCCAACGTTCCGGTTATATCACAGGGTTACGAGTCTCTCGTCCAGTAAACAAGCAATCAACCAGCTTTGTGGAATGTCTCATACTCCCCCCCCTCCCCCCTTCACCTGCAAGCTGACTACTTGGCCACTCTTTAGTGTGATGTATAGTGGTTGATAGACAATAATGTTTGAATTCCCTGCCGATAACGAATTGTGCGATTGTAGAAGAAGGGAGTGAGTATCTCCTCAATAGCAATGAAAATTCTAATGCGTGAGCTCTTTGTATTACGTCTTTAGGGCTACCTGCGATAATCGTTTCACATTTTACCTTTGTGTGTTCTACGGATTGTACAATGCGGTATGTTTAGAGGAGTTGTTTGACATGATGCCCACGGCCTAGAAGGAGGCCGTGGGCAGTCGCACCGCTCACCATCGACAGAGAATTCGTCCTCACACATTCGAGCTTAAGTGGTCGCGTACTGTGCGGTTCCAGAGAAGTTTTCTCCCGCGTACCGTCAAGCTGTGGAATGAACTGCCTGTCGAGGTTTTCTTAGGAGACTACAGCAACGGTTCTTCAAAAATGGCGTGAAGAGGTTTTTACAGGGTCGGCAATGTACGTGTAAAGCCCCTGGTTTTACAGGCATTCATAGGCTACAGTAACTGGTTTCCATCAGGCGGGCCGTATGCTTGTTTCCCACTTTTGTGATCTGATAGGCCATATATCTATTTGGCACATAGCGTCATATACAAAAAACTGTGGTGAGTACTACACGAATAGAACTCACAAACGGCGACAAATTGTCACCTCAGACGTAAAGCTGCGATATTGTGTGTAAGCTTGGGACCGTCAACAACCCTCTCAGCTCGTCTACGGAGCGAGAAAGTGGACGTAACGAGCAATATTGTGGACTCCACTTTTAATTTAGACTGAGACGGACCATAATTACAGGAAAAACCGAGGTCAAAAGGACCGAACTATTAAACGACGAAATTAATTCCGTCGGGGTCCGCAATTCCCAACTTCCCCCAGTTCGGGAACTAATATGTTTTTGGGTATTAGTAGTACATGCAAAAACTGAAATTCATTACTGTTGCACGCTATCGGGAATTGAAATTTGTGTTTCAATTATAATTTTGAAGCCTTTGCCCAATGTTTGCCATTGTAAGGTTTATCGAATCGAAGGTGAATATGGAAATACTATTCAGTGGGAATTTTCAATTACCTACACGTTGCTTTCAAGTTCTCAATTTGTCTCTATATTTTTTTAATTCCTCGTAACTCTGTTGTTTCTGAATCTATTTGAAGCGTTATTTTTACGTACGACAACAGTATAAGTAATAGTACTACGTACAGTATGGCCTCTCCCTGCCGCTCTCTCGTGTCGACCTCACCTCCCCTCTGAGACAAATCTGGAACAGTTTCTATTCCAGATTTTTCTCAGAGGGGAGGTGAGCGCACGCACACAGACTCATTCGCGTTCTGCACAGACGTCATTGTTTATTTAGTAAACGATGCGAAATTTCTATGGAGTGGCCGAGGTGTTGTACGACTTATATCCCGTCAATATTTGGAGAAGTTCAGCTTTACTCCTTGACTATACGGTGTATAGGGCTGGGTGTCGATAAGCCAGTCAATGACTTGGGATTTTTCTTATTCTCCATCTGATTACTTATACATTGTTCTTGTTTTATTTTTTAATATTACGTTTACTTAATAACCGCACCTCCATAACTGAAATAACCTGTATTCTGACCTCTATTAATGGAACCCTCTGTAAATGACACATATATTTATTTATACCTGGATATCTGAGACACTGGGTAAGTGGAATACCTCTATAAGTGAGACAAATTTACAGGTCCCTTGATGTCTCACTTAACCAGGTTTCACGTAATAGCTCAGCGCCCGTAG
The DNA here is from genome assembly GCA_937001555.2 of Hypsopygia costalis. Lineage (NCBI taxonomy): Eukaryota > Metazoa > Arthropoda > Insecta > Lepidoptera > Pyralidae > Hypsopygia > Hypsopygia costalis. Next base: position 33,294,392 of record OW443327.2, on the reverse strand, counting down.
CCAACAAACATACTAATAACTTATGGCTATGTACTACCACCACATCGACCCACGTTCATTCCAATCTTGGGTTACAATTAAAGGGGGTTTAAAGCATACATTTGGGGTGTAAGTGGTTCATCAAGATCTTTGAACCAAAGCCAACTTCACCTGCACGCGGTGCACCCTGCTGACTGACAAACGAAGCTCTGGCGAAAAGAGAGATAGGGAGCGAATTCTAAGCTACCCGACTGGGGAATGTACCTACACCTCACAGAATACCGCAGCCAAATAACAATTCCCTTGAGGGTTGTTAAGTTCCTGCGAGTATGTGAGGTCACCAGCATACGATCCGCCTGATGTGAAGCGGATACGCTAGCCATATTACCGCTCGCGACGTAAAATATCGCTCGCGCGCCGCCACCCCCGCTGCCAACGCAGCATCTCCTTCCTTTCTGGTGACCTCACATACTCGCAGGAACTTAACAACCCTCAAGGGAATTGTTATTTGGCTGCGGTATTCTGTGAGGTGGAGGTACATTCCCCAGTCGGGTAGCTTACAGTTTCGCTCCCTGCCTCTCTTTTCGCCAGAGCTTCGTTTGTCAGTCAGCAGGGTGCACCGCGTGCAGGTGAAGTTGGCTTTGGTTTAAAAATGTTGATGTTGATGAACCACTTACACTCCAAAGATAAAATAATACTTAAACTCATATAACATACAAATATTCTTAGCTTAGGAAATCGCATCGTAGGACGGGTTCTAGGCCAATATTGCTTGACTAGCATATTTGACTAGGTTCGCAAGGGCATCACATTTCCCTTCTCGACTGTCACGCCTTCATGTTTACATTGTACATTACGATATACGATTTGTCTTGAACGGTCTCTGGCTTGATTTCAAACATGATTGGACTATTGCCAGACGAAGGGCGAAGTGAATGCCACGTAGGCTAAAATGTGCCTTACATGTGCTTATCTGTGCCTATACTGTGATTTTCATGCTATGCTCCACAGTCGTCAACTAGCATTTTCGAAGTAGCTATGCGTGATTGTTAGTAACATAATCTTCAATGGAATTGCTGTGTCAGCAGTTGGGGAGGGCACAGAAGCGATTGCGTGTAATGCACTTTGCATTCATTCGTTGTCACATCGCGACTACTCAGCTCCGTATGGAACTGATGACATTGAAACGAGATGGTCGCCCGTGCAATATTAGTGACAGCGACAGACAGAATATGCTGGGTCAAACAATGTAAGTAGCTGGTGGGTGAGGGAGGAGAGACAGAGAAAGACCATAGAGAAATAAATACACATTTAACTGAGCCGCCCAGGTAGTCATGCTCACTAAAGTGTTCAAACTGGTGGTGGACGTGTGGCGGGCCGCCGCATTCCCAATAAAATGGTTGTAAGCGGTGATGGCTGCCCTGCATCAATTCGTGAACGGGCTGCAATTCATTCATTAATGATCCGTGATCGTATGTGTACGTCTCCACCACACGGATACCCCAATGCTTGAAGAGTAAATTCATCAAGAAACCAGTGCATCCTCTCCGCTATGATCTACAGTGCAGAGACTTGGACACTAACAGTAGTTAAATAAGCTAAAAGTCGCACAGCGAGCTAAGGAGAGAGCTATGCTCAGTATCTCTCTCAGGGTTGGAATCCGGAATAAGGAAATCAGACGAAAAACCAAAGTTGTCGACGTAACTCTCTAAATCAGCAAGCTGAAGTAGCATTCAGCCGGCCACATTTGCCGAGTCAGCGATGGCAGATGGGGGAGACAAGTCCTGGAATGGAGGCCCCGTATGTTGCAAGGAAGCGTTGGCCGCCCCTCTCCCCTCAAGATGGACCGACAGTCTCAAAAAGTGACTGGGAGCGGGTGGATGCGGAAGGCAGAGGATTGCATATGGTAGAAAGCTTTAGCAAAAGCCTATATCCAGTAATGGAATTTCATAATTCCAGGCTGAATTTACGGTAACATTTCCACAATGTATGGACAATAGCTAGTTTTTAATAACAGCTAATGGGAGCCGACGACCGTTGCATGAAACCATCCATAATGTATTGTGACCCGAGGCGTACAAGCTTTCCACGTATTGATATTAACCCAATAACGGCTGACGTACACACGACTTAATAAGATTATTGTAACACATCCAATTCTACAAGAAGATATAAATAGGTTTTTTTATTATTTAAGTGAGAACCGAGGCCGTGTGGTTTCCGGCAGACTAGAATAGAATCACTCCGTCTCTTCCCGTGGATGTCGTACAAGGCGACTAAGTGAAATACATGATCAAATATCGATCAGGCCTCCCCAACCCGTCTGGCCAGCGTGGGGAGTGTGGGCCAAATCCTCCTTCCGTCTAGGACGGACGAGAGAGAGTCGTGCTCCTGTAGTGGAGACTAAAATGAACCTGATGATGATGATGTGACAACCAGCGCCTGCATGATGAGACGTGTAATATAACTTCTTATTTCTTATATAAACCTTGTATCTTCAGATATTAATTTCCTTTTCTCTACTAGTTATTATGTTTTTGCTGTTTATTCCTGTAAAAAAGTGTTTAATTACCTAAATTGCATAAAAATGTATTGATTTCCTCTACGCATCTCTCAACATAAAATTGTGATTCTTACCGTAGCAATTTATATACTATTATTTCTAATTGATAATTTATAATTTCTTTTATCATTTTCACTCGCTAAACCTTCCAAATTTCTTTATTTATTGATAAAATTTAATATTTTCAACTTTTGGTTATGTTGACAGATGACAATTTACGTTTTGTTTATTTTTACTTTTTAACTACCAAAACCATAGATTTGTTCAAAATATCACTGTGATCTATGGATTTTCGTCCTTAAAATACTAGCAACTGAAAAATAAACTTTCAAAATTTAAATATTTTAGATTGAAGAACAGAACACACGACCCGGCTATATAACCCGGATCACCCTTATAGATGGATTCAGTCAAGAAACAGTCGTCAAGAAGCCACAGTCACTCTAAGCCTCTCTAGGGGTGGCACCCCAACCTACCTGGTGGAGAGCTCTGTCCGAGGGGTCATCTATACCCCGAAGACCCCTGATCTAACTCTTCACTCTTCACTCATCATATCATATTATCTCCATTGGGGTCAACTACTACGTGCTCTGGTCGGGTTTATGTCAAACCCGGCCCTACCAGTCCAGTCCAGCTGGGCAGGCTGCCCGCTGGAACACTAACAGGACCTAACTATCAACTTGTGTTTGGACCACTTCTGGCGCTGCTCCTCGAAGCTTTGAACTTTCCCCGATTAGTGAAAACGACTGACGACTGCAACGGACGGAACTTTCATATTATTTTTTTTATTTTGATGTTTTTTTAAATTTTTATCTTAAAAAATATATGTATTAAATTTTAATTGACGTTTCCTTGTAACGTTATAGTTTGGCGCCCAATAGTTTTCTGACCCTGACCCTACCTTTAGTCTCTATCACTCCAATTTAGGGTTCACTTCATTTCTCATCTCATACCTTAACTATCTAATCTATATATATCTTATTTTTTTCAGCCTCTTAACTTTTTCTTCGATTAGGTATACTTTACAGTAGTTATTTACACACTCGTTGGGTGGGGGTACAACACTTACTCAAACCTGCGCCAAGCGTCCAACCAGTATAAGTCTTGGACAGGTCATTCTGATTGTTACAGTAGAATATACTGTGCAATCTTAATACTCAATCCTGTGCGCTTCCTAACCAGCAGAGTATTCTACTCGACTAGTCTGGACGGGTGGACTCAGGACCTTTAGCCTACATACACCTATAGTTAGGGGGACACTTTTAGTAAACCAAGTTTGCTTGTCGGGTTTCACGCGTTTGTAATTTTTTTTTTCTTTTCTGTTTCCTTTTGACCAAAAACTAGGTAGTCGGTAAAAAAAAAAAACTAATATTAACTTCAAAGTCGGTTAATCTAATTAAAACTAATTATGGCTAGACCTATTTCTTACGAATTATTGAATAAAGCTGAACTTCAGTATGAAATTCAAATTCGGTTAGAAGAACCTTCTGATTCCGTTTTAAAACTAAAAAAACAACTCTCAAAAATCTATTCTCCTCCACAAAATATCTCTGAATCTCCTTTTGAAGTCCAAGACGACTTAACTCAAATTTTAAATACAATTAAATATCTTGAAGTTAAAGTCGCGCAAATTGAATCAGGAAACCATACTTACTTAAAAAAAGTTACAATTTGCAATAAATAATTCGAATATACAAAACTTAGACGAAATTACCGTCTTGCCAAGAGACATTTATACAAGCAATCTGGGTTTATTTTCTAATATATTTGATAAAGTTCAATTAGCATTGCATGTTGCTCATGATAAAAATGCTTCGAGATATAATCTTAGACACACATTTAAAACATTTAATGTCGGTGACGTCATTTGGCGTAAGAACTATGTTTTGAGCAATGCTGGTTGTTACTTTAGTGCAAAGCTAGCACCTAAATTTATCAAAACTAAAGTAATCGAAAAGCTATCTCCTTTGGTTTATGTTCTTGAAGATCCTGATGGATCTAGGGCCAAATGGCATGTTAAAGATATAAAACTATAAATATTTATTTAACTTTAATATTATTTATATATTTTCGTTATTCATACCTCATTGTAATTATACCATCATAATAAGTTCGATTTAATTCCTGGCCTATTATAAATCGAATAATTATTTTTTAAAGTTTTATACTTTTCCTCTAAAATGTGTTTGCACTTCGCAAATACATCTACTACAATGATGTATTTAATAATACATTATCTTCTTCTAATACTCTCACTAACTAATAGTGAAGGTATTAACTCTTGACCTCTAAAAGGCCAATTTCTTCTTCTACAAAGAGAAGTTCTTTTTCATTGTACATATCGCTAATTTCATTCTTAAAGGTGCGGTTGACAACACCTCAAAAATAAGCCAAGCTGTCGTATTTTAATTCATATGGGTCTTATAAAGGTGCGGTTGACTACACCTCAAAAATAAGCCAAGCTGTCACGTTTCAAGTATTAACATTGGAGTAGGCGTCATTGAATATGAACCCTACCCCTACCTATGTATGATAGACGTGTGTTAGGGAATTATGAATGATAGACGAACGACAGGATTGTTGATACTTTATTTTATTTAACCTTGTGAAAAAATTTTGTCAGTAAATTTTTTTTCTCGTAAGGGGGGGGATAATGTAATATAACTTCTTATTTCTTATATAAACCTTGTATCTTCAGATATTAATTTCCTTTTCTCTACTAGTTATTATGTTTTTGCTGTTTATTCCTGTAAAAAAGTGTTTAATTACCTAAATTGCATAAAAATGTATTGATTTCCTCTACGCATCTCTCAACATAAAATTGTGATTCTTACCGTAGCAATTTATATACTATTATTTCTAATTGATAATTTATAATTTCTTTTATCATTTTCACTCGCTAAACCTTCCAAATTTCTTTATTTATTGATAAAATTTAATATTTTCAACTTTTGGTTATGTTGACAGATGACAATTTACGTTTTGTTTATTTTTACTTTTTAACTACCAAAACCATAGATTTGTTCAAAATATCACTGTGATCTATGGATTTTCGTCCTTAAAATACTAGCAACTGAAAAATAAACTGTAATAATTTAATTCAAAATTTAAATATTTTAGATTGAAGAACAGAACACACGACCCGGCTATATAACCCGGATCACCCTTATAGATGGATTCAGTCAAGAAACAGTCGTCAAGAAGCCACAGTCACTCTAAGCCTCTCTAGGGGTGGCACCCCAACCTACCTGGTGGAGAGCTCTGTCCGAGGGGTCATCTATACCCCGAAGACCCCTAATCTAACTCTTCACTCTTCACTCATCATATCATATTATCTCCATTGGGGTCAACTACTACGTGCTCTGGTCGGGTTTATGTCAAACCCGGCCCTACCAGTCCAGTCCAGCTGGGCAGGCTGCCCGCTGGAACACTAACAGGACCTAACTATCAACTTGTGTTTGGACCACTTCTGGCGCTGCTCCTCGAAGCTTTGAACTTTACCCGATTAGTGAAAACGACTGACGACTGCAACGGACTGAACTTTCATATTATTATTTTTTTATTTGATGTTTTTTTTAATTTTTACCTTCAAAAATAAATGTATTAATTTTTAATTGACGTTTCCTTGTAACGTTATAGACGGCAGAGCCCTGTCCAGTCCAGGAACGAAATCACACGCTTCATGTCATCACATCGCGTCCTAGCCTTTTGAAGAACGCAATATCATTGACATGTGGAGCAGGATCGTCGGGCAGTTTATACCACCGGTCAGCGGTTCAGCCCAGAAATGATTAGCTGAAGGGTACAGGCAAAGATTAGGTAATGTCCTAATGAATAGATTTTGAGAAAAAGAAAGTTAAAAGTTCAGAAGTATTACAATTTGTATCGAAATCAGCGTATGTAGTAACTTTTACTTTGCCTTTTTGGCGCCATCTGTTTGTTTTCTTTTTAATTTGAGACTTAGAAGTTAAACTACCATAGATAAAGGTTTACTTCCAATAAAAAATTGAAAAAATAAAAATAGTGACATTCTCTGTTCTTTGCCTGTACCCTTCAGCTGAACCGTTTAGAGCGAGATAGCGGGTAGATGCTTTACATGAAAAGCAAGTATTTCAGTAAAGTGTCCAAGAAGCCAAGTAACAACTAATGGAAAAGAAATGGAAGAACACTCAAAGTATCTATTTTCTATTCCCGATTACCTGAATGAGTAGCAATAGGTATATTGGCACCAAGGATAGCAGGTTTGATTCTTACACATGACAAAAATGTGTGTATGAACATGTTTGTTTGTGTTGATGTGGGAGTTTTCTATGTATGTATTTACAAATAAAAATAAGTACTACAGTATAAGTTTTGCTTAGTTTAGGAGTGGATGAGCCCTGTTTGTTTGTTTGTTTGTTTGTAAAGTCTTTATTGCACTATAACAGTAATACATAATGTAATATTAATCACAAGTACAATGGCGGACTTATCCCATTAGGGATCTCTTCCAGTCAACCACAGAATACCCAAAGGAGACCGAACTTTCGCGAGGCAGTTATATGTAGCACAATGTAAATAAATAATGACTATGTAATCATAGTTAAATACATATTCTTAAACTATATACACACATAAATACACATACTTAATACATTTATATACATACACATATACACACATATAATATATTATATACATATACTTATATACATACATACACATGCATACATATACTATAACCACTGAATATAATATAGAGAATAGATAAGTACATATCACTTAGTCTGATGTGTTAGGACCTTGATACCAGAGCTTATGTAACTTCAGTTTAAATCCTAATCTGTTCTAGAATAATTATTTGTGGATTTTACCAAAGCCTATGATAGTGTGGACACAACGGCATTTTTATCCAGTCTAATGATCCTTTTTTAATTAGGAGGAATTAGCCTGATGCACCGAAAGTCCATTCTAAATATTGATGGAAAAATTCACCTGCCCCCCCCTAGGTGGGATTTGAACCCACGACCTCTGAGTGCTATTCCAACTGATCTACCAGGTCCTACCTTTGTCCCCAACGCACCAACCCCCCACCACCCTTTCCAGTCGGGCGGCGCGCGCATTGGCGCGCAGTGTCCGGCGCGAGAGACAAAGGGTGGACGTGTCTGGACATTCGCGCTGATGAAGGTCTCCTTTTGAGATCGAAACTAGTTGGCTTTCCCGACAAAAACGTGAGTGACCCGTTTAATTTATTTAATTAATTTAGTATACATAATGTCTCACGTGAGTTTTAATAATATTATATGATCTTTTGTTTATTTTATGGTAAAATTTCGACCAGTGACCGACCACTAGTAATTATAATGTAAACTAGAGCATTTTGATCAATTTTGATATTACTGCGTTTCACGGCCCGCGATCGCCAGTCCAGAATCTTCACTTTCTATCATTTCTAAAACATACAAATATGTCGGAGAATCACCATTTTCCGTGACATTGTCGTTAGTGGGCATCATTGTGGTTTAAATGCGAGCACAAAACTTTTTCAAGATATTTATTTTCCAACAGAATTATAAAACTAAACTAAACTAAACTAAATGTGATGAATGTAAGAATATTGTAAGATAAAAAAATAGAACATTGTTAATAAAAGGTATGGACCCCGGGTCTGTAGATTGTGATATAAATCAATAAAAAAAAAAAAAAAAAAAACTAAATGTGATGTAGTGGACCTCGTATGAGACAACGTGTTAGTGTCTTCGTGCCACCAGGGCAAACTATAGACGTAACTTATTTATACCTCGGACATCAACAATAATTAACAATTCGGTTCTAGACATTGACCAGTTTTGCACTAGCAACAAATATAGCCAACAATAGCCAACTAAGAGCAATAGCCAACAGCTTTTTTACAGCAGAATAAACGATGCACTCACTGTTTGATTCTAGTTGTGTCTATAATGTTACCATAATCGTTATCATTTTTTGTTTTGTCTTGTGCAACCTTTCTTCATATATTTCTATCTGTAGAGATTTGTTATGGGCATATTAATATTTATTGTAATTATGCCTGTAACTATTAAGCTGTAAGACTCCCAAATACAAATAAATAAACTAAGAAAATAATTTAAGATAGAGCGTCTAATTTCGTGCAGCAGGTTCGAGGTACCGATCTGACTTTATGCAATGATGTTTCGCTCCGGAATCCACCTCGATCCACTGATACAACCAGAATGCCACTCTACCAAACGGTCTGCACCACGATAAAAATCAAGATGGCGCCTCGACCCCACTCGAGGCCTGCCCTCTGCTCTAATTGTGAAAACTTTTATTCAGTAACAACAAACTAAGCTAAGTAATTAAATGTGACAAATCAATGTAAATTAAATTAAGACTTTACAAACTATTTAATAATTTAAACAATCGCCATCTGCAACCAACAATCAACTCGACTCGTCACTTCCTCCGACAAATATATATGTAATACAATGAGTTATATAGAAAATACCCATATCCTGACTAGTTCGTTACTATGAATATCGAACAAAGCACTAACGTGACAAAAGCTCTAATTTACTTGCTCAGAATCCAGCTCTTCACAGTATACGTTGTGACAATAATCCATTTTGCAACAGACGATTAGATTTTGGATTCACGACATGCTGTTTACGTACATCCAAGTCCATATAAAGCGAGACACGAAGGCGCGGCCAGGCATGTGTCGACATTTCCTCTATGTATCAATGTAATCATATAGGTATATCATATGCAAGCGGAGTGCAGCGAACCGTATACACTATGCAGTTAACGACCCAGTCAACCCAGTAAATATGGAACAAAGGCAGTGTCTTTTGAGTTCAAAGCATGATAATATATTGCAATTTGCAAACATTCCCCTTTTTATATTACTTTTTGTTCATATAAGACATTTAAATCAGTGTACGCGATTTTATTCATAACTAGCTGAGTCTTCGGCTTTGTTTGTGTCAATTATATCATGTAAGCGACCCATATAGGTTTTGGATGGTCTTTTTTAGGGTTCCGTACCTCAAAAGGACAAAACGGAACCCTTATAAGATCACTTTGTTGCCCGTCTGTCTGTCTGTCTGTCTGTCTGTCAAGAATTTCTATGTCGAGAATGCGTGGAGGTATCAAGCTGAAATTTGATCTGTATACTCAGGTCTACGGTCCCATGAAGTTGTAAAAAAATCAAACTGCTAAGTTTACGTAGAAAAAAGTTACGGCCGTTTATTCAGCAAAAAACGCATATTTCGACACACTCAAGGGAATCAAAACATAAAGGGTACTTCCCGTTGACCTAGAACTATGCAATTTGGCAAGTAACATCGTTATAGACTACAAGTACAGGAATAAATCTCAAAACTATACATTTGTAAATAAATCTTAAAAAATAGGGGTCTATATTTTTTATAGGGTGTCGAAATTTCAAATTGAAACTACTAGTTTAGTGAAAAATATCAAATTTAATAATGATACCTACGGAACCCTCGGTGGGCGAGTCCGACTCGCATTTGTCCGGTTTTTTTTTTTTAATATTATAGGTACCTAAATGCGAAAATTTATGAGGATGTTATGTTTGCCACTCTTGGACGGGGAAACGGTTGGACCGATTTATATGAAATTTGACATATTATAAATTGTGTCCTGGAATGACACCTAATATTATAGTTATTATTTATGTACTTTGTTGAAGTGAGACGAAGCCGCGTGTAAACTAGTAAATAATTAATATTTCTGTAATTGAAAATATTCTACATATGGATAGAGCTCCTTTCTAGAGCAAAACCTTTCAATGGAAAATCCAGTAAATTTGGATTAATCCTTTCATAGGTTACCGCGGACAAACAGTCAGACAAATTTGGTCGATTTTATATATTACCAGTTTATACCCGCGTCTTCGCCATGTGAAAACAGCACCTACATGGATAAAAAAAATTGACGAAGGCCTGTGTTAAAAGCCGACCAAAAACCACTGACTTGGCTTAACCACTGTCGTCTAATTACAACAACCGGGATCGACGGAATAACGTGCCTTCCGAATCATGGAGGAGCTCGAAATAAATAAATCTATCTATGGACAGGCTACGCTCGACGTTGCTTAACTTGCGTGATCGTTTAGACTGACACGCGCAACGTCGCCATCGAGCTGCTCGTATAGGATAAAATGTTTCCTATGTGTTAATTTAGAACATATCCTATATGTATGCCAAATTTCATAAAAATCGATTCAGCCGTTTACCTGTGATAGGGTAACAAACATACATACATAAACATAGATATGGATAGATTAAATATCGCAGGTTCAATAATTATATTCCAGCTTTCACCCGCAGCGTCGCCCGCGTTTACCTTTTTTTAATAAAAAAATATCCTATGTCCTTCCTAATACCTTAGAGAATATGGGTACAAAGTTTCAGGGGGGGCGGACGTTTGAGTGGTTTCAGCGTGAAAGCGTCACAAACAAACTCACATTCATATTTATTAGTAGGGATTATGAGGGATAAGGATAATCGAAGTATCGATATCCACCAATATGAACATATATTATTATGTGCTAACATATTTTCAGCTGCATGAACAATAATTTTAACAAAAAAAAACCGAGTCCAAACATTACTCTACATTTATGTATGTAGATACAGGCTGATGATGATGATGAAAAAAATATGGGACCAATCTGGAAGTATTTCAAATAAAAAAAGTTTTTTTCAAATCGGTTTATAAATCACGGATTAATTAAGTAACAAACATTAAAAAAAATACAACCGAATTGAGAACCTCCTCCTTTTTTAAAGTCAGTTAAAAACAGACATTACCTTCACAATACGGAGCAAAAACAAAACAAGAAATATATATATTCACACCACAATATTTCTGGTTGACGGCACCTACGTAGTTTTAAACGACTTTAATTTCCATTTAGTTCGGCCATTTTGAAAAGCAGCCGAGCTGCCATTTTGTTTTAATTTCATACTTACAAAGCCGAGAATGGGCAAACTCGCCGTGTGACGTGGGTTTGCATAAAAATCTGCTGAAATAGTTGACATTTTAATGGCAAATGAAAATGTTTTTCAAACAACGAGCTTGCGAGTTGAATTTTAGTGAATTAATGGAAAATATGGGGTTTTTTTTAAACTTGTTGTAGTTTGGCTTGCTTTGGCTTAATGGATTTTAATAAATTATTCGGGTATATAGAATTACATGCATCTAGTATTTGGAGTAGTTTATTTATATATTTATTTATTTAGAAAAATAACAACAACAATATTGTTAAAAACTTTTTTTAATGATAAATTTCTTTTAATAATTATAATTTGGCGTGTTTATTTCTTGAAAAAATATGAAATGAACTTAAAATACGCCTTAACATCAAATATTATATTATATTTTCGAGTGATACGTGAAGCCCAAGGGCTTTATTTACTTTATCAACATAAATTGTTAATTTTCTTGTTACAGAAAACGGCATATACGTATTTCAATCAATTGTCCTATACGTCGGATTCGTCGCCTTGCTTGTGCAAACTGCCCCCTTACCATTAACTCTAATTGCGATTCAATAACTGAATAGAATGCTTATTCATACCAATGAATAAGCGACTCTATTTCAAATCTAATAGAATCGCTTATTCATTGGTATGAATAAGCATTCTATTCAGTTATTGAATCGCAATAAGAGGTGGTGGTAAGGGGGCTGCACTCTTCGGGTGTTCGTTTTTAACGCTTAGTGGCATGTGTAAGGAAATATGAATATAATAATGTATTATTGGATGGAGGAATCTTTCCAGTCGGGCTCGACATGCACTTCTCTTTAACTAAATCCTTGCTTGCTAGTCGGGAGAGAGCACCACTAAATATTAAACACTAGACGCGAATACTGCAAGTAAAAGTGATAACGAATAGATGGGCAAATGGAAACCTCTATTTAATAACCTCTAGTTATGTACTTCTGTTAATAGTATAACAGTATTAGCCCCAACACAATTTAATTTAATTATTACTAATGTAGTTATTAAGATCAAAACATTGTTACTAACTCTTTACTAAACCATATTATGGACAAAATTACTACGTCTGAAATAAAAGTTATTATTATTAAATCAATACAAGTAACTCACAGATAAAGTTATGACAATAAAAATAGGAGTATAGCGTTCTGTGGTGTTCATTCTAAGGTGAATACGGTATTGGAATTAAAGGTCTCGGATTCGATCCCTGATTTATCCCTGCATATAAGACAAACTTTTTGTGTATGAACATCGACCCCCAAACTATTTGACGAGCCCAGAGACCAGAAGGGCTACCAATAGCTACTTTGACTTCGAAGTCGCGGGATCGATCACCATTCGACAAACATTTGTGTGCATGAACATGTCTGTTTATCTTGGTCTGGGTATTTTCTATATATTATAAGTATGTATTTACAAAAAACTGTATTTAAGCAAATTTATCAGTTGTCTAGTAACTACAGTACAAGCTTTGCGCTTAATTTGGGACTAGATGGCGTTGTGTAAATTGTCCAGAAATATTTATATATTTTCTCCCAATTCTTAACCTGTATATTTATACACTGCATCAACATAATTTTTATTTTTCAAAGTAGCTTTTTGCAAACAAAAGTAAGTTATCTAACAAAGTATCTAACAGCCAAGCTATCAGCCAAGAAGACATCGATGGAGAAACTGGGATCTGGGCGCCACAATAGACGCGAGATAACAGCTGTCGTCGCGACGCTTCTTGCATTTGCATATAGAAACGCAGCAGTTAAGGAGTGGGGCCACAGAAATAGAGGAAATATACCAATAATTGATACAGGAGTTTAAATAGATATACATATAGTTTAAATAGTTTAATTGTTTCTTCAGACATGTACAAGAAATTACTATAATATTATTAAAATTCAAGTGAGACATTAAACTAAATTAATTAAATAAATTAAACGGGTCACTCACGTCGTTTTGTCGGGAAAGCCGACTAGTTTTGATCTCAAAAAGAGACCTTCATCAGGGCGAATGTCCAGACACGTCCACCCTTTGTCTCTCGCGCCGGCCACTGTCTACTAAACTAGTCGGCTTTCCCAACAAAAAGACGTGAGTGACCCGTTTAATTTATTTAATTAATTTAAGAAATTACTAGCTTAAATAGAAACAAGTATACCTAATTACCTCCACCAGTCTGCATTTGAGCAGCGTGGTGGAGTAAACTCTAAACCACTTCGACTGAGGGGAGACCCGTATCCCAGCAGTGGGTTGAATAAGGGTTGACAACTACAATATCTAATCAGCATATTGCTCAAAATTACCAAAACACTGGTTTTCTGCTGCAGCCAAAAGTCAGTTACAACACACAACTGCAACATAGATACTCTATATATATACCATTTTAAGTATTGTGGTGTTAAAGGGCTATCAAAATCTTCAGAGCCAAAGCCAACCTTGCCTGCACGGTACACTCTGCCGACTAGTGAAAGAGGCTCTGGCATAAGAGAGGTTCGCGCGACCAGATTGTTGAGTAGTGTGATTTTTTTATATATTTGGGCTGGCAACGGATCGGCGATCCTTTGGTGTTGCTGAACTCCATGGGCGGTGGTGATTGCTTTTCATCAGGAGACACATATGCTCGTTTGCCCCACTCTCATGTAAAAAAAAATGAGAGGGGGCAAGCGAGCACGTGGGTCACCTGAAGGAAAGCAATCACCACCGTCCATAGAAATCCGCAACACCAAGGGGTCGCCGAACCGCAGCCGGCCTTTTAAGGGAAATATTGACCCTGTTCTTGAAGGCCCCCATGTCGTATTTATTTGGGAATACTGCTGAGGGAAGTTGATTCCACAACTTCACAGTTCGGGGTCTGTCTTAAAAACTGTAGTAGGTCGCGAAATATCAAGATGATGTAGATGGAATTTCAATTTATGGCGAGTTGTACGACAGTGGAACTCAGCGGCAAGTATCACATATCAAATAGTTCATCCGAGCAATCGCCGTGTTATAATTTATATAGAACGCAAAGAGATGCAACATCTCTTTGCGTTCTATATGCGTGTAGTGAGAGACTCCAGCCAATCAGAGGTCATTGGGTCACCGACGATTCGAACAGATCTTGTTTGTATGCGGACAAATGGAGCAAGTAAGTACTGGGGCGCACCAGCTCAGAGATGTGAACAGTATTCCATATGAGGCCTAACTTGGGGTTTATATAGTTGAAGACGATGCTGTGGTGTAAAATACCTTCTGGCTTTACTGATGATCCCAATTTTCCTTACTCTCCAATCTCCAATCCAAGAGGCCAATTTGGACTTGCTCTCCAAGTGACCATGAAACTGAACATCACTCGATATATCAACACTCAAGATACCGATAGACCACTGCATCTTGGGTCCATGGCACTGTCATCTGCATAGCAATGGATGCTGCATACATGCAGCAAGTCATTGATTAGCAGAAGAAACAATGTGGGGGACAATACACAGCCTAGTGGCACACCAGCGTTCAGGGGTAATGGATCGGAGCGTGCTCCGTCAATCACAACTTTAATGATCCGCCCAGTGAGAAAACTGGCTATCCATGTGCAGAGTCTCTCGGGTAACCCAAAAGAAGGAAGCTTGGATAGTAGTGCTTTATGCCACACCCGTTTAAAGGCTTTTGCTATGTCCAGACAAACAGCCAAAGCCTCGCTCTTGCTTTCCACTGACTCCGCCCAACGGTGAGTCAAATATACCAGTGTGGTGGTAAATGTAACTTGAAGGTTGGTCGCTGCAGCAATAGTAAGTCGCTAAGTATAAAAACCAAAAATAATATCTTATGAGTTTATTATTATTTTTAAGTGGTAAATTTCCTGGCCCCAAGTGAAGTGAAGCTCTCTCGGAGCGAGATCCAGCCGATATTTGTGCAAGCTAGGCTCTCGACCGAGAAATTCTATTCAGCCTCGCTTATTGACGTATTTGCGAGTAAACAAAACTGTGCAAACACCTCACTCGCAGCTCGTTACTTCGACAACGCTTGTTTCGTTCTTTACTCGCCGTAAGAGGACGACAATTTAATATATAATGAGTATAATATACATTTATCAGTAGTTAATAAAACAATTCGCTTTGTACATTACCGAGTTAAGGTTTTTTTTATTTGGAAACATTGTAAGCTAGGGACAATTATAGTACGGTCCCTGGAGTCAAAAAATATACAATCAACAGGTATATCTATATATTACTGAATTACCAGCTACGATATTTAAACACGAAATTAAAATTTTTTTTTTAAATAAATCCGTTCTACAGTGTAAACGAATATAATTATATCGAAAGTAGCTAAACCTTCAAGTTTTCGGTTTGGTACTGGCATTCATCGGCAAGATATTTACTGTAAAGTATAAATAAAGTATAAACAAAATATTATATATATATATATATATATATATATATATATATATATATATATATATATATATATATATATATATATATATATATATATAGCTATATATATATATATATATATATATATATATATATATAGCTGCCCGCCCCGGCTTCGCACGGGTAGAAAGTGTTGTTTTCTTTTCCTCGCAATTTTTATGTCTTTTCTCTCCATTGGAACCTTCCTTAAACCTTAACGAAAATATTAAAATAAAAATTTGCAGAATTGGTCGAGCCGTTCTCGATATTTGCGCTTAGCGACATTCATTTTAATATGGGACCGCCTGGAGAGTGTACCCTCTCAAACGAATAAGAATTATTAAAATTGCTGTACAATTGACGGAGAAATCATTGAATTTAAAAAAATGCATACAACATAGAACCGCCCTACAGGTACAATAAACGACAATAATAGGTATAATTTCTGGGACAAAAACTATTCCCATAGTCGCCTTGTACGATATCCACGGGAAGAGACGGAGTGATTCTATTCTAGTCTGCCGGAAACCACACGGCCGTAAGAAGGAAGAGTGGTATACGCGGAATAAATACAGTTTCATCGGCACCACTCCCAGTAAGAATCTCAGCTTCAATTATACATATTTCGCTGCTAAACATTGACTTTACTTCAGGAAGGAGATCTTCCCCAAATTTTAATAATATTTTTGAAAACTCTTGGGACGTAAAGTTCTATCTACAGCTTCTACTGCCTTATTGTTTTTTTTTTTCGCATTCATCTGAAACGATTAGACAATTAGCAATCCTGAAACATTTTCGCTTTGTCACAGTTTCGTGTCACAAAGCAGGTCGGTGTTTCCGTTCTGTATAAATCGAGTATAATATTGAACATTGTATTTGCGTCCTTCCGCCTAGAAGGAATATATGGCTGCAATACCTGGTGATGCTGCTGTGAGATATTATTTTGGCGCCTGATTTCGGCGAGGATTGCTCTCGTCACGTATGATTTTCCAGGAGGGATCCTGAAGCATCTAAGAAAAACAGTTTCCCCTCGTTGTTTAAAAGACCTTGCATCACAAAATCTTGCTACATAGCGTCCCGAAAATGCACGCATTCTTCTGGTTTGTGCGAATATATACCAATCGTTCCATTTCAATTTTAGCGTACACGTCTATAATAAACTGACTAAATAGACACGATACCTTTGTAAATAAATAAAACGATTGCGTCTAACTTGTAGCAGGTAAGAATAAAAGTAGCACTGCGCGGTTATTTTTTTACAATACAATCAATATTTTGTTTAAAGTATTTATTGTTTTTTATGTAGCTTTTTTAGTTCTATTTGCTATTATAGCGTGTTTTTTAGTTATTTTTTAAAACTATAATTTATTGTAAACACCATGTTGTTTATGCAAATAAATTTAGCTTTGTTCTGCATTAGGTGTTCCAAGTCTTGGATTTTTATACCTCAACAAAAAATGCTCATCAAGCTGAACAACTTTTGCTAAGGTGTCATTTTTATATTTCTTATAGTTTAGCTGAACCTCTATGGTTCTGCATCAGGTGATCCAAATCTTGGATTTTTATACCCCAACAAAATATGCTTATCAGGCTGAAAAACTTTTGCTAAGGCGTCGTTTTTATATTTCTTATAGTTTAGCTGAAGCATTATGGTTCTGCATCAGGTGTTCTAAATCTTGGATATTTATACCTCAACAAAATATGCTCATCAGGCTGAACAACTTTTGCTGAGGCGTTATTTTTATATTTCTTATAGTTTAGCTGAACCATTATGGTTCTGCATCAGGTGTTCCAAATCTTGGATTTTTATATCGAGATGGAAATTTCGTGTCCACGTTTTCAAATCGATGCCATTTTCGTAATTGACGTCTCTGAAAACCATAGAATCAACACCCATATTGATATTATGACATTTCAACCCCATCGCACCCCCACAGGAGTGCTCTTGTGTTACGTCGGTTATGTTACATTATAAAATAACTGTTGTTTTCGGAATCAGCGACCCGATAAACCATAAAAACCATACCCATAACGATTTTCAGACGTTTGCACCTCATTTCACCCCTTTAGGGGTTGAATTTTGAAAAATCCTGAAACACATGTTTACTCATTTATCTACAGAAGTGCTCATGTAAAGTTTCGTATAAAATAGTCCAACTAATCTTGGTTCCCCATACAAACTTTGGACCCGCGTTTCACCCCCTTAGGGGTTGAATTTTTCAAATTCCCGTCTTAGTGAGCACCTACGTCCTAAAAGGAACCCCCTTGCAAAATTTGAGACTCCTAGCACTTGTAGTTTCTGAGATTTCGTGATGAGTGTGTGAGTGATTAACTCTTTTATATATATAGATTATATTCGTTTACACTGTAGAACGGATTTATTTCAAAAAAACTTTTTAATTTCGTGTTTAAATTTCGTAGCTGGTAATTCAGTAATATATAGAGATACCTAGTTGATTGTACATTTTTTGACTCCAGGGACCGTACTTTTTATTGTCAATTTTTTATTTTTATTTTTAAGCGAGTTCCGGTTAAGGTCTTAGGTTAAGGTCCGAGTTTAGGTTACACATATTTTGTATTGATATAATAATTACTTTTTCACTCAAGTGGTACTGATGTTATAGGCAGGTTGGTACTCAATTGGTGCAGTTATGTTTATTTAATCTGAGTACTTAAGTGTTTTTTGTTTGAATTGCATTTTTTTTTATACTACGTCGGGTGGCAGACAAGCATACGGCCCGCCTGATGTGAAGCGGTTACCGTAGCCATATTAACGCTCGCAACATAAAATATCGCTCGCGTGCCGCCACCCCCGCTGCCATCGCAGCATCTCCTTCCTTTCTGGTGACCTCACTCACTCGCAGGAACACAACAGCCCTCAAGGGAACCGTTATTTATAAGCCATTTAATAAAAAGAGAACTTAAAAGTTTAGTTATTATAGTTCGATCATCAAGCCCTTTCATTTGATATCCATGTCATAGGTATTAATGGGAAAATTTATAATTCGACATTTTGTGGCGGCCGCCATATTGGAGAAACGGCGACACTTAGGTAATCGTTCATTGTCACAAGCACTAAATGAGTATGCCAAGTTTCAGCTCAACCAGACACTGAGACGGGGCTCAAATTTAAATTACAAGATTTGATTACAGACACCACGGTTAAACTAAATTAAAGCTTATAAAATTAAATTACATCCATTAAGTAATATTTGAATGCGTCGAGCCTAACGCTTATACGCGCCGAAAGGTCATTCTTGGAAATGAATAGGCTCCATAACCACTGAACCGATTTTGATAAAACTTGTCACAATTAAAGACCTCGACACCATTGAGATCGATCACGACCTTGAGGAATGATCATCATTTTCTACTGAAATCAATGGAAAACACACACTTAGCGAATCTACTCGCTCCGCCCAACCTCGATTTCGGCCCTGTGGGCTAGAATCCAGCCTAGTTTATCTATGATTTCAAGTATTTTTTTTGTATCTGTGGTTTTTAGGGTTCCGTAACTCAAAAGGAAAAACGGAACCCTTATAAGATCATTTTGTTGTCCAAAGTCAAAGTCAAAATACCTTTAGTCCGTCTGTCTTTCTGTCAAGACCCTCTAAGTCGGGACTGCGTGGAGGTATCGAGCTGAAATTTTAACTGTATACTCCGATCTGCGGTCCCATGACGTTGTAAAAAAATTAAACTGTTAAGTTTACGTAAAATAAAGATACGACCGTTTATTCAGCAAAAAACGCATATTTCGACACATTCTCAAGGGAATCAAAACTCATAGGGTACTTCCCGTTGACCTAGAACTATAAAATTTAGCAAGTAACATCGTTATAGACTAGAAGTACAAGAATAAATATCAAAACTATACACATTTGTAATTAAAACTTAAAAAAAAGGGGGCAGTTTTCTGAACTATTTATAATGATCCTACGTACGGAACCCTCGGCGGGCGAGTCCAACTCGCACTGGTCTGATTTTTTTCATGAATGAAAACACAAATAAAATAATCAAACGTCCCCATATCGACACTATGAAAACTAAAAGCAAAGTTCAACAGAAACATAGAAAAAACTAAAATTAAATAAACGCTCGTGTAAATAAAACAAAACAAGGCAATAAATCAAACAATATCGCAGTCGTAACAGATACAGCTGTACATAAGTCGTGTACAATAAATAGTGAGCCGGCAGCGGAGCAGGGAGCGGGTTTGATAAATAGTGACAGTGGGACGCGGACGCAGGAAATTTCGCTGTCAGCCTCCCGATGAGGAATTGACAGAGGCACGAGGTGAGCAGCTTCACAAACTTCTTATCCTAATACACGAATTAGGTGCGAGTATATTGTTTATTAGCAAAGTGGTGTGGACTTTTTTAAAATTACTTTCATAGGGAGGCAATTAAAAAAAAAACGAATGATAATAAAATCGGGGGATACAAGATTGGTGTTACAGCTAATAATAAATATCTATCAATTCCATCCCAAAATGCAATTAATAACGACTATTCAATATTATAAAGTGGAGTAGACTTGCTCTTACATGTGAACACATGATCGCATCATGTCGGAACTGCATACATGCACTGCTGAACATATAGTTATTATATTTAGTTAGAAGTAACTGGACTCTCTGCGTTAATATGCAGATATCGATATTTGTGCTTCTTTCTGTAGTCAATCACACCACTGGATAAATGAAGGATCAAAAAATTTATCACGCTAGGTAAGGACGATGGAACATCGCGTGCGGGGGAGCGGGATAGTTCCACAGAGTACAGAGTACAGAGCCGTGACCATGACACAGCTACACCCCATTTTTAACCGACTTCAAAAAAGGAGGAGGTTCTCAATTCGACTGTTTTTTTTTTTTGTATGTATGTTCTTCGCTATCTTCGCGAATTTTGAACCGATTTTCAAAATTCTTTTTTTATTTGAAAGGGTTTGATTGCATCGCAAAGTATAGTCCCATATTCACCAAGTCGGGATCTGATGATGGGATCCCAGGAAAATCAAGGGAAACCCTTAAATTTTATAAGCACGTATGGTCAAATTCTATTTTTTTTATTTGAAGGGGTATTGTTAGGGATAGAAAGAAAACCACGTTTTTAAATCAATTTGCGTGCACGATGAACCGCCGTTGTACCGATCCGCAAGCTACTAACTTATCGTGGCGCGGGGTTCTCACACCACTGAGAAATTATAAATTATGGCGGGTCATCGCGCATTCGTATGCATTTTTATTTTATAAAAACATTTTTGACATTCTAAATATTGTGCAATTGAAATGTAGTGCGTCGCTTACACTCTGCCTCCTTAGTGCTAACTAGTTAGCACTATCTTCTCGTGGGGCCAATAGGGCGACGCGCGTGGCCGGCCGACGCAATATACCGGTGCGTGTGCGTACGTCAACACTACGGACGCGTCCATCCGCGCCTGCATGGGCCGCACTAACAACTCCGTGTCGCCAGCAGCTACGCTCTAAATTAGGGTCTGCAATTATGACATAATCACCTAACTGCAACGATCGGGTTTCCTGAGTCCATTTGTGACGAGGTAATAAAGTAGGCAAGTATTCTTTTAGCCAGCGGGCCCAGAACATATCTGCTAACCGCTCTGCAACTCGCCATCGCTTCCGTAAGCTCAAATCGCTGTTGTCGTATTTACCAAATGGCGCACTGTTTGAGGAAGTGCCAATCAAAAAATGATTAGGAGTAAGGGCCTCCGGATAATGTGGATCGTCGGAGACATGAGTGATAGGACGGCTATTCACTAATGCCTCCACTTCGGTTAGCAAGGTGGTTAAAATATCAGGGTGAGGTGCGCGCTCTTTTAGAGCGACTTTTAAGGCGGTCTTCACTGTCCGTATTAGACGCTCCCATGAACCTCCCATCTCTGGAGCCCCCGGGGGTATAAATCTCCATTCGACTCCGCGGATGGCTCCGTCTCGTCGAATGGCCACGGTATTGAGTTCTGCTAAGCTACGCTTTAACTCATTATCGGCCCCTCTCAAATTCGTGCCATTATCGGAGATAATGACGGACGGCATGCCTCTACGAGAAGCCATGCGTCTGAGCGCCATTATTGTGGAATCTGTTGAGATATCTTCCGTCAGCTCAATATGAATTGCTCTGACAGTGAGACACGTGAAAAGCATAGCATATCTTTTCTGCCTTTTGCGTCCGATAGTAATGTCCAGTGGGCCAAAAAAGTCAACTCCACAGAAACTGAATGGACGTCTATGGTGCTGCATTCTAGCGGCTGGCAAATCAGCCATTCGTTGTGGCTGCGGCTTCGCACGTCTGTAGTGACAAAATAGACAGCGAAAAGCAACCCCGCGTACAGTCGGCCGAAGCCTCAAAATCCAATAACGTTGCCTAAGTTCGTTTACAACGAGTTCATTAGATCCGTGAAGTGCTCGCCGATGATAGTGCTCTACTAATAAAATCGTTATCCTGTGCTTACCATCCAAAATTACAGGTCTTTGTGTTATATGGTCGACACCGACTACTTTGTCAATTCGACCTTCAACACGTAACATGCCAGACCCGTCGAGGTAAGGTGACATCTGTAGCAAACGACTAGTCGACGGCAAGGGCAATCCTTGTCTTAAATGCTGTAAATCGGCAGCAAACGAATCCTGTTGACATTTTTTTATGAGCAGTTCTTCTGCTTCCTTCATTAAGGAAATGTCAAGTTGTATGTCCTTGCGCTGACATCTTCTAATAAACAACAAAACCCTGGCAGTGGCGCGTACGAGGGTGATCCATCTCGAGATATTATCTTCATTAGGTAAAGATAAATCTGAGTTGTTGACGATCGTTGTTAGTACAGACCGTGCCTCACACGTAGCGTCTTCAGACTGTTTGGTGAACTTACGATCCCTAGGCCACTCGTTTTCAGGGCGGCGTAAGAATGTGGGCCCGTGAAACCAAGTGTCTGAAATCTCAAGTTGAGGAGCGTCCTCTCTCGTGGCTATATCGGCTGCATTAAGGTCAGACGGTACGTAACGCCACTCTCGAGACTTCGACAACTCATCTATTTCGCCTAAACGGTGAGCGACATAAGGTTTATAATTACGTGGATCACTCCGTATCCACTGCAACACTGTGCTGGAATCGATCCAAAAATATCGTTTTGTGGGCTGTACATCTTTGTGCTCACTCTGTATAGTGGCAGCAAGGCGTGCACCTAAAAGTGCGCCCTGTAGTTCCAGCCTGGGGATGGACAGAGGTCGGAGAGGACTTACTCTGCTTTTACTAGCTACGAAACAGACAAGTACTTTACCGTCCGATCGAATGAATCGCATATAAATAACAGCTGCGAATGCTTTCAAAGAGCTATCACAAAAAATATGTAATTGCGTTTCCACAATATTACATTCGACATTATCAACGCTCATCCATTGCTCGTTTGTGTAGCACGGTGTCCAATCACACGTATTGGCGTAGCACCGTGGAATGCGTAAAGAGTGTAATAATAATAATAATAATAATCTGAGTTGTTGACGATCGTTGTTAGTACAGACCGTGCCTCACACGTAGCGTCTTCAGACTGTTTGGTGAACTTACGATCCCTAGGCCACTCGTTTTCAGGGCGGCGTAAGAATGTGGGCCCGTGAAACCAAAAACCGCCTGCCGAGACCTGCTCATGGGTATGTCGTTCCATTGACATATCCTGGAGCGGGTCACGGCGGGCGTACAACATTACATCAAACTTCTCAAAGGGGCCTCTACGCGTTGGATCCATATCTCCGCGCACGCCTATCAAATAACCGGGCTTGACCCGTGATTGAAAAGAGATACATAATAATAATAGCCTTTATTCAGATCAACTTTACCTAGTAACAATATAAAAACATATAAATTAAAGATATAAGTTGTTGCAGTGAGTTAATTAAAGTATTTGTTGTTTCTTTACTTTCTGTAGATCTGTTTGCCAATCGGCAAAGGCCTCCTCCAACCTTCTCCATTCTAATCGTTCTTGAGCCACTCTGTTCCACATCACTCCTGCCACTTTTCTGATATCATCATCCCACCTTTTCTGAGGTCTGCCTCTTTTCCTATTACCTTCCCTGGGATACCATCTTGTCACTCTCTTACTCCATTTGTCATTGCCTCTTATCGTATACCCCGCCCATCTCCATTTAAGTCTTCTAATTTTTAGTGTTATATCTATGGTTTTTGTTTTATTTCTGATGGCACGGTTTCTCAATTTGTCTGACCTCTTGACATTCAACATACTCCTTTCCATAGCGTATTGACATGTCGCAAGTTTGCTTGTTGTTTCCTGAGTTAATGCCCATGATTGGCAGCCATACATAAGGACGGGTAGTATGCAGGTATTAAACAGTTTACTTTTGATGTTGATATGAAGTTTTTTGTCTTTCATAGCCTCTCTCAAGCTCCAGTATCTTCTCCAGCTGCTAGTAATTCTTCTCTTTACTTCCTCGCGCATATGTTCCTTTTGAGTTATTAGTTGGCCCAAATAGACGTATTCATCAGTGTAGTTAATTTTGGTGTTTTCTAAGTGTATCGCGGTCTTGTGTCCATTTGTCATCACTCTAGTCTTTTCAGGGTTGAGTTTTAACCCAAATTTCTCACTTTCAATTGCTAGGTCTTCTATCATTCTGTTGAGATCTTCCGATGTTTTGGCGAATAACACTATGTCATCGGCGAATCTTAGATGCGTCAGTGATGTGCCGTCTACGTTGATTCCTAGTAATTCCCATTTGAGTCTCCTGAATATTGATTCCAAAACAGCCGAGAAGAGTTTTGGAGATAGGGGGTCTCCCTGTCTAACTCCTTTTTGTACTCTAAATGGTGGGCTTTTCTTTTCTAATTGAATTCTGGCTGTACTATTGCTATATACCTTCCTTATTAGTCGAATGTATTTATGTTCAATCCCTTGTTCTACTAGTGCTTCCCATATGTTTCTATGTAGTAGAGAGTCGAAAGCTTTGCTGTAGTCGATAAATGCAATATAGTATGTAAGCTGATATTCGTTGTACTTCTCTATGACCTGACGAACTACATGGATATGGTCTATCACCGAGTAGTCCTTACGAAAACCAGCCTGTTCGATAGGTTGTTGTTCGTCTAGTGTTCTTTCAATCCGTTTCAATATGATCTTAGCGAAGACTTTGTATGTGTTGGACATGAGACTGATGGGGCGATAGTTTCCGATTTCATATTTATCCCCTTTTTTATACAAAAGGATAATGTTCATTTCTGTCCATTGTTGGGGGATTATTTCAGTGTATATGATATTGTTAAACATATCTGTAAGGACAGGTATTAAGACTTCTTTCCCTTGCTTTAGGATTTCATTGCTGATGCCGTCCGGGCCTGGTGCTTTGTCTACCCTTTGGGTATCTATAGCTTTCTGGACTTCCGCTTGCAGAATGCTAGGAATATTTGAAGTAACGGCCAAATCATTTTCATCTTCTGTTTTATTACTTTCGTACAGTTTCTTGTAATAGGATGTTGCTGTTTCCAATATGTCTTTTCTATCATGATTCCATTTTCCACTGTCGTTCTTAATCTTAACGATCCAATTCTTTGAGTTCTTCAGTTCTTTGTATGCTTTTTTGATTCCACCCGTTTTACTTATATACTTTTCTATAATTTCCATTCTGCTATTCTTTCTGTCGTTTCTTATGCTTTCTTTTATTTCTTTACTAATCTTCGTTAATAGTTTTCTTCTGCCTTGTGTATCTTTAGCACTAATTAAGTGCTTTCTCACTTCTAGTAGTTTTGTGGTATTTGTTGTTAGCCATTTTTTCGCTCCGATATTTTTATTTGTAGTGAGTTGTATTTGTGTTTTTATGGTATCTTCTATCCAGTTGTATTTTTCTTGTGTTCCTAGTTCCTTTGTGTTAGATTGAAAGTTTATGAATTTGTCTCTTAGAGCGGTTGTCATTTGTTCTAATTGATGTTTTCCGAGCTTAACGTATCCTGTATCTTGTCTTGGTCTAGTCTTTTTTGTCTGCTCTGCTATAAGTTCTGTTCTAATCATTTTATGATTGGTGTTAAAGTTCAATTTATTGATTACAGTAAAGTTAGTGAAGTAGCTGTTTTTGTTAGTCATTATAAAATCAATTTGGTTTTTTGTTTTGCCATCTGGCGAGATCCAGGTCCACATGTTTTTCCTATTTTTCCTGAACATAGTATTTAGGATGGTCAAGTTATTTTGTAGTGCAAAATTTGTGATATGTTCTCCATTTCTGCTTCTGGGTTTATTACTGAATGTGAATGGTCCTATAGCACTTGTTTCTCCTGGGCGCTTATCCCCAATTTGGCCATTACAGTCTCCCATTATTATTAGGTTTTTGTGACAGTGCTCTTGGATTGCATTGTTTAGTTCTAGGTAGAAAGTATTTATAGTTTCTAGATTCGATTGTTCAGTAGGTGAATATATTTGTACAATAGACCAAGGATCTTCGTATCCAGGTAATTTCATATTTATCAACGCGATACGCTCCGAGATACCTACGAATCCTTTCACATATTTTATTATATGTTTTTTAACAATAAATCCAACCCCATGGAGACCCGGTGTCTCACCTATGTGATAAAATATGTAATCTGGGTAAGATATAATATTTTCGCCCATTCTTCTTACTTCACTCAGTCCAACAATGTCCCATTTGATGTGTTTTAACGAATGCATTAGTTCAACAAGATTCTCTTCACTTTTCAGGGTAAGTACATTGAGGGCTGCGATGTAGATTTTCAGTTTTTGATGTTTATGATCCTGATTTTTGTTGTTGTCGTTATTATTTTTATTGCTTAATGTTGGAGGGTTGTGGTCTTTCTCCCCCACGAGGACCAGTCGGCTTGGGGGAGGTTTATGCGTTTTTGTTTCGTTGTTGCCAGTTTCTTCGGTTGGTTTTGGATTCCGTTTGCCGATTGTTAATTGTTATTGCTTTGTGGTAGTAGGTAAATTAGAAAGAGAGTTGGATCTGGACCGCATCATGTCAAAAGCATTTGTTCTGTTTAGCTTGATTGAAGATACAATATGTTGTTTTTTAGGCTGGTTGTCATAAGCAGAGGGTGAAGTCGATGAATCTCTTTTCCTTTTTTCTTGGCTATTTTTATTCTCTTTGACTATTAGTTTGTCATACTTCAGATATGCTATGTTGCCTTTTTTCCTCTCTTCAACTAACTCAGCTTGTAACATTTTTCTTTTTTCCAACACTTCCTTTGAGTAATCTTCGCTTATGAAAATTCCTGTCAGATTCTTTTTATTTTTAATAATTTCAGACTTTTTCCAGTTGCGTAAAGAGTGTAGCTGTTGTAAATCACATAACCAGTTCACCCATCGGGTGCGCTCAGCTGATTGGATGCGGCAATTCCATTCAATTCCACTTCGGTGGACGTTCTGGAAAATTATTTTACCCTTTATAATAAAAGGAGAAAGAAAACCATGTAGGTCGTATACTGACATAATAATGCCTAACATTTGAGCTTTAGTAGGCGGCTCGGAGCCGTCTAAAATGTTTTTCGGTATACGATCAAGTGATATTTTAAATCCAAACGAGTCATCATTGGGATGCCACATCAAACCAAGAGTGCGCTCAGTTGTATTCGTAGCTCCGAGTTTGAATTCAACTGCAGTCGGCGCGAGCGCATCGGGCGGGACAGTCTGCAACACTTCTTTGCTATTGCTCGACCAGCGCGCGATTTCGAACCCAGCCTTACTTTGAACATAAGTTATATCGCGCACTAATTGAATAGCCTTACTTTCACTGCTGCATGAATGTAAACAGTCATCCATATAATGGTTGTTTATAATTACGTCAACAGCCTCTGAATATTGATCCTGATACTTTAACGCATTTTTATTTCGTATATATAAAGCTATAAATGGTGAACATGTGGCGCCAAATATAAGACTTTGCATTATATATTTTTTCAAGGGCGCCTTCACATCAGTTTGCCATAAAAATCTTAACACGTGTTGGTCCTCAGGACGAACTTTTATTTGAAGAAACATATCTTTTATATCTCCAATCAAAACAAATTTATGTTCCCGGAATCGTAACATAATCCCTAACAAAGACGTATAAAGATCGGGGCCGGTAAGTAAGAAATCATTTAGGCATAACCCGTTTACCTTACCCGCACCATCGAATACTAATCTTAACTTCCCGGGCTTATTAGGATTTTGAACCCCAAAGTGAGATAAATACCAAACGCGATCAGCTGAGAGTTCGTTATCATTTAGTTCTCGAGCATAACCGTACTCAATAAGTTTATCTATCTCCTTTCTATATCGTTCTGCGTACGCGCTGTCAGATTGAAACTTTTTCAATGAACCGCGTAACCTTGACCGTGCATATTCATAGCTATCCGGTAAAATAAAATTGTCATTTACAAAAGGCAAACCAACTTCCCATCGATTACCTATATTTCGTGCTGTTTCATCTAATATTCGTACAGCTCTCAAATGTGCCGTGTTCTCACGACGTAAGGTTGAAATTCCTATGGAGTCTAGTTCGAATGACATTTTAACTAATTCGTTTAATTTACGTATATCACTGTCCTGCTCCTCCGAATGAGAGAGATGCAATATTTGTCTAATCGCGGAGGAGTGAGTGCGACCGAAGCAGCCATGAATGGACCATCCTAAGCGACATCTTGTAGCATAAGGCTCATTTTTGCTGCCGTGTAATATCTCTAAAGGAGCTATCAAAAAATAATTATCTTCGCCGATTAGTAAGCGAGGCACTACACTTTGGTTACATACATAATCTTTTACAGGTAACAAGTGGTCACAGTGAATGTTATTTATTATTGAAAGGTTCTGCATAGGCAAATTTAATCTATCGACCTGGCGTAAAGTTATGTCATGGTAGGTAAATATTATCAAAGCCAGCAATTTTTGTACATAATTTTGGAGCATCAGATTGATACACCTCAATACCAAACGCATCAATAAACTTAATTGAGCTACAATGTAAACTTTTAAGACCTAACTCGTCAACCAAGTCCTTATCGATCATAGATATAGATGCACCATCGTCTAATAAAGCAAATGTACTCACGTTACCGTTGGGTCCACTTAGATTAACTTTTACCACTTTGAGCATCACATCACTGCACTGAGGTGTCGCCGTTGGCGGCGATTCGCGCTGCCGCGCGACATGCGCGACGGTCGTGGCCGCCTCGCTCTCGGAAGACAGCGGCGGCGGCGGCGGCGCGTGCGCCTCGCCAGCCAGCTGACTATGTGACGTAACAGGCTTCTTATAATGAAGTAGTGGGTGATGAGCGAGCCCACATCCGTCAAAGTTGCACACAACTGCCTTGCAGGCACCCCTGTCGTGCTTCAACAAGCAACAATAACACAATCCCTTGGTCCTTGCGTACATCCAACGACTCTTTGTCATAGCTCGTTTGAACTCTCGACAATCAGGTAATGAGTGAGTGGCCTTTTTACAATAGTTACATAAACGGCTATCATCTGTAGATGCAGTTGTAAGCACCGGTCGACCGTAGTTAATGTTATAGCGTGATCGGTCGTCCGTTTTCCTAACATAGGGCATAGAATCGGGTTTCTTCTGTTCTCGAGGCTGTGATACTCCTACGGCTGTTATCATACCGGCTTCGTGTTTTAGAAATGTAGCTAACAGCTGTAATTTAGGTACACCTCTAGATAACCGTGTATATGCATAATCAGTCCATTTACTTAGCAATACACTTGGTAACTTCGATATAATAGCTGACAACAACTCTGGACTGCGTAGATAATCTTCTTGATTCAGTGCATGTAAAGTAGCTACGCAGTTATTTACTTTTATTGAGAAATTAATTATATCATATTGGTAAGATGTAGGCAATGGGCTTAGCTTTTTTATCTGTGTGGTGAGATGTAGTATTATAGTATCAGAGCGGCCGAATCTTCGTTCCAGCGAATCCATTACAAAGTCAGGTGAAGTGTTGCCGATCAGCAGGTCGGTAACTGCTTCCTTAGCGTCGCCTCTCAAGGCTCGACGGAGTCTCCACAAGTTTTCGGAATCACTAAAGTTGCACATGCGAGTTGATTCTTCATAAGCATTTTTAAAATGCAGAAATTCTATACAATCACCGGTAAATGCCGGTAGTTCCCGTGGTGTAGATAAGCGTGTCAACAAGCGCTCCTGCTGCTGGTTAGCCGGAGTAAGCATAATATCCTTAAGCGTGTGGGCTAGCTGTAGAATACTATCGGCGGGCATATCCATCTGTGAAGCTGCTGCGCGGCTGGTTTGTGAAACATTCGGTGCCAGCGCTGCCTCTGTTACCTCGCCCTTCATCAGTGCCGTCTCTGGAACGGTATTCCGTGACGGCTGTATATCGCTCTTCTCCAGCTATTGTTCCACATTAGACTGTGCTTTTTCTTGACTACTAGTTCTACTATCGGGTGATGGACATCGAGAAGCGTTGCCATCCTCTTCGTCGAGCATAGCTAAATCGACTTCCAGCTTCTTGTCAATCAGTTCCATCTGTAATTTTGCCTTAGCGTGAGCAGCTTCCAGCTCCAATTGTTTGCGTCGACGACGTGTTGACGATGTCGAAACCTTACTGGTGACAGACTCGTTTTTAACAGATATTCCAGGAAGTGTATTTTTACAATCACACAACATAATATCACTATGAGCCGTACACACGCGAGTATTTCGATGTTCGCAGGGGCGGTTAGATTTTGCGAGCACATTTTCACTAGCCGTGTCCAATCTATCCGATATAACTTGGCTCTTTAACGTGAGCTTGTCCCGAGGAGGTGTTGTGAACATAGTTATTTACTAAATAGGTACTAGTCCAGATTTGGTTCGAAGGCCAGATTGTTAGGGATGGAAAGTAAAACACGTTTTTAAATCAATTTGCGTGCACGATGAACCGCCGTTGTACCGATCCGCAAGCTACTAACTTATCGTGGCGCGGGGTTCTCACACCACTGAGAAATTATAAATTATGGCGGGTCATCGCGCATTCGTATGCATTTTTATTTTATAAAAACATTTTTGACATTCTAAATATTGTGCAATTGAAATGTAGTGCGTCGCTTACAGGTATGATTACGAGGTTGTCCCATATTCACCAAGTCAGGGTCTGATGATGGGATCCCAGAAAATCTAGGGAAATCCTCAAATTTGCCGTGTGGTCCGTGTGGGCCGGCAAAATAAAATTGCGCCACTCCATTGCTCTGCGCTGGATGTCGTACAAGGCGACAAAGGAATCTTGTGTGACGCAATAACTTTTCTCCCGGAAGACGGGCAGCAGCGTATCCCGGGGTATTCCACCAATAAGCTGCGCTCGCCAACTGAAGTCGTTTTTTTTTTTTAAATCAACTTTTTTATTTTAGTCTAAATTGGGTGGCAAGCAAACGGCCCGTCTGTGAAACAATACTGTAGTACTGTAGAAAGTAATGAGACGTATCATTGACACAGTCAGTCTGCGCCCACAGCCGGTGGAACCTGGTCGAAACGTCAGGCAATAATAAAGGTATGTAAATACCCTTATGCATGATCGCATTAGTTCCCGTTGTTATTTTCATATTAGGTTGGGGAAAAAGTCTTTTCGTATTTTATATGAAAATTCAAAACATTTTTTAATAAAGTTTATTTACATTTAACTAAAGTATGTAGGTGCCATTATGTTCGATAACTTATTGCCATCTTGTAGGTAGAGACATGATCCCATTACTATAGAAATTTTGGGACTTCTGTTCAAAAAACCGCGACAGGTGGTTTTGGCAGTCTTCTCGTGATGTTAACCTGACATTGCCTAAAGAATTCTTAAGAGACCGAAACAGGTGGAAATCAGAAGGTGCAAGGTCAGGACTATACGGCGGATGCATTAACACCTCCCAGTCAAACTCTCTTAATTTTTGCTGAGTGGCTAAAGATGTGTGAGGTCTAGCGTTATCATGATGAAAAATCACACCCCTTCTATTAATTAATTCCGGCCGCTTTCTCTCAACTTTTTGCTTTAATCTCATCAGTTGTTCACAGTAGAGTTCAGAATCGATAGTCCTGCCTGGCGGTAACAGCTCATAATGAATATCTTCCCTTCCAATCCCACCATACACACAGCATCACCTTGGTACGGGTTAACCCGGGTTTCGCCAGAGTCTGTGAAGCCTGGCCGGCCTTTGACCACGACCTTTTTATGCGCCAAAACTGTTTTGTGGTCAATTCCTAGTTCTTCAGCTACGTCGTAACTACTGAAATGCCGATCTTGCTCCACTTTTTCAGAAATGGCATCCATTTTATCCGTAACAGGGCGACCAGAGCGACGTGCATCTTTGACATCAAAATTTCCGGATTGAAAACGCTTAAACCAAATTTGTGCTACTCTCACAGACTGCACTAGGTCCATAAACGTCACAAATTTTTTTCGCAGCTTGCGTTGAATTTTTACCTTTTTTGTAGTAAAATTTTAAAATGTATCGAATTTCTTCATTAGATTCACTCATCTTGACAGTAAAAAAAACAAATGAAAATCACACATTTACCTAATTTGAATTTGGAATTATCTTTTTTAAAATTTAAACTTTTTAAAGATATCAAAACCTGCTACATACAAATGGTATAACCAAAGAGATTTTATTACAAGTTCATACATACTATAATGCGAAAAGACTTTTTCCCCTACCTATTATATCATGAAACGCGAAAGTTTAAAAGTTATTATTGTCCTTTATTTATATTTCATGTGACATCGCTGAACACGCAGATTGATCTTCTTCTTCACTCCCGCCATCAATCATTTGCATTGCTCAGGTGTCGGTACTTCGCGGCTGAGATCTGAGCCGTGGCCGATTCTGATTGTTTATTCAGCGTCAGTCGTGCTCTTAATTAAAGAGTCGACGTGCGCCGGTTTAATCAGACGGCTTGTACCTAAGTGACTCTTTGGTGTTGTTATTTTATTTATTTAGTACAGTGAGAGACGTTGCCAGGAAGGAAGGAGCTGCTGCGTTGGCTGTGGGGGTGGCGGCGAGCGCGTGATTTTTCCTGTTACGAGTTGCGAAGTTTACATAGCTGCGGTTACTGCTTCACATCAGGTGGCCCGCATACTTATTTGCCACCACATTTTATAAAAAAAAAAATAGGTGCCGTGTACTGCCCGTGGTGTACCCTGCCGACTAGTGAATGATGCTCTGGCAAAAGAGAGGTAGGGTACAGCGTGTTCGTAAGCTGCCCAACTGGGGAAGTACCTCCACCTCACAGAATACTGCCTAAATAACAATTCAGGGCGCGCTTTAGATGCCAACGCCCTCGAACAATCCCACTACTGGCGATGGACGGAGAATACATCCTCACACATTGAAGCTAGATTAGTCCTGCACTATAACTATTCCTGAACAAATTACAAACTGCCATCTAGTCCCAAACTAAGCAAAGCTTGTACTATAGGTACTAGGTAACTAATATAATACTTATTTTTTTTAATCACATACATAAAATACATCGAAAACACCCAGACCAAGACAAACAGACATGTTCATGCACACAAATATTTATCTTATGCGGGAATCGAACCCGCGACCGCGGAGTCAAAATGGCCATTGTTAACCATTCGACCGACAAACTGTGCATTTTCAAAAAAAATTTCTTCTAAGCCAAATCAGTCTTTTTTTTATATGAGTGGGCATTAAACGAGCATATGGGTCACCTGATGGAAGACAATAACCTCCGCCATGAAGATCCACAACACCAAGGCGTCGTCGATCCGTTGCCAGCCTATATTACTTCCTATTTTTCAGTCTCAAAGCTTATTTGCGCGCTGGTTCGCGGAAAGTGTTCGAAAAAGCTGTCTACATGTTTATTTGCGCCGACAGGGGCAGCTAATTTGTATGTGCCGGCCGCCGGAGGGCGCTGGCTGGCCGCCAACTCACACTGACACTAAGTACTGTTTATTTATTCTGTAACCGAAGTCCAAAGCCGCCGCGATGATTGGAATAGAGGGTGCAACTTACTTTGTTCATCATCATCATCAGTCTGTATCTACACACTTTTTTTAACGGGATGGCGGCCCACCACACATTCCCACCACTGTGTCTCCTGTGTAGCCAGGATTAACAGCGGCGACCGCCAAAAAAGGCAATGAACAGTGAAGTCCATTGCAATCCCGGGGGTAAAACTACGGCTGCCTTGGAACTAACAACGAATTCAATCTGAATAAATTAGTAGGAGTAGGAAGCTTCTTGTATATGTATACCCACTGCTGGATATAATGTTTTGCACCATATTACCTACACAATATATATTCATCATCATCATCATTTCAGCCACAACAAGTCCACTGCTGGACAAAGGCCTCCCTCATATATTTCCACACTGACCGGTTGGAAGCGACCTGCATCCAGCACGTGCCCGCGACTTGAACAAGGTCGTCCGATCTGGTAGGTGGACGTGACGGGACGTATATTAACTACATAC
Organism: Hypsopygia costalis; assembly: GCA_937001555.2. Lineage (NCBI taxonomy): Eukaryota > Metazoa > Arthropoda > Insecta > Lepidoptera > Pyralidae > Hypsopygia > Hypsopygia costalis. The sequence continues at coordinate 33,260,039 of OW443327.2, read as the reverse complement.
TATATCTCCCATTCCAACCCGCCGCATTGAGCAGCGTGGTGGAGTATGCTCGAAACCCGTTTGATTGAGGGGAGACCCGTATCCCAGCAATGGGATGAATAAGGGTTGACATATATCAGTTATTTCGTACCCATAGTACAAACTTCGCTTAGTTTGGGACTAGATGGCGCTGTGTAATTTGTGCAGGAATATTTATTTTATATGCGATCCTCCGCTTTCCACGACCGTCGTCGGTCGCATCATAGTGTCTTTACAATTATCAAAACTGCAATATAGTTTTCAATATACAGGAACACATCATAAATCACTGTGAAAGCTATTACAATATATAAACCCTAATGTACAGGCATATACACTGATATATGTTAACAGGATTGTTGACCCTTGCACCGGGTTCAGAACACTCTAGCAAACCGGCGCAACCAAATATGTGGCAATAATTACATATTAAGAACTTCATATCATCATCAACCGTGTATCGTTCAGACGATTTTGCAATTCATATTATTGGAATCGATGTGTTAGGTCCCCAATAGTGTTAGACCACGTTAGACATAAAAGCCGTGGTACACGGCAGTTGAGTTTCACTTGACTAGCCATCTCTTTAGGCTTTTAATGCCTTATTTGCCATATTGCTGGTATCTCACATAGCTAAGAGGGGAAGTCAAATTCCAAAAACTTTTTACTCCTACTAATTTCTTCTGACTAAGTTCGTTGTGAGTTCCAAGGCAGCCGTAGTTTTACCCCCGGGACTGCAATGGACTTCATTGTTCATTGCCTTTTTCGGCGGTCGCCGCTGTTAATCCTGGCTACACAGGAGACACAGTGGTGGGAATGTGTGGTGGGCCCCGTCCATCACCCCTGTATATCAGTAGAACTCATATAAGTAGAACAGTAGAATTTCTTGCAGAAGAACCTTTGACGAGCTCGGTGGTCGAATGGTTAGGATTGGCCACTTTGACTCCGAGGTCGCGGGTTCGATTCCCGCACAAGACAAACATTTGTGTGCATGAACATGTCTGTTTGTCTTGGTCTGGGTGTTTTCTATGTATCATAAGTAGGTATTTACAAAAAAGAAATGTATTTAAGTACATTTATCAGCTGTCTAGTACCCATAACACAAGCATTGCGCTTAATTTGAGACTAGATGGCGCTGTGTAAATTGTCCAGAAATATTTATTTATTTATTTACCTAAGTATAACATGTATGTAAACTAAACTTATGCTGTTATAACTTACTGCTTAACCTAGTCGTCGTCAAACCTTATTCACCCCACTGCTGAGTCTCCCCTCAACCGAAGGGGTTTAGAGCATACTCCACCACGCTGCTCAACTGCGGGTTGGCGTACGTCAGTGTTTTCAAGCCGCCCAAAGTCCACTGACTTTGCTTAACAACTGATATACTAATGACAACAGCCGGGACCGACGGCTTAACGTGCCCTCCGAAGCACGGAGCAGTTGGATATAAATAAACTTATACATGGACATGCCACGGTTTACGTTGCTTAACGTGCGTGATCGATTAGTGTGACACGCGTAACGACGCCATCGAGCTCCTTCATCGAACACTAATATAAGAATGACATACTTACCTTTATAAAAATGTTGCCTTCAATAAATTCACACACACATGCTAATTCCATCTATGCACAGACAAAGGTCATGGTTTAAGGATTATTATCGGCCCGCCCACTTTGCTGTGACTCAATCAACCCGTTCCCATATCATTCCTGTAGATTCCATTCCAATCTTGTACTGACAATTTCGTCTGTTTAGGATTCCGTACCCAAAGGGTAAAAAGGAACCCTATTACTAAGGCCCTATCCGTCCGTCCGTCTGTCACCAGGCTGTATCTCATGAAAAGTGATAGTTAGACAGTTGCAATTTTCACAGATGATGTATTTCTGTTGTCGCTATAACAACAAATACTAAAAAAACAGAATATAATAAATATTTAAGGGGGCTCCCATACAACAAACGTGATTTTTTTGCTCGTTTTTGCTCGCAATTGATAACAGCAATAGGTACACACTTGAAATACTCACATATATTTAGTTATGTATTCACTTTAAAAATAAATAATTAAATAAAAATAAAACAAATATTTAAGGGGGGCTCTTATACAACAAACGCGATTTTTTTGCCGTTTTTATAAATAATGGTACGGAACCATTCGTGCGCAAGTCCGACTCGCACTTGGCCGGTTTTTTTCGTTTATTTTTGTGATATATGAATAGCTATTCCGCTGTTAGGGATAGAGACAATTCCAACAAATTTAAGATCATAAAAATCAGTCCAGTTACTTTTGATTATTAAAGGGGGTGTGACTTACCCGATTTTGTCTTATATATCTATATAGATTAACGCGACATTTGTATGGAGTGGCCGGGGTGTGTGTGCTGGAACCACAGTATTACTTATACTGTGGTATAGTAGTAGTATTTGACGAGCTCGGTGGCGTAGCGGTCAATGACGCGGCTTCGACACCAACGCTCGTGGGTTCGATTCCCACACAGGACAAACATTTTGTGTGCATGAACATGTCTGTTTGTCTTGGTATTTTCTATGTATCATAAGTATGTATTTACAAAAAAAAATGTATTTAGTTGTCTAGTACCCACAACACAAGCTTCGCTTACTTTGGGGCTAGATGGCGATGTGTAATTTTTCTAACAATATTTATTATTATTATTATAGTACCATAGTATAGTACTACACACAGTATGGCCACTCCCTGCCGCTCTCTCGTAACCACCTCACCTCCCCCCTCAGACGAATCTGGAACAGTTTGTATGGCGCCGCACGCACACGCGCTCATTCTCGCTCTGTGCAGACATCATTGTCTATGTAATAGTGAATGACGAGACATTTGTGTGGAGTGGCCCGCGTGTGCTGGTACTTTGATTTACACGGCTCGAACCCGTGGGCAGAATAAAGGAAATGTCAGGAAATATATAATACCTATATATTTATAAATAGAACTTTTAGTCTTTGTTGCGTTATTTAATAAAAAAGGTGAAGTTAACGTCAATATGCGTAGGAAGGTTATTGTTTGGCAGATTACCTTCACTCCAGAGAGTATTTTTATTGTAAAAATAAAGTAGATGATTATATCGAGTGTAAACAAAAACATGATGTAAAAATATTTTTATCAATTTTTCCTGGCGTATTGAACGAGCTATTCTTGTATATAATACTAGCTTGCGCCCGTGACTTTGCACGCACGTATCCCGGTATCCCGTGGGAATTTCCAAAAATCATTTAAAAAAACAAAAAAATATGTCATACCATGACTTGTGCACCATCTGTCAAAAATCCGAACAAAAAAAAAAGGTTGCCTTTAAAGTCGGTCTAAGGACGATAATTTTACGTGATAACGTCATAAGAAAACATCGGCCGATGGAGTGGAAGATAGATAATTGAGTCACAAGAACGCTTAGGTCGATCGTGCCTCTCTATCGCTTGTTCCGCGCTCTTGCTTGCGCGCACGGCTCAGGCGGAACGTGACAATGACTTATGCTTTTTCGTGCGTGCATCTGACATTCATAGATTTATAATACGTTATCAGGTCAAAAAAGTAGATTTATAACATAGAGTTTAGAATAATCCCCCGTTGTTTTAAATGTACTAAGGAGATTTAATTTCAAAGTACAAGGTATCTTGTTTTTTTCAATCTATGATATCGCACAGCAAAGTAAGTAGACATAAATGACTCCGAAAATATACAATGTAGGCGTAAAACGAGTGATATAATTTCATACGCCATTACATGGAGTGTAACTTTCTTATCACAGCGATAAATCATGGCCGTACCAGCTCGCGACACGAGCACACGAGTGAGCACGAACACCAGGAGACGGGAATTTTAATTTGATCTCCGTACGAGTTACTGCCCATCTCATTTACAAATTACACAAACAAGCAAAAAGTTCAACACACAATTTTGAATCTTACATTAACTTAATAAAGGTCAGGGTACGTGCAAAGTAAACGTTGCAAAACACACGTGATGATTGCGCGTTTAAATGAAAACCGACGGATTATTGTAAAAACTCTACTTAATTTGTAATTTCCGTGAAAAGGGTTTTACGGGGGACTTAAAAAGGTTTTAGGTATTACAGTGTCCGTTATTTCTTGTGGCGATTTTGCTGTACGTGTCCTTTGTTACGAGGCTTCTATGTAATAAAGGCTGTTTACTGAATTCAAAAGTGCCTACTAACAAATGTTATTAAGAGATAAGCGCGCGGTACACATTCTGTGTTAAAATGATACTTGCCCTTTGCAGATAATATGCCTTTTTGAGGTGTTAACGTCTTATAAATCGGTGAACGCGGCTGCACGCACGAAAAAGCATGACTCATTGTCACGTTCCGCCTGAGCCGAGCGTGCAAGCGAGAGCGCGGAACAAGCGATAGAGACGCACCTAAGCGTTCGGCTTGTGACACATCTATCGTAAAATAATCGTCCATAAACCTACTTTACAAACAATCAATTTTTTTTAAACGTGTCCTGAATTATCAGTTATCCATAATTATGATCTCCACACTTTCTACGGAGAAAATTCAAATTGGATGTAAATACCTCACCACTGATGATATTTCTTCCCGTGGATGTCGTACAAGGCCACTAAGGGAAATACATTATCAAATATCGATCAGGCCTCCCCAACCCGTTTTGGCTAGCGCGGGGAGTGTAGGCCAAATCCTCCTTCTGTCTAGGACGGACGAGAGAGGGTCGTGCTCCTGTAGTGGAGACTAAAATGGACCTGATGATGATGACCTCATCACTGGTTCTTTGAACCAAAGTCAACCATACCTTCATGCAGTGAACCCTGCTGATTAAGGTCCTTAAAGTGAAACTATTTTGATTCAAAAAATCAAATCTAATGGCTATAATGGTATATACAAAAAAAAAAACCTTTGCTATGCTCGGTTTGATACCAAGACGATAAAGAATTTTTTTTTATTATTAAAATAATAATTAGAATGAGCCAGTTTCACTGTATTAGCGAAAAGTACCAAAAAGGCTATTTAGTACTTTTCGCTACTAGTTCGAAATCGAAACATTTTGAGTTTTTTTTTTTGTACTACGTCGGGTGGCAGAGAGACATACGGTCCTCCTGCCTATGTGAAGCGATTACCGTAGCCATATTAACACTCGCAACGTGAAACATTGTTCGCGCGCCGCCACCCCCGCTGCCAACACAGCAGCTCCTTCCTTTCTGGTGACCTCACTTACTCGCAGGAACACAGCAACCCTCAAAGAAACTGTTATTTGGCTACGGTATTTTGTAAGGTGGAGGTACTTCCCCAGTCGGGCAGCTTACAAATACGCTGTACCCTACCTGTCTTTTGCCAGAGCCTCTTTCGCTATTCGGCAGGGTGCACCACGTGCAGGCGAGGTTGGCTTGGGCTCTAAAGATCGTGGTGAGCCACTTACACCCCATGAGAATGGGAGAGAATAAAATTGTCTCCATTGTGTGTGTGACGACCATCACGAACATACTCTATAAATTTGATAAACGAGTGAGATAGGATAGGATTCTGAGAAGGTGGGCGCCCACTATCATCTTTGAGCAAAAGCCAATCGCGCATGCAAGCGGTGCACCCTGATGACTAAATAAAGTGGCTCCGGCAAAAGAGGATAGACCGTAGCGTCATTGTGAGCTGGCCGACTGGTAGACCGTGGTCAAAAATTAATTTCCTGGAGGCAGAGAGGATTGTTTTCATGGCTTCCTGCGAGTGAACACGATTTGTCAAGAAGTTGCTGCGTTAACAGTGGGGGTGGTAACGCTATACATTTATAAGCAACAGTGTAGCGACCAAAACTCCCGTGTCATGCGTAAGTCACATAAGTCGAGATACGTTAATTACGCTTAACAACGCTTATTAGTCTTTTAAAATGTTCTTCTATCTGAAGAAAAACACAGATTTTAATTTAATGCATTTTTTCATTAAAAACATCGATAGTCGAACTAAAGTATTTACGTTTTTTGAGAGCATTTGTAAAGGATATCTGCGGTATTTCAGTTACGTTATACAAGTTTACAACGCGTATTGCAGGTAATATTTGGTCTATCTCCGGTATCTCAGTATAGTCATCAAATATAAGACCTTTAAACTCAATATAATAAAAAAATATATAGACTGATCTGTTAGGACCAATGTGAAGTATTATTAGTTTACACAATATATATTTAGGGTGTAAGCGGTTCACCAGCATCTTTAAACCAAAACCAACCTCACCTGCACCCTGTTGACTGACAAAGTGTTGTGAAAAGACAGTTTATAGAACATGACATGCACAACTAACGTATTTATAGATATGCATCTTCGTGTTATACTAAATTGTATGAAAACTTAGGAGTCAAAATTGAAGAAACAGTGATTATTTCATTCTGGTATATCGTAATTTAATAAAATTGAAAACATAGTCTCACAATGATATGTTTATTCTACAAATTCAATTTCAAAGTCATAACTTAAATATCAAACGAGTAATGAGATGTGGTTTTCCAAAAACTTTGAAAACGTTTTTCTCAAAACGGTATTTTTTTAGGATACGTGATATACGCGGGACACGGCAGAAAAACGTAATGAAAAGTGAAATTTACTGCAGTCCCGGGGGTAAAATTACGGCTGCCTTGGAACTGACAACAAATTTGATCAGAAGAAATTAGTAACAGTAGGAAGCTTCTGGAATTTGATCTCCCACCTGGGCATTGTGAGAGTAAAGCTATATGGCAAGGGACTGGTAGTGTGGATGATAGTATCGCTTACAAAAAAGGGCAAATAACATTATTTAAAATTTCAGACACATAATTACTTCTAACTGCTACTTATCATACTATCCCACTGCTGGCTGCTGGCTGGAAGATAATATAAGATAAGCTACTCTTTGCATACCACTTATGTAAACTATAATACTTATGTAAGCGTCTGGTCGAAACATCTCGTGACCAAAATGCTGGCCTGTACTTTGCACAAAGAATTAGTGTTGCGATCCAACGAGGCAACGGGGCCAGTATATTGGGAACTTTGCCTACGGGCAGCGGTTTATTAGATTAGTTTTGTTTTTGTAAACTATTGTAACCTTTTATTATTGATTTTTTTTATTTTTATTTATTTAAGTAAACAAATAGTCACATATTAATATAAATACAGGCATAATTTATACAAATAGACCTATAGTTCCATTAAAATAAATACTTTTTTTCAAATTGCGAACACCGCAAGTATCTGAAAACTATAGATAAGTTTTTTATGTGCAATTAATAACACATATATATATATACTAGCTGATGCCCGCGACTTCGTTCGCGTGGACTTTATGATACCAGCGTATTAATACAAATACGAACTAATGTAGATACATAAGAAAATATTTGTGGCAGTATTATACGTTAAAAGTCAATAAATTATTACTTTTATTTAAGATAGTAACCATAGTTTAAAATTATATAAAATAAATGAAGGGAGCCTTTCCTTCGGGAGCTAATATGAAAAGACCTGAAGCGTTACTAACCCTCGAGAAAGCCACGTAAAGATAGTATTTTAGTTTACTGTCATAGCAAAGCAAGCGGTCACAGAGAACTGTGTACGTTTAAAATTAAAATGGAATATTGTTGGAGAAGAGTGGCATACGCAGAATAAATACAGTTTCACCGGCACCACTCCCAGTGAGAATCTTAGCTTCAATTATATTTCGCTGCCAAGCATTGACTTTACTTCAGGAAGAAAATCGTCCCCAAATTTTAATAATATTTTTGAAAACTCTTGTGCACGTAAAGTTCTATCTACTGCTTCTACTGCCTTATTGTTGGCCATTTCGCATTCATCTGAAACGATTAGCCAGCAAGCACAGCTTTGTCACAGTTTCGTGTCACAAAGCAAGTCGGTGTTTCCGTTCTGTATAAATCGAGTAGGATATTGAACATTGTATTTGCGTCCTTCCGCCTAGAAGTAATATGGCTGCAATACCTGGTGATGCTGTTGCAAGATATTATTTTGGCGCCTGATTTCAGCGAGGCTTGCTCTCGTCAGGCATGTTTTTTCATTCCCTCCTGAAGCATCTAAGAAAAACATTTTCCTCTCGTCATTTAAAAGACTGCACCACAAAATCTTGCTACATAGCGTCCCGCAAATGCACGCATTCTTCTGGTTTGTGCGTAATACACCAATCGTTCCATTTAAATTTTAGCGTACACGTCTATAATAAACTGACGAAATAGACCACATTACCTTTGTAAATAAATAAAACGATTGCGTCTAACTTGTAGCAGGTAAGAATAAAAGTAGCACTGCGCGGTTTTTCTTTATAATACAATCAATTTATTAATATTTTGTTAAATTATTTATTGTTATTTTAAGTAGCTTTTTTAGTTATATTTGCTATTATAGCGTGTTTTTTAGTTATTTTTTTAAACTATAATTTATCGTTATATATTATAATTTAACACCATATTGTTTATGCAAATAAATTTAACTTTGTTCTGCATTAGGTGTTCTAAATCTTGGATTTTTATCTCAACAAAAACGCTCATCAGGCTGAACAACTTTTGCTAAGGCGTCATTTTTATATTTCTTATTTAGCTGAACCATGATGGTTCTGCATCACATGTTCCAAATCTTGAATTTTTATACCTCAACAAAAAATGCTCATCAGGTTGAATAACATTTACTAAGGCGTCAATTTTATATTTCTTATAGTTTACCTTAACCATTATAGTTCTGCATCACATGTTCCAAACTTGGATTTTTATACCTCAAAAAAAATGCTCATCAGGCTGAACAACTTTTGCAAAGGTGTCATTTTTATATTTCGTATAGTTTAGCTGAACCATTATGGTTCTGCATCAGGTGTTCCAAATCTTGGATTTTTATACCGAGATGGAAATTTCGTGTCCACGTTTTCAAATCGATGCCATTTTCGTAATTAACGACTCAGAAAACCATAGAATCAACACCCATATTGATATTATGACATTTCAACCCCATCGCACCCCCACAAGAGTGCTCTTGTGTCACGTCGGTTATGTTAGATTATAAAATAACTGTTGTTTTCGAAATCAGCGACCCGATAAACCATAAAAACAATACCCATAACGATATTTTCAGACGTTTGCACCTCATTTCACCCCTTTAGGGGTTGAATTTTGAAAAATCCTGAAACACGTGTTTACTCATTTATCTACAGCAGTGCTCATGTAAAGTTTCTTATAAAATAGTCCAACTAATCTTGGTTCCCCATTCAAACTTTGGACCCCCGTTTCACCCCCTTAGGGGTTGAATTTTCCAAATTCCCGTCTTAGTGAGCACCTACGTCCTAAAAGGAAACCCCTTGCAAAATTTGAGACTTCTAGCACTTGTAGTTTCTGAGATTTCGTGATGAGTGAGTGATTTACTCTTTTATATATATAGATATATATATATATATAAAATAAGTTGTTTTATATATATATATATATATATATATATAACAACAAAAACCTAAAGTGAAGCTCAACTGCCGTGCACCACGGATTTTAAATAGGGTACTTTGTATCGACTTGACTTGACCGCTGGCTGTTCACATCGAGAATCTATAAAAGTAAGCTCCGTCTGAAACTCATCTCGTTTCACGATAAAACCAATAAGTGAAAACTATAAATCGATTCTGGAGTTCAGTGCTTCTATTCCATACATTGATTAAAAGTTAGACAGCACTAGGTGGCATTTCAAATAAACGATACGGTACGGTGTAAAGTATCCTATAGAATATTTATCATTATAAGTTTGTATCTACCCGCTGTTCTGTACTTCTATCTTGTATCTACCCAATGCTGAAGGCCCATCTTCTATGACGCTCCAGGCTTCGTCGCCCTATACGCCGCCTCCATTCTAGGACTTTCCTCCCCCATCTGACATCAGATGTAGCAGACACGGCCTCCTTCTACAGTCGCACCGCTCGCCATCGACAGGGAATTCATCCTCACACATTGGAGCCTAAGTGGTCGCGTACCGTTAGGTTCCAGAGAAGTTTTCTCCCGCGTATGGTCAAGCTGTGGAATGAACTGCCTGTCGAGGTTTTCGCAGGAGACTACAGTTCAGCTGCCGACTATGTCAACAACCGTGGACCTCCTTGTCTCTTCGTTCTGGATTCGATGCCTTAGAGAAACCCGAAGCATAGTTTTTTGCTCATACATTATGTTCGAAAGGATCTTTCATTAAAGAAACATTGGTTACATGAAAATGAACTTATTTCTTATGTAGTGTTAACGAATTGTTGTCTCAAAATAACAATAACATAACTACATACTTATTTATTTGTTATTTTGCACTCAATACTCATTTATTTATTGCATCCTTAATGTATACTTAGGTTACTTTAATGTCAAATTACCAATCAAGGGCCCTGTGGGGCGCTGCAATAATTCATCTATATAAGAAATTGGTTTATTATCGCTACCCCCTGCCCTGCCATCGCAGCAACTCCTTCCTGCCTGGTAACCTTCTTCTGTTGCAGTAACACAACAACTCTCTACGCTTTCTGATATTGTTATTTGGGTGGGTTCTTCTGTGATGTAAAGGTCTCCAGTCGGGTAGCTTTTCATAACTCTGCACCCTACCTCTCTTTCTACAGAGCCTCTTTAATCGATCAACAGGGTGTACCACGTGCAGGCGACGTGTAGGTTTTGGCTTTGGAGAAGAGGCTTTGGCTAAAGGTTGGCAGTGAGCCACATACACCGGAAAATTTTAACCAAAGTTTACAAAAAATTTACTAATCAGCAAAATTGATCATATACTCGTACACGTCTCTAATTCCATGTACACCCAAATATAGTTGGAAAGTTTGCAAGTAGCTCACATGTAGTAACCTATTTTAGTAATTCGTTTCAAAGTTGGCTGGAAAGGCAGGCCCAATTCTGAATTGTTTACTTGCCCAAACGGCATCCGCAGGCACTCGAAATTAAGTCTTTAACCCGACATCCACAAACACTTCATAGGAAATAAAACTGGTATGTCGTCTAGGGAGGCCGAACGACCACCAAAATTTCGGAGCTCGCTACTAACAATAAAATTTTGCCTGACAAATATACCAACAGTATCCAAACTCCCAACAATTTTACCACTTTCTTTCAAACATCCTAAAGTTGACTGGAGCCTTCGATCAAGCATAGTTGTTTATACTTGATCGAAGACTGGAGCAGATCCCTATTAAGATAAGTCCGCCATTATATACAGTATAATTATTTTTGGATATTAATATTATAATATTAACATGGAATGAAATGTGTACTTATTAAGATTATTTTTTATATTTATTTTGAACATTTCCTAGAAAATTATATAAAGACATATTCATCTATCTTCTATATAAATAAAAATTAAAGTTGCTTCGCAAAACTCGAGAACGGCTCGACCAATTCTGCTAATTTTCATTATAATATTTTCCTTAAGGTATAAGGAAGGTTCTTATGGAGAGAAAAGACGTAAAAATTGCGAGGAAAATAAAACGCCGATCGTCACCCGTGCGAAACCGGGGCGGGCAGCTAGTGTCCTAATAAATGCAGTTTTATTTAAAATTAAAGGACATGGGTGGCACTGCACCTATGACCACTGACATGCTTACTAGGCCAGGCTTTGTTCAGATCCAGTTTGTTTACCGACGCCTTTTTATCAACGTTTTTATATCCTCTTCGGACTCCTATCTCCTCTGACGGCCCCCCTTGGGGCGACATTAGGACTTCTACAGTACTGCCGTCTCCCCGAGGCTGGGATTTTTAGTACTCGTATATCCCATGTAACTGGCCACTTGCAAATAAATAAGTAACTGGACTTTGTAATATTTATATGAAGTAAAACATTCGTCCCATAACTTTTACAATTACCATCACTAGGTTTGATGGAAGAGATCTCTTATAGAGATAAGCTCACTTTTGTATATGACCTATATCACTATGTTGTGTATTTGTTTATGTTATGTGCAATATAGAATTTAAAAAAAAAACGTTTATCACATATATTGTATTTAAATTTTATTGCAAAAGTAAGCGAAGCTTGTGTTATGGGTACTAGACAACTGATAAACATACGTAAATACATTTTTTTTTATAAATACATACTTATGATACATAGAAAATACCCAGACCTAGACAAACAGACATGTTCATGCACACAGATGTTTGTCCTATGTGGGAATCGAACCCACGAGCGTTGGTGTCGAAGCCGCGTCACTGACTGCTATGCCACCGAGCTCGTCTGATAGTAATATATATAATAAATAAGGGATAAAATCCTTTCTAGGGCATAGGCATCCTCCACATCTTTCCATTTTTGCCTTTCCCGTGCCACTTGCATCCAGTTGCGGCCTGCGTGACGCCTGATGTCGTCCACCCAACGCATTGCGGGGTGTCCTCTGCCTCGCGTGTTGGCCCACGGTCACCACTCCATGACTCATGACTCATGTTAGAGTGACATAGAGTTTATTATTTCAATATGGCCAGCCACCAAAAATAAATAAACAAATTTTATTTTCGCTTTTTAACCGAGTTCAAAAAAGGAGGAAGTTCTCAATTCGACTGAATATTTTTTTTGTATGTATGTTATTCGATATCTTCGCGAATTGTGAACCGATTTTCAAAATTCTTTTTTTTGTTTGAAAGGGTATGATTGCAAGGTGGTCCCATGACCACCTTGCAATCATACCCTTTCATCCATCATCATCCATATTCACCAATCAGATCCTGACTTGGTGAATATGGATTCACCAAGTCAGGATCTGATAATGGGATCCCAGGGAAATCAAGGGAAACTCTTAAATTTTATAAGCACGTATGGTCAAATTCTTTTTTTTATTTGAAAGGGTATGACTGCGAGGCGGTCCCATATTCACCATGTCAGGGTCTCGTGAGGGGATCCCAGAAAAATCGATGGAAAGATGGATGGCTGCCGGAAGAATAGAGTGCTATTGCTCTGCGCTGGATGTCGTACAATGGAATCTTGTGTGACGCAATAACTTTTCTCCCGGAAGACGGGCAGCAGCGTCTCCCGGGATATTCCACCAATAAGCTGCGCTTGCGAGCTGAAGTCGGATTTTATTTTTTCTTAAAAATCATTATTTAACTGATATACATTTCTCAATCGCAGTCAATTTCTTGTTACTTCAAATGTATGTATTTTTGCCAAGTTTCCTGCGGCCAGCCATTAAGTTTCTCGCCTAGAACAATAAACAATGCGACACCTAAACATAACGCGTAATATCGCAGCTAATAAAATTTGTCGCTCGTTTGTCTGGGCGCACGTATCGCCATAACTCTGGAGGGTTGGAGGCCAGGCTCGAAGGTCGTAAATTGACCCCAGCAATAGTGGCCCGTAAACAGTCCAGTTATGGCCCGACCTTACGAATTCACTAATTTGATGAGGCGGAGAGGTAATTAAAAGTTTTTGAGAGCACTAGTTAAAGATAAAATGAACCCGGTTATGCAGAAAGGATCCAATTTGATAGGAGATTTAATGTTTCATCAGGAATAAAAATATCACGCTGTATAAGTTTTGTAAAACATATGTCATCAAACTGCTAGTAGTTGAAGTTCCTCGCTATGTATGTATATCTCTCAATTTGGCGTAGTTTAAGTTGGATTTATTCTGCATAACGGGGTTCAAATTTAACATAGATAATCGTAAAAAACACACACATTGACGTTAAAATGTAATCATAGTTGCGCAAGTGTCGTATAATAAATGGCATTAAACTCCATATTGAATTTATGGAACGATCTGAGAGCAGCGAAGATGGTTTTTGTCATTATGCCAAGTGACATCTATTGTCAAGTAGCTGAAGTATCTAATTGTTAGAAGAGTACTAAAATAATGCCAAAATATTTAGCAGTAGGTACCGGTTATAGTCGAGAATACAGCTATTGAAGTAGTTAAATACTACATATGTCTTTCTCCTGGAACTAGAAGTAGACCGGGGGTAATTTCAACAAAGAGATCGGTAGACGCATTCGCTTGGGCCCAGTAGCTTTTGGAAAGCTTCGGCAAATCATAGACCGCAGAGATATTCCAATGTTTGAAACCTAGTCTTCAACCAATGCATCCTCCCTTCCCTTCCTTTCTTCCCTTCGGCAAATCTTCACCGCAGAGATATTCCAATGTTTGAAACCTAGTCTTCTACCAATGCATCCTCCCTGCAATGACCGATGGTGCAGAGACTTGGACACTGACCATCGGACTAGTCCACAAGGTCGCACAGCGAGTGATGGAGAGGGCTATGCTCAAGGTTTCTTTGATGGACCGAATTTGGAACGAAAAAATTAGACGAAAACCAAAGTTGTCGACATAGCCTTCAGAGTTTGCAAGCTGAAGTGGCAATGGACCGATCACATCTCACAGCAGGATTAACCACGTGCTGATTAGCTTTGGTTTAAAGATGTCGATGAACCACTTACACCCCAAGTCTAATCATTGTTTGTTTTTAAAAGATTTACATCATTAATGTCGTCTCCTCTTTCTTATTTAAAAGATTTTCCTTTCCTTTTTCATACAGCGTATTTCCCTAAAATAAATTCGACTGAACAAAATACCACAAGCCGACAAACAAATTGCCAAGCGATATAAATCAGCGAATGGCGGCCATTATTGACATATTATAGAAATTGGCTGTGCTCGGGAACGTTCGTTACATAGATGACGTCATTCGTCTTTCAGCTTCACGTGGGTGTATAGCCTCTGAAACTGTATTTCTGAGATTTACAATGGCAAGAAAAGCTTTTTACATATCACTAGATCCCACGCCCGCGTTTACTTTTTTTCTCCATTATAATATATTATTAAAGCATCCTATGTTCTTCCTAAAACCTTTGAGAATATGTGTACAAAGTTTCATGATGATCGCTTGAGTAGTTTCAGTGTGAAAGCGTTACAAATAATCCCACATTCATATTTATAATATTAGTAGGGAAGTAGGGATTAATTTGCTCTATGAATAACGATATATAGTACCAAACAGTAGCTATGTCTTTTTCAACATATAATGTATATTTCATTTGAATCGGTTCAGCAGTTTAGACATTATAAGATAACAAACAGGTAGATACACAGATAGACAGACAAACAGACGCATTTCGAAGTTATAATATTAGTGTGGATGAATGTATCAAAGCTTACAGACCGCTTGACGTATTGCAATTACCGGAGCAATTACAAGGAGTGTACCTCCGCTGCAAACGAGGCATCTCCTTACATTTATCCTTAAGGGTGTTATTATTCGGCTGTGGTCTTTTGAGAGGTGGACACTTCCCCAGTAGGTCTCGACATGTCTTACAGTCTCTTTCGTCAGAGCCCTGTTTGTTAGACGGCAGGGTGCACTACGTGCAGGTGGTAGATTTGGCTCGAAAGAAGACTTATGTTTCAAGTTTATTGCATCGATGCCGAGCCGAATAAGTTCCTTTGAGAGTTATTGTGTTCCTGCGAGTGAGGTACCAGGAAAGAAGTAGTTACTATGTTGGTAGTGAAGGGGTAGCTCGCGAGCGATATTTCAAGTTGGAAGCATTTATATCTACAGGCTACAGAACCGCTAAACATCAGGCGGGTCGTATGCTTGTTTGACCCCTTAAAATCTGGCGATAGATCGGCGATTTCTGTAGGCGGTGGTTGCTTTCCATCAAGTGACCCACATGCTCGTTTGCCCCCGTTCTATATAAGAAAATCGTATCTTTAAAATTCCAAACTTTCATTAAAGCATCGAATTTTTACTGGTTGTTAATATGGACTTTAATCCCCAATCAATCACACATACATACCAATTAACTGCATCAGACGTCACTGACATTCCACAGGTATGTGCAATTGCATCGCCGGAATGCATTTCAACAGAGGCGAGGCGTCTGCTCGCTGGGCACGAGGCACGCTGCGGTTTGGCACCAGCATGTTAACCTGCCTCGGTATTCGTGCATACTCGTACATCAACGATCATCAAAGGCCCAGTTTATATTGAAATAGTGGACAATATAATCAATAAACTTCTTTTATAGCACTAAAATGATGGCCCGCCTGATGGAAAGCAGTTGTCGTAGCCTATGAACGCCTGTAACACCAGAGGCATCCCATGTGTGATGCCGACCCTGTAAAAACCTCCGCCCTTTTTGAAGAACCCCATGCTGTAGTCTCCTGGGAAAACCTCAACAGGCAGTTCATTCCAAATTTTGATACCTAGTACGTAAAAGAAAACTTCTCTGGAACCGCACAGTGCGTGAACACTTCGATTCTAATGTGTGAGGACGACTTTCCTGACGATGGCGAGCGGTGCGACAGTAGAAGGAGGCCGTGGGCATGATGTCAAATAATATAATAATAATCTCGTTTAATTTGGGGTGTAACTGGTTCATCAATACCTTTGAACCAAAGCCAACTTTACCTGCACGCGGTGCACCCTGCTGACTGTTAAACGAAACTCTGGCGAAAAGAGAGGTAGGGAGCGTATTTGTAAGCTACCCAACTGGGGAATGTACCTCCACCTCACAGAATACCGCAGCCAAATAACAATTCCCTTGAGGGTTGTTGTGTTTCTGCGAGTGAGTGAGGTCACCAGAAAGGAAGGAGATGCTGTGTTGGCAGCGGCGGTGCCTTGATATTTTATGTTGCGAGCGTTAATATGGCTACGGCAACCGCTTCACATCAGGCGGGCCGTATGCTTGTCTGCCACCCGACGTGGTATAAAAAAAAAATGCTTTCATCAGCTGACTGACAGGAAAGTATAAAAAAAAATGCTTTCATCAGCTGACTGACAGGAAAGGAACGTAACTGTCCGACAGCTGTGCCATTTTTCTGGGAGCTGGCCCACCACACAGTCCCACCACACAGTCCCACCACTGTGCCTCATGTGTAGCCAGGATTAACAAACGGCGATCAACAAAAAGGCTATGAACTGTGAAATTCACTGCAGTCCCTTGAAATCACTACGGCTGTACTGGAACTATCTTTTATATACTTACAACATACTTACAAAAGTATGTTTCACTAGGGAATTTATGTCAAAATGATTTGTATTATGTATCCGTTCAATAAATAAATAAATAAATATTCCTGGACAAATTACATACGGTCATCTAGTCCCAAACTAAGCAAAGCTTGTAGGTACTATGTGTACTCGATAACTGATATTATACTTAAATACATTTTTTTTTTTAAATAGATACATAATAATACATAGAAAACACCCAGACTAAGACAAATAGACATGTTCATGCACACAAATATTTGTCTTGTGCGGGAATCGAACCCGCAACCTCAGAGTCAAAGTGGCCATTGCTGACCATTCGACCACCGAGCTCGGCAAAACTGTAATATTTGTTGCATTTGTTTATTTAGCCTCCCACACAATAACTTTTCACTCTAGGTTAGCTGGAATGTCAAATTAGAACCCGGGGCTTACCGCCGAAGCTGAAACTGAAGTCGAATACCATCGAATTTTTTGGTAGGTAGGTAGTCCCTGGAGCTCTACCGACTAAGCTGAAGATGTTTGTCAATAACTTAAACGTAAGGCCTATTAAGCTATTGCATAGCTTTTATCGCGGGCTTTGAGCGCGGCGACCGAATCAAGAAATTCCGCAACGAAAATAAAACCTAACTAAAAAATGCTATAGCTTTACCGCGGCAGTCCCCGAGTGCCACACGTATTTTTTTTTTAATCAAAATATTCGGTCGTAATCTGTACGTAAAATGTAAGTACTGTTTAGATTATAGAACTTAGAACCTAAGACCTATTTTTCCAATCGAAATATCTATAATAGGTAATCAGCTTCAGCTTTAGCGGTACCCTGATCCGTCCAGTGGTTTGAGATGTCAGTTGACAGATCAGTCAGTAACACTTGCCTGGTTTTGATGATGTACTGAACCAAGTAAACCACAATAGCTGGCACTAAAAACACGTTTCACCCATTGCTACGAAAGTGTCTCTCATTTTTAATTAATTTTAATTAATATTTCATTCTACCATTCTCCAATACAATCTATCTTTCTTCAAATAACAGGATATTTTTCTGTGTTAAATGTCTTTCAAAGCACTTCGTGTTATAATTCCAGCCCACGCCGGTACACGCGGCGTGTTTACAAAGTATTTGTCAAAGAAGTTGTTTCGCGAATGGCTGGCGTGCCGTCTTCTAATGGCCGCCATCAAACGGGAGCAGCTCACTCGCACCATTCCGGGCACGTACTTATTTTAAATTTTCCGTAGTTCTGTCTTTGATAGGTAGAGTTACGTTCGAGGTATACCGTTTTTTATTGTTTTTTTTTGTGGTTCATCCTAATCATTCAGTTAAAGCCTAACCCTGCTGACAGATTAACGAGGGTTTTTTTTTATACTACGACGGGTGGGAGTCAAGCATACAGCCCGCCTGATGTGAAGCGGTTACCGTAGCAATATTAACGAATGCAACATAAAATATCGCTCACGCGCCGCCACCTCCGCTGCCAACGCAGCATCTTCTTCCTGTCTGGTGACCTCACTCACTCGCAGGAACACAACAACCCTCAAGGGAATTGTTATTTGGCTGCAGTATTCTGTGTGGTGGAGGTACATTCCCCAGTCGGGTAGCTTACAATTACGCTACCTACCTCTCTTTTCACCAGAGCTTCGGTTGTCAGTCAGCAGGGTGAACTAGCTTAACTTAATTGGCTTATCCGCCAAATATACGTGAGCAATCTGCTTCATTTAATTTGTTTATTTATGTCGTAATTTGTTTGACTGGGGAAATATCTCCACCTCACAGAATACCGCAGCCATATAACAATTCCCTTGAGGGTTGCTGTATTTCTGCGTGTGAGTGAGGTCACCAGAAAGAAAGAAAGAAATGAAAAAGTATAGGCTGGCAAAGGATGGGCGACCCCTTGGTGTTGCTGTTCTCCTTGTGCGGCGGTAATTGTTTTTCAGCAGGTGATCCACATGCTCGTTTGACCCTCTCTCATATAAAAAAAAAATGTCTCTCGTAAGACATTCTTAGGCAATTTGATCTACACTACTTTGCGTGCTTCCGCCAGTAGAGTAGGTTGTTGTCTAACCATCAACATCTACAGATCGCCTGAGGATGCCTCGCGTGGAGGCGAAACACGTGTCGCAGACCCGACCACGGCAGTCGGGGCAGCGGCGGTCGCATGTATCTTCTGTTTCAGATGTTGGAGATTCGCCGAGACGACCACAGCAGCTGGAGCAGAGACGACCAAAGCAGCCACGGCAGTCGCATGCAACTACTAACGGTAGTGGGCGGGTGCCGGCCGGCAGTAATTTGCATGAACTAATTGGTGGCGGAAGCACGCAAAGTAGTGTAGAAATTGCCTGTAAATTTGACTTCCGCAAAATAACACCTGAATCAATTAACTAACTACTATTCTTATTTTACTATGGTTATGCGCCGCGTCGCCACCAGCGCGTATGCTCCAAATCACAAAGTTATGAGCCGCCCCCGACTTTGTTCACGTCGGTGCCAGTTTTCAGGCAAGCTGTAAGGAGAGGTCGTTTGTTCCGCCTACGTTCACTTTATTGGATAATTTGCAACATTTTATTTTACATTTAAAAAGTTGATCGTTTCCTAAGTTAGTCGTTTTGATAACTTTAACATTCAATATTTTTATGCCCTTTACTCCCAACTTCTGCAAAGGTTAAGCTGACAAACTGTATTATTAAATATTTTGTAACATATTTAACCATTTTTTCTGTAGGTAATTTATGTCATAGTCTTTATTAAAATATGCAAATATTCATAAAAAATCTTTAAATCATTATTTATTTCATTAAACTAAACTATGAAATTCAAGATCAAAGAATTTGTTATATTGAGAGGGATGTGTGCCTTTTCCTTTTTTCCTGATGATCTCACTCACTCGAAAGAACACGACTTCCCTTGAGGGAATTGTTATTGGGCTGCGGTATTATATGAGGTGGAGGTACTTCCCTAGTCCGGTTGCTTACAAATACGCTGTACCCTACCTCTTTTTCGCCAGTACTTCTTTCGTTAACCGGCAGGGTGCACCATGTCAGGTAAGGTTGGCTTTGGCTCTAAAGATTGTGGTGAGCCACTTACACCCTCAAACTATCTATGATTATATGTGTGCCTCGTGACCATTTTACAAGTTTAATTTCACCGCGGTGTCTCTAATCAAATCTTGCAAGATAAATTTGACATACTTCTCAATGCACAAATGAGCTGAAATTTGGCACACTGGTTTGGTTCTCGAACAATGTACAATTACCTAAATGGCGATTTATAATATACACATTACTCTCTATGATATGGCCACATCTCAGCCACTCCATACAAATGTCGCGTTGTTTACTACTACATAAACAATGACGTCTGTGTATAGCGTTAATGAGAGTATGTGCGTGCAGCCATACAAACTGTTCCAGATTGGTCTCAGAGGGGAGGTGAGGTCGACACAAGAGAGCGGCAGGGAGTGGCCATACTATACGTAGGACTATTACTTAAACTATAATATGGCTATCAAAAATGAAAGAGCTTGATCAGCAAAATACAGCAAGTAAACGTTTTTTTTTTTTTTTATCTTTGTTAGAAGATTTTTTGTCTTTGTCTTTTTTTGTTTTGCTCGAGCCTTACATATACAATCGAAAATTGGACCATTGAATTTGTCACCTTGTCACAATGAGGTATTTTGCCGTTTCATCAGAATCAGAGGGGCAATTCTCGTAATTAAAATATAGTCAAAATTCAGTTTCGATCCAGTCTCGATCTCACAAATGTCAATTTGGTATTCTCGTAACACAATATGTAACTTCAAAATTAAATTTAAGCGGGATTATATCGAAATATGAGTGAAAATAAAACAAACTAAGAATGTTACTTTGCAAACAACAAGAATTGATAATAATAATTAATGAAAAAAAGTATATAATTTTAGTCAATTCACAATTCAATCTCGATTCGGTCAACTTTCAATCTGCGTTCGTAGAAAAATTACGAGAATTGGCCTTCTGGTTGGATCCTATAAAGGAATACATTGCTCCTTTTCTAGCTGATGTTCTTAATTGCTTTCTTTCATGAAACATGCCCATGTAATCCCCCTGCCCTTTTGGAGCACTTTTTTCACTAGCGTTTATGTAACCAACTTCGTCAGCATAGTCTTTAAGAAATCCCTAATAGGATTAGTCCGCCATTGTACGTTCAAGTCTATTTTATATTATGTATTTACGTGTCTTTATTGTACAAAAAAGCTCAAGTACTGCCACATAATATGGAGTACTGCAGCCATCTATGGGCGGGAGCGCCTAGATACCAGCTTGCACCTTGTGACTCGATGCAAAGGCGTGCTGTGAGGATTGTTGAAAATCCCAAATTGACAGACGGTTTAGAACCTAAGTCTGAGAAGAGATTTTGCGTTCCTTTGTGTTTTCTACCGATTGTACAATGGGGTGCGTTCAGAGGAGTTGTTTGACATGATGCCCACGCTTCCTTCTACAGTCGCACCGCTCGCCATCGACAGGGAATTCATCCTCACACATAGGAGCCTAAGTGGTCGCGTACTGTGCGGTTCCAGAGAAGTTTTCTCCCACGTACTGTCAAGCTGTGGAATGAACTGCCTGTCGAGGTTTACTCAGGAGACTTCAGCATGGGGTTCTTCAAAAGGGCGTGAAGAGGTCGGAAACGCGCGTGTGATGTCCCTGGTGGTACAGAGGTTCATAGGCTACGGTAATTGCTTTTCATCAGGCGTGCCGTATGCTTTTTTTACACTTTAGTGGTATAAAAAAAGTACAATACAATACAAAACCTAGGTATTGTGCTAGGAACTAATATTATCTTCTTCCTTTCTGGTGACCTCACTCACTCGCAGGAACACAACAGCCCTCAAGGGAACCGTTATTTGGCTGCGGTATTCTGTGAGGTGGAGGTACATTCCCCAGTCGGGTAGCTTACAATTACGCACCCTACCTCTCTTTTCGCCAGAGCTTCGTTTGTCAGTCAGCAGGGTGCACCGCGTGCAGGTGAAGTTGGCTTTGGTTCAAAGATATTGATGAACCACTTACACCCCATTACAGCCTACGAGTTGACCCAGGCCCAACAACATATTTGTACACGAAATCCACGCCACTCACATTTAGCATTAAGTATTCTACGATTTATAACAGTCAGTAACTAAATTTTAGACACATCTATTAAATGAAACAAACTGAATACATATATTTTTTGTTTTCTCTTCTAAACTACGATACTATTTTTCCAAAGTTTTCGCAGTGCTAAGAACACTAAGAGAATCTGTCATAATGCGAACAAAGGATACTTACCTCCTTTGACTCAAAGTCAGTGTTGATCTCCGACATAAGAACCCTCAACTTGTCCCTGTCTTACGCAAGCTCTTGCCAGTTGTTGACATCAAGGCTTTAATTTCTCCAATATTGTTGGACTCGGCCATCTTCTAATTCAGCGTTCTTTCTGACCTTCCAGCCACCTTAGCCAAGTGTAATTCGTAGCGTAACGAACGTTAGATAAATCACGTGACATTTGTCAAAATCGAATTTTTTGTATGAGAATTGACAAATGTCACGTGATCTATTTAACGTTCGTTACGCTACGAATTACACTTGGCTAGGGAGCTGATTCCGTCATCTGTCGAAAAAAAGATGAGGATGATGATACACAAATCGACCGTTACTTATAAACTCACACACTGTTCAAATATACTTTCAGTAGGCCAACCACTGTCGTACTTAAATAAGGATTATGTTTCGTTGAAAAAATAATTTGCTTCTGTTAAAACTTGGCCGCTTAAAAATAAACTTTAAATAAGGTTGCGCCATAACAAATTCTTTCAGAGAAAAGCTCATATTAAAATATTCAAGAGATCGGCTTAAATTGAATAAGTCCTGAAAATTATAGAAAACATTTTGAAATCTAGATCCAAGTTTTGTACTAATTGTACTAATTTATGATTGACTTTTTAAGCAAACTGTTTGTTTAGTTTATGATCTAAATGATTTATTTGTTGGAAAAATTCATTATTAGGTAATTAGGTAGGTACTTTTAAGTCAATTTTGAATTAACTACTAGCTGCGCCTGCGACTTCGTTCGTGTGGAATTAGTTGAGTGTCTTAAATAAATTTCTGGACAATGTACACAGCGCCATCTAGTCCCAAATTAAGCGCAAAGCTCGTGTTATGGGTCCTACAACTGATAAATGTACTTAAATACATTTTTAATTGTAAATACATACTTATAATACATAGAAAACACCCAGACCAAGACAAACAGACATGTTCATGTACACAAATATTTGTCTTGTGCGGGAATCGAATCAGCGACCTCGGAGTCAAATTGGTTATTGCTAACAATTTGACCACCAAGCTAGTCGTAAATAAATGAATAACTGTTTTTGTCTTTCCGTTCTTTTTTTTTTTTTTTTAGTAATACTCACTTGCTACCTTAATTTCACGAAGCCCTCCTTCACGGGTCTCTTATTTCTTCTCGTTGGGCACAAAAACCCCAACCCGGGGCCCTACCGCCGAAGCTGAAGCCGATTACCATCGGAATTTTTGATCGCCAAAATAGATCTTAGGTTTAAGTTAACGACAAATAATAATAATAATAAATAAATATTTTCAGACAAATTACACAGCGCCATCTAGCCCAAAAGTAAGCGAAGCTTGTGTTATGGGTACTAGACAACTGAGAAACATACGTAAATTCATTTTTTTATTTGTAAATACATACTTATGATACATAGAAGACACCCAGACCAAGACAAACAGACATGTTCATGCACACAAATGTTTGTCCTGTGTGGGAATCGAACCCACGAGCGTTGGTGTCGAAGCCGCATCATTGACCGCTACGCCACCGAGCTCGGCATCGAGCACCGAGCACAAACATCTGCAGCTCAGTCTATAGAGTTCTGTAGCTTCTACCAGCTAAACTAAACATAATTACAGCCAATCTCAGGTAAAGTTAGATTTTCGCAATCAAGAAATCCAATTGTAATCGGCTTCAGCTTCCACGGTAGGCCCCCTGACCGGAAAACAATCGTCACCTTTAAAGACTGCGACAGTTAAGATCATTTTGTACATTGCCTCAATAAGCCCGTTATTGTATATTATAATAAATAGACATTCTATACATGACCAAATTCTATACTTTGCCGGTAACATACATAAGAAATTACTCGTCCTCGTTAAGCTATAGTAATTCGAGATGCCCCCACCGAGAGCATTCGTCTGCAGTGTAACATTACAAATTCAAGATTACGAGCATTACATTACATTACTGCCTCCCTCATTGATGAACATTCGCCTATAATGTAACAATAGGCATCTGAACAAAGTTCTAAAATTATAAAAACTCTCTATCAGTAACGTGAAATACATAAAACTAGAAGGATCTGCGATCTCAAAATTTTAATAACTTACGTCCGACATGTTTTATGGTCGATCAAAGTTTGGTAGGAAAGTCCATTTTGAAAGTATGAAATTATAAAAAATAAATATTGCCATTGTAGAAACAATAAAAAATACTATAACTTTTGTTGCGGCACTAGCTACATAAACGCAATATTTAACATAGGTGTCGTACAAATTTCAGATCTAATATCTAATGCATTTAAAATAGCGTATCGTGACGTGTCATAATAGCCTTTTGTATGGAACGTTTTCGGGATAGTCTAAAATTGTGATCTTCAGGTTATCATATCTCGAGAAGTTTTTATGCTATCGAAGTAAGTCTTTCGCCTATAGTTATATTATTGTGACATCTTTAAATAATAAATAGAAAAAAAAAAATGTTAAAATGCCTATTATACAAGTAGATGTTACAAGTTGTATCAAAATATTTCAGATTGTATTGTTACAGGTTTAAATAAAATTATTTATTCCACCATCGGACCCTTGTGGGACTTAGACACGTCTTACTTTTTTATTACTATTTTTTTTGTAATTTTAGTTTAGAGGAGTTACTAAGAGTAGATTTTAAAAAAACTACTGTGTAGTAGTTTTTTTTTTAATTTCCGGTTAAATTTGATCGCAAGGTTTGTTTTCCCAAACTAAAAAACTTTAGTTAGGGAAAGGAAGGTCCAATAGTTAGCAAATGACCTCCTCTGTATATGGATTTGCTATGGCGGGTTCAGTTCCAGTCACAATGTATACATTTCGTGATTAAAATATCAACTATTCGATTTAAATTTATTTATTACATGTCTGTATCGATTCATTCTTTACATCGTTGTCACTTACAATACGTAGGCTATTTGACAATGTTCAAAAATTGTATAAATTATTTAACAATATCGTAAAATACACAAAACTATAAAGATCTGCAAACTTTCATTCTAATATCGTCCGACTTATTTTAGGGTCGATCAAAGTTTGGCGGGAAAGTCCATTTTAAAAGTATGAATTTATTAAAAAGTAATATTTCCATTGGAGAAGCAATAAAAAATACTATTACTTTTATTATGATACTAATCACATAAACGCAATAATTACCCTAGCTGTCGTACAAATTTCTGATTTGATGCATACAAAATACAAACCTGTGACGACATAACTCAGTAGCCTTTTAAATGGTTTTCGGGAAAGTCTAAAATTATGATTTTCAAATTAACATAATCTCGAGAGGTTTTTGTGCTATCGAAGTAATTCTTTCACCTATGGTTATAATATTGAGACGTCCCTACATATCAAGCCGGAAAAAATGTTAGTCAAATAGCATATTTTATAGGAAGTCCTTTTATTAAGAGTCTTTTTGATGTTGCACAAGTTAATGTTCAAATTTGTAACGTTACATTAACATTACAGACGAATGCTCCCGGTGAGAGAGCACCTTTATACATTAATCATATCTGTCGCCTAGATTAAGTCAAAACCGATAGATCGAATATCAATTTAGCAAACTCAATGGCTTTGTCAAGGAACAATGGAGGGCAGCCATTTGGCGGGTTTCCGGGATTGTCGGCGCTTTGTTATAATTACGGGATCCCCAGCTTTTCACTCCATCAAGGGACATCATTATGAAATTAACTAGTGTTTTAGTTGGTAGCGGGCAGGACATTTAAAGGTCAAACTTGAATG
This sequence comes from Hypsopygia costalis, assembly GCA_937001555.2. Classification (NCBI taxonomy): domain Eukaryota; kingdom Metazoa; phylum Arthropoda; class Insecta; order Lepidoptera; family Pyralidae; genus Hypsopygia; species Hypsopygia costalis. Next base: position 33,233,993 of record OW443327.2, on the reverse strand, counting down.
GTATAAATAACTATTTGAGTCAATAGTTTATCATCATCATCAGGTCATTTTAGTCTCCACTACAGGAGCACGATCTTCTCTCATCCGTCCCAGACAGAAGGAGGATTTGGCCTACACTCCCCACGCTGGCCAGACGGGTTGGGGTGTCCAAATCGATGTTTGATAATGTTTTTCCCTTAGTCGCCTTGTACGACATCCACGGGAAGAGACGGAGTGATTCTATTCTAGTCTGCCGGAAACCACACGGCCAATAGTTTATAATTTGTATAAATAAATATTTGAAACATTTTGTTGTGATGACAATCAACAAAATGAAAGTTTCTAATAAAAACTCGCCTCGACGACGTTTTGTTTTATTAAGCGCAACAATTTTTGATTTTTGGGGTTGTTTTCTTTTGTTTCTTCTATAAATAAGATTGAATTGAAGTTCTGTTATTCCAGATAATCTTCAGAAAGTCTGATCTGACTCTAACCGAAACGTAGGCAGGTATGAAGTTTTATGTACGTTGATTTTTTTTCCCGTAATATTTGAGTCTTATACCTGAAAATTTAGATATAAATAAATGATTTATTAAGATTTTTTTTATACTATGTCGGGTGGCAAACAAACATACGGCCCGCCTGATGTAAAACGGTTCTCGTAACCATATATACGTTCGCAACATGAAATATGGCTCGCGCGCCGACACCAACGCAATAACGTTGACGGTAATCGTTAATTGGCCGCGGCATTCTGCGAGATGCACCAGACCAGTCTGGCAGCTTACAAGTACGTTGTGCTAAAGCCGCTTTTACTAGTCAGCAGGATGCACCACGGGCAGATAAGGTTGGCTTTCATCTGTAAAGATCGTGGTGATCTGCTTTCACTCCTGTAGGTGTTGCAAAAGTTGCAGAACACAGTAAAAATGATAACACAAATATGAACGAAATAACTGTCAAAACACCACAGTATACGTATAATATAAACTTTGAACAATATCACCTACGCTCTGAACAATATCACCTGAGCTCGTACCAACTCGACAATTTCTCTCTATCTCAAAGCAATAAAGTTGAAATTGCTTCTTCGAGTGCCGCTTCATTGGAGGAACATTGGGAGGATATTGGGTGAGTTTCGACCAGACGGTGCATTCACCTCCGAGGAGTCGTTACGAGATCTTTTGCAGGTGAATGTCGATCGATGCTCCAACTGGGTGTCACGCGAACAACTTTGGCAATATACAGTTTTTCATTCACAAACGGCGGAACTTCCGATGCGGTGATTCTTGTAATGCTCCAAGTTTGGTTATGGATATGAATTGGATGCTCACGTTCCTGAAACAGGTTTTTTACGAACTGGTTTTTGAAGTGAAAACTTTTTTAGCGGCGTTGTGCACTTTTTGGAATGGGTAAAAAATGTTAAATTCGCGTCAGGATACGTGGCCAGTCGGAAAATTCATAAGACGGAGGGAGAGTCCGCCGGCGCGGCGGCGTAGGAGAGGAAGTAATGTCCCCCTCTCTATCTACCGCGCGGCGAAAATGTATGCCTCCTCCTGCTGTTTATTTTTAATGTACTTAATACAAATTCAAATTCAAATTCTTTATTTGCCAGAATACCCATACAAGGTGATCTTAATTGTTAATTTAGTTAAGGTATTCAACCTGATTGGATGCAGGTATGCAAATATGTAACAGAAAAAATATACATTATAATAATGGAAAAGTCACAATTAAATCATCAATTCTAAAATATATACTACATAATGTCCATTTCATAATCTCTGCTATAATTATAATTCAGCAATATTCTAGAAAATTACTTGATAGTCAAAGTATAATTCATTCTACCTATATTATATCTTTGTTGTCCAAATACTCTTTTACACTATAAAAGCAATGTGCCAAGAACCATTTTGTCAATTCTGTCTTAAATCTACTATGTTGCAACACTTTTAATTCGTCAGGAAGTTTAATATCTATCAAACTGTCATGTTTGTGTACGATATCGCAATAAATGAATATTGTATTTTACCACATAAATGATACTACTTTTATACTGATAAATAAAGCAATTCGTACGAAATTATTCCCTAACCATTCCAAAATATTCAAAAATGCACAACGTTAATGTTCAATTTTTTTTTTTTTGAAAAATGGAAAAATTCACCTGCCCCCCCTAGGTGGGATTTGAACCCACGACCACTCGATGACCGGTCGAGTGCTCTTCCAACTGAGCTACCAGGAAGGTTTGTGTTGCTGACGAATTTTTGCATCTTATATTTCTACTGTGTGAGTCACAGTGTGACGTCATCAACCTATTAAGTAATTACAATACTAAAGTAGTTAATGTTCAAGTTTTCACTTCTGCCGACACTCCCGGAGTGCAACCCGATTTTTTTTGTACTACGTCAGTTGGCAGATAAGCATATGGCCCGTCTAATGTGAAGCAGTTAAAATAGCCATATTAACGTTCGCCATTTCGATTTTTTTACATTCAGCTCTCATGCTATGACGTGATTATCGACGTATATAGAATCTTGCAAAACAAGGAGCACTGCACACGTTTTGCCACCCGCGTTGTTAACGCAGAAACTCCATAGAGAACTCACTTTTCTCTATTACGATCATCTGGACGATACCATATGGACGACTCCGGTGATCGAATGGCTAGCTATAGTTACTTTGACACCGAGGTCGCGGATTCGATCCCCGTACAAGACAAATATTTGAGTGCATGAACATGTCTGTTTGTCTTGGTCTGGGTATTTTAATGTATTATAAGTATTTATTTACAAAAAAAAATGTATTTAAGTATAATATCAGTTATCAGTTGGCCCTGTGGTTTCCGGCAGACTAGAATAGAATCACTCCGTCTTCTTCTTCCCGACTAAGGGAAATACATTATAAAACATCGATCAGGCCTCCCCAACCCGTCTGGCCAGCGTGGGGAGTGTAGGCCAAATCCTCCTTCTGTCTGGGACGGACGAGAGAGGGTCGTGCTGCTGTAGTGGAGACTAAAATGACCTGATGATGATGATGATCAGTTATCTAGTATCCATAGTACAAGCTTTGCTTCGTTTCGGACAGTATGTAATTTGTCCAGGAATATTTATTTATTACAAGTCATCATACATATTTACATATTTATATAATAAAACTTCGTCAAGATGTGGCACAAAATGTTTTATTATGAAACAACATCATCTAGGTCAGTAAGTAACACTGTGGTTACACGGTCCATCTAGTATCAATTATCCATCAGCCTGGTCATGCTGATGTGGGAATTTCAGTCAACGCATTACTCATGCATAAGCTGATGGGTATTCGAGTGTGCGTCCAATCGAGCCTCTACTTAGTTGCGCGCATTTTGATTACATTTAACAGTTGGCAGTATATGAAATCCTCGCTGGCTGCGTGGTTTGTTACCTTCTCATTATCCATTCTTTGTTTTCTCAAAGAAAGAAGACAAGGAATGGGTAGAAGATAAAACAATTCACTCACACAGTTAATCATCGTCGGTCACTGGAAAAGCCACGGTGGCATCGAAACTCTGTGACGTTCCTGTATGGGTGAACTGTTGTGGTGGAATTCATCTACTTTGTCAGTCTATTGCATCACCACGAGTGACATATTGTGTGGGAAGAAAATCACAGCAAACAAGTATCCACCGGTGAGTACGTGCTTCCTATTTCCGAGGAGCTCCATCTTTACAGTTGGTGGGACCTGCGTCACGTCTCCATCAGATTCCTCAACCATGGGGCTGACTTTTGAATTTGATTTGATTCTGATTTCGATTTTGATACGAGTTCGATCTGATTTCAATTCGGTTCAAGTTTTGTACTTTTGAACGGTATCGAAATCAAATCGAAATCGAATTTAGAATCGTATTAGCATCAAACGCTTTTCCCTTTGGTTAAGGTTGCAGCGAATATCCATGCCTAGCATTTTCAAGCTCTCTCGCAAATTGACTGAAGTGCTCTGAAGGCTGGGGGTAGGAACGAATGGAGATGTTTTTGTGGTAAATGCGCACACTTGGGTTTTCTTAGCATTGAACTCGATCAGATTGCTGGAACCCCATTTACTAATGAGATCTAACACCCGACCCAGTTCAACGACAAGAGTCTCCCTCTTCTTACCGATTTCTGTCACTTCTTACCGATTTCTGTCCTACCAGCACCAGGTCGATCGAAATATCGCCCATGAACCGTACTGTTGTCAGCATAGCAATGAAAGCTTCCTAGAGGTAGCATGTCATTGATATGAAGCAGAAAGAGAGTGGGCGACAGAACAGAGCCCTGGGGGACGCCCGCATTCACTGGCATGAACCGCGAAGCGCAACCATTTGCAAGGACGCGGATTCTACGCTCATGCAGGAAGCTATCAATCCATTCACAAAGCTGGACAGGCAGACCGTATGCCGGAAGCTTGGAGAGAAGTGTTTGTGCCAAACCCGATCAAACGCCTTGGCAATATCAAGGCTGATTGCCATAGATTCACCATGTTTATCGATTGCCTCACCCCTCATGCGTGCATCACATACGCTAGAAGATCACCCGTTGATCGTTTCGGCCTAAAACCATATTGACGGTCATTATTTAGGGAACGATCTTCTAGGTTACGGCTATGGGGCGGTAATTTGATGGATCCGAACGGTCTCCCTTTTTTGGGACCGGTTGCACATTAGCTTCTCTCCAAGCTTCCGGAACACAACCGGTTGAGTACGAAAGACGATAGAGGCGCGTTAACACCGGAGACAACTCTGCTGCACATTTTTTTAGTACAATCGCCGGAATACCGTCTGGACCACTGGCTTTTCGGACATCGAGTGTTAGCAATATACCATATGACCTAACAAGAAATGATTCATGACAAACACAAGACAATCCTTTCTTATTTGACATTGATATCCAGATGAAAAACAGTAGTTCATCGAGCATGTTTTATGCCTAAACATTCCCAACTCTACTTACTATATCGCACGATTAATGTTCAACTTACAAATACTTTAGGGTGGGCCTCTAAAATAAGTGGACAACTTAGAATATATCAATTTGGAGTGACTCACCATATTTAGGTCCAAAATCGTACTTGAGGAGTGCCCCAAGTACGATTTAAGAAATGCCACGTCGAGCCCAACTGGGAAAGTACTTGCGGTGATTGAGGTTACCAGTTGTGAAGAGAAGTAGTATTCGACCACCTGGCTCGTTGTAGAAGATCAGTGGAAAAAACCAGTAGTCTATCGAACATATTTTATGCCTACACATTCCCAACTCTACTCCCCGTATCTCGCGATCAACGTTCAACGAAGTCTTAAGGGGAGTTGTATAAAACAAAAGTGGCCAACTTAGACCATATCAATTCGGCGTATGTAACCGCGCGACATATTTACTGGGCGGCCTATAACAATATCCGTTAGAGAAACGGTTATTTCTCCTATCTCGGCGGAGAAATGTCCTTACGCACTCAAAACTGCCACGGTACGATTTGTGACGTAGTAAATTACTTTAATTGCTTTGCCCTGAGGTTTGGGTGTTTCTGTTCTTAGGACTATTGTACGTATGAAAAAGAATGGAAAGATGTTTATTCCGATTACAATATCCATGTAAACATAAACCTGCACCATGCCCCGGCCACTGGATACAAACCTCGCGACGTTAACTACTACATAAATAATGGCATCTATGTAGAGCGTGAATGAATGAGCGTGTGTAGGTGCAGCGCCATATAAACTGTTCCAGATTTGTCTCAGAGGGGGTGAGGTCGATACGAGAGAGCGGCAGGGAGCGTGATGATGACCTGATGATGATGCGGTGTTTAGGGATCAAAATCAAACGTATTCATAGTTCGAACTCTGTATTATAACTGAACTTATAAACCTCGAATATGATGATGACACTGAAGAAGTTATGATTGAGATCAATGTTTCCTTCATATGATTCCTTCTTCCCGCAACATGGGATGCTTCAAACGAAGCTTAAGAAGCAGCTCTTGGGACAGCATGGCAGCACAATGGCAGTGTTGACTGGCAGAACTGTTGTATTTTGTCAGTTGCTGCTGCAGTTTGGGGTCCTCTTTTCGCTTACCATCTGTAGAAGCGGGGCCACCGTGCTGAACTATATAAAAAGTTTTGGCTCAAGTGTAATGGTAAGTTACTTACACCCACTTAAAGGGTACCTCGTATACAAAGCATAAAAGAAGCATTTGGAATCAATAGTTTGTACCATGTTTTTTAAAAGCTTTTATTTCTATTTGTTCTTAAGGCTTGCTTGTTCTGGAAAAGAAGGTATTATAGGGGGTCGAAAAAGGCCTGAAGTGCTACGAGAAAAGGATGGTACGGCCGTGCCGCTTTTTGCTCGACTTGGTGGGGGCACTGCCGTGCCCCCAGATTTAGCGCTGTTTCGGACGCGCGCAATTTCTTTCGCGCGGACGCAGCTGCGGTGAACTCACATGACCTTGTCAGGAACACAGTATAGAAAAAAACAGTAATTACGATAATTTTATTTGAATTCACAAATATAATATTTTTTATGATCTAACTGGTATAAAATAGTGATAAATTAGAGTTGCGTAATTAAATGAAGTAAGTAAAGTGTAGGTATGCTGTGATAATATTTTTATTTATGTCAATATGTAAGGTCCCAGACGCCATCTAGCATTTGTCATCAAAACCTATCCTATGATTGGTTTCTGGTTTCCCAGAAGGGAGTTCTAGGTTCCGGAGGTCAGACGGCGTAGATAAAATGACGTAGGTCTGGCATTCACGGACTCTTAGGCTATAACCCCGCCGCCACACTATGCTCCTCGCGCTGCTCATCGCCTTGCTCCTCGCGCTGCCGCGATGTTTCCCTCTCTGCCCACACACTGCTCTACTCGCGCAATTATTCGCGACGCTCCGCACTTGGACATTTGCCTTTGCTGTACAATGGACGTTGAAGCTGTGGCAGCGTGCGCGATATGCATTTTTATTATAGCGAAACGAAGCTTTTTTTATGGGCTAACGGTCTAAAAGATGCCATCAAACATTTATTTTTTGCTACCAGCTCTTATAGGGAAATGTTCATGACAGACATGATTTTAAAAAAATGATTTAAAAAATATGACGCGTGTTACGCGCCCGAGCGCTCGATGCGGAATGCGTCCGAGGCGATTGTGTAGCCGGCCATTCGCGCTCACGTTGCCGGTCCTTTGATTCGCGGCCAAAAAACCGACAAAACAGGGAATGATGGGCAAGACGAAGAGCAAGACGAGCGGCATGACGAGTAACGCGGCCACACTACGTTCCTGCCTACTTCCCTCGCCACTAGACGAGTGTATGGCAGGGCTATAAGGTATGGCACCTAGATTTATGAAAGTTTGTGCCAGTCTTGTACATTAGGTATCTTAATACGCCAGAGTCGACATAATATTATGTAAATACATACCTTTAGGCAAAAAATATTAATCTGTGATATGTATTAAAATTTATTATGCAGTCAGGATAAGGATTGTCAAGAAAACAAACAATGCTTACTGTTCTTCTGTACTAGTTTCGCGTAGAAATAAGCCCTTCTCATTTCGAGTCATGTTTGAACTGCAACAATAAATTAAGTACCTAATTAGTAAAAATAACCAAGACATAATTAAAACAAAATAATGTATAGCTAATATAATTTAAAATTGGTAATTGAATTAAAATCAGTGCTGGGCCATCACAAGCAGCAACGCGTTTCATTTCAATTATCAATGTTTGATGGCATCTTTTAGACCGTTAGCCCATAAAAAAAGCTTTTTTTTTATGGGCTAACGGTCTAAAAGATGCCATCAAACATTTATTTTTTGCTACCAGCTCTTATAGGGAAATGTTCATGACAGACATGATTTTAAAAAAATGATTTAAAAAATATGACGCGTGTTACGCGCCCGAGCGCTCGATGCGGAATGCGTCCGAGGCGATTGTGTAGCCGGCCATTCGCGCTCACGTTGCCGGTCCTTTGATTCGCGGCCAAAAAACCGACAAAACAGGGAATGATGGGCAAGACGAAGAGCAAGACGAGCGGCATGACGAGTAACGCGGCCACACTACGTTCCTGCCTACTTCCCTCGCCACTAGACGAGTGTATGGCAGGGCTATAAGGTATGGCACCTAGATTTAAGAAAGTTTGTGCCAGTCTTGTACATTAGGTATCTTAATACGCCAGAGTCGACATAATATTATGTAAATACATACCTTTAGGCAAAAAATATTAATCTGTGATATGTATTAAAATTTATTATGCAGTCAGGATAAGGATTGTCAAGAAAACAAACAATGCTTACTGTTCTTCTGTACTAGTTTCGCGTAGAAATAAGCCCTTCTCATTTCGAGTCATGTTTGAACTGCAACAATAAATTAAGTACCTATTTAGTAAAAATAACCAAGACATAATTAAAACAAAATAATGTATAGCTAATATAATTTAAAATTGGTAATTGAATTAAAATCAGTGCTGGGCCATCACAAGCAGCAACGCGTTTCATTTCAAAACACAGGGCAAGCACGCACGAGTCGCGCATTGTGACTGGCTGGCTGGCCGCGGTCCTCTGGCCAGCAAGCGGCCCGGCAAAGTCGCGTCGAAGCTCCCGCTTCCCCCCGTACTCCTCGGGCCCCACTTCTGGCATAAAAGCGGGCTCTATACATATATTCCCCTAAACGTATTTATTATTATTCTTCTTTTTAGGGTTCCGAACCTCAAAAGGGAAAACGGAACCCTTATAAGATCACTTTGTTGTCCGTCTGTCTGTCTGTCTGTCTGTCAAGAATTTCTATGTCGAGAATGCGTGGAAGTATCAAGCTGAAATTTGAACTGTATACTCAGGTCTACGGTCCCATGAAGTTAAAAAAAAATCAAACTGCTAAGTTTACGTAGAAAAAAGTTACGGCCGTTTATTCAGCAAAAAACGCATATTTCGACACACTCAAGGGAATCAAAACCTATAGGGTACTTCCCGTTGACCTAGAACTATGAAATTTGGCAAGTAACATCGTTATAGACTACAAGTACAGGAATAAATCTCAAAACTATACATTTGTAAATAGATCTTAAAAAATAGGGGTCTATCTTTTTTATACGGTGTCGAAATTTCAAATTGAAACTACTAGTTCAAATGGGGTATCATATGAAAGGGCTTGATGTACACATTGCAAAATATATTTTATTTATTTTTTTCGACACATTATTTCTTATTTATAATGAAAAATATCAAATTTAATAATGATTCTACGTACCAACGGAACCCTCGGTGGGCGAGTCCGACTCGCACTTGTCCGGTTTTTTAACTTTGAACCTACTGATATTAGTTATACTGTGTCAGTATGTTGGACAATGAAACCGCATTTATAATATTTTTTCATAAATGTGAAAGAAATAAAACTTACCATATATTCTTTCCCAAGATTTTCTTCTTCAGCCGTGAACGTTTAGTATATTTTTTTGTTTTATTCCCCATTTTCACAAAACACACAAAAATTGTCTTAAGCAGATATTAGTATGAACACAAACGTAAAGGTGGGAAGTACCTACTAATATTATTAATTCTATAAATCAATGTGACTATTAAACAAATTTATTATACCAATAATATTTTCGTTAATTTTCGCAACAGTAGGATTTTAGTGTGCGCAAAAATTCGGCATAAGTCTTACTTCGAAGGAGTCCTGCGGGACACTGGCGATTAGTGGCGATGGCGAGCAGCGCCCCCGCGAATCAGTAATCGCTTGAATAATCGATTAAAAAACTTAAAGATATTTAAAAAAAAATTGATCGGTTAAAACACCTCCAGTTATATCAGAACTTTATTTTAGTAAATGATTTGTATTATTACATCACTTATTTTAAGAATAAAATCGAAAAAAGGAGATTAAATGACATGAAAAGAGGTAATTTTGTGAATTTATTCTATCGAGCCAACTTTATCAAATCGTGTTTCCATCGGTTAAACTGTCGAGTATATATTCTCAAAAAGATCAATAATTTTTTCTAGATTTTTATTTCAATGTTTAGTACTTAAAAAATGAATTCTTAAAACGTGTATATGCGAATTTTTCAGTACAAGACGTCACAACAATATAACATAGGCGAAAGAATTACTTCGATAACATACAAACTTCTCGAGATATGATAACTTGAAGATCACAATTTTGGTCTATCCATACAAAAGGCTTACTTTTAAACAGTATAATGATGTCAATACGCTATTTTATATGCATTAAATCAGAAATTTGTACGACGGCTATGTTAAATATTGCGTATATGTAGCTAGTGCCGTAACAGAAGTTATAGTATTTTTTATTGTTTCTACAATGCTAATATTTATTTTTTTATAATTTCATACTTTTAAAATGGACTTTCCCACCAAACTTTGATCGACCATAAAACACGCCGTACATAAATTATTAATTTTGAGAGCGCAGATCGTTCTAGTTTTATGTATTTTTCGTTATTGATAGAGTTTTTATAATTTTAGAACGTTGTTCAGATGCCTATTAAGGTCTTAAAGGAATCCTACAGTTACAGAACCATCAATTACAAGTTTAACTATCTTTCTAACACGTCATCATCCACTGTTTTATAACCGCAAAGCTGTAAACAGGGGTTTAACTATGCAGATTACCCACTGTAGTTTAGTTAGACAACTCGCCCGACCAACTTCGTATCAACTGGCTCTAACAACAACAGGAGTTTGGAGTTTGGAGTTTAGATGTTGTATGCCTTCACTTCGTATTTATAACGTGGGGTTTATGACTCAAACTTGCCCATAGGCTGCAGTGACTTCCAGTGTCCAGAAGCGTTGAATATTATTCCTTCCAGTGGTATGAAAAAAACTTCACTGCCTGCCAAGGTTTTCCCAGGAGATTACTGTATCCGGGGTCTACAAAAAAGGCATAAAGAGGTTTTTAAAGGGTCAGCAAAAAGCCTTCATTGTTGCAAGCGTTCAAAGACAGCGATCTTGTAATAGGCAGGTCGAATGCTTATTTACCACCTTAGTATAGAACTTCGATCATTAAAGAAAATGTAGAATGAGTACTTTACATATGTATGCGTTACGTTACATAGATCGGTAGATGGCGCCAAACTGAGGCTCACTGTTGTAAATAGTAGAACAAAAATTCGACAGCATCGCAAACCCACCTAGGAGTTCAGTTCAAAGAGTGCTCGATCGGTTATATAATGAAAAAAATATGTAAAGACATCTCTTTATTACCGAGTTATTGTAGTTGACAGAACATTATACAGCCCACTTGATGTAAAACCTTTAAAGGGTTACAACATAAAATATCGCTAGCATCTCAACTGACCACCGGTGGTAAGACAGCAGGTCCGGAGAGAGCAGTGCGCCATCAGTCCCGCTGCCGTCATAACAACTCCTTCATGATAACCTAACTTTTTCACAGGTATACAACAACCTCTTAAACCTCTAGGAATAAACTACCTGCTCTCTTGTGTGAAGTGGAGTTATTTTATCTGTCAGGTAGCTTACGCTGTGAGCTATCTCTTTTTTGCCAGAATCTCTTAATCAGCAGCACAAAAATAATATGGAGCCGTTAACACCCCAGAAAATAATAAATAAATATTCCTGGACAAATTACACACGGCCATCTAGTCCCAAACTAAGCAAAGCTTGTAATTTGGGTACTAGATAACTGATATAATACTGAAATACTTTTTTTTTTTGTAAATACGTACATAAAATATAATACACAGACCACCATCAAGCTCGTCAAATCGTCACTCGATCTTAACAATGGTGGTCTACTTACATCACAGATGTACGAGAGAACAATAAAGATGTTATCCCACCATAACAGAGCTTCGCCGTAAGCTGCAATTGGCCTCTTCAAAATTTTCACCCAAAAACGTGGCCGCGATCACTCGAAACGCGTTACGAAGCCGGCATTAAGTTTTACGGCCGCGGCCATAAAGCATTATTCGCGGGCACGCGCGACTTAACGAGCGAATTAACGACGCGACTCGATGACGGCGAGTCGTCATCGACGTTCGCAAATATCTCGTTTATATACAGAATAACAGCTGTTAGATAGTTATCGTCGTAGCGAACGCTAGTTATCGGATCACTTTATTTGACTGTGTGAGTGAATGAATGAACTTTATTTGCTATAGATGTGGAACAATATTTATGAAAGCCAATACCTAGCTAAATGTAGGGGACATTTGGCCATTACTGGCATGCAAAATTTTCCCAGCAAAAAAGATTAATAGACATAATATTATACTAATTTGTACCTACTGTAACATCTAATACTAGTGTTCATTTGATAGCTATTTTTATACCACTGAGGTGCAAACGAGTACAGATGGGTCGTAACCTGAATGTAAGCAGTTATCGCAGACTATAGACGCGAACAACACCAGAGGCATCACTTAAGTATTGTTGACTCTGACGAGGAATGGAGGTGTTTTCAGTGATAGGTGCTGAATAATTTGTCCAAAATTAATCGATAGCGTGTTAGTTTTCCTTTCTACCTTCTGTATATTGTTTACTAGCGGCCCGCCCACGCTGGGGCTCAATCTTCCCGTCTCGCCTTTGAATTTGACGTACACATTTTCAACATCTAAATTAAAAAAAGTAAACGAAAAAGCAAAGTAAAGTTTAGAGTTAAGTGGTGAGGCACTTCCAGTGCCTCATTGATTTATCAATTGAGCCAAAGTGAAACTCATCTGCACGCAGTGCACCCAGCTGACTGACATGCGAGGCCCTGACAAAAAAGTACCTCCATCTCACAGAATACTGCAGCCAGATAACAATTCATATGAGAGTTGTTGTGTTTCTGAGAGTGCGTGCTATTTTGTTGGTTACGTTAACCGCTTTACACTTAGCTTAAGTGGGTCATATGCTTACCATCAGAAGTAGTATATAAAACAAAATATGCACTCAAAAACATAACCTTGCCTTGTTCGTCAGTCGGGTGACAAGTCCCAAACAAATCACAACTGCGGACGGACATAATAATGCAGAATTATTTCATATCTCAATAAAAGTGCAGACGGATTTGGAACAAGCGTGTAATGTAGCTGAATGTAACAAACGCGTTTATATGGCGGCCATTGTAGTGGCCGGGCTCGTGGTTACGTTGTAAATGAGATATTATTCTGTGACCTGGGCAAAGGCGCAAAGGTAAGGACACTGCTCGATTATTTTTTTTTACTACTCGCTTGAAGTGATGCCGTGACTATAGCTTATAGCATCTTTCCAGTGTATGTATGTCAGTGTATGTATGACTCTGGCACGATCTACAGCTTACACCACTTGACGAATTTCAACATATGAGGTGGCATTCCACTCGTCTCAGCTCTGAGAGATAGCGTCCACGAAAAACAAATTGGAGGTCAATAACAAAAATAATACTTAAAATTTTTGTTTTTTTGTTTAATGATTTTGATTTTAATGAGCCACAGGGTCTATGCTGTATATAGCTGTCTCTCATATTGCTAAGGAGGGAAATCAAATTCCAAAAGCTTCTTACTCCTACTAATTTCTTCTGATTAAATTCGTTGTGAGTTCCAAGGCAGCCGTAGTCTTACCCCCGGGACTGCAATGGCCTTTTTGTTAGTCGCCGCTGTTAATCCTGGCTGCACAGGAGGCACCATAGTGGTAGGAATGTGTGGTGCCCACCACCCCCGTCCCGAAGAAATCTGTCTATGCAGTACACTGTCACAGCATAGTAATACAACCAGTACTTTAACTTCATACTAGCGCCCAAATCGCGGCGCACCAAAACAGGAAGTTTTAGTGCGCCGCGCACCAAAACTTCCTGAGCGGTCGTGTAAATGACGCTTGGCTGTGTGCGTGCGTCGATTTGGGCGCTAGTATGAAGTTAAAGTACTGGTTGTATTACTATGCTGTGACAGTGTTGAGTGTAATCCAATACCTAGTCAAGAATGTCACTTATGTTGGAACGATGTATCTATGTTATTCTAGTATGTTTTTTCCTTGACAATAAATGCTTATATTACTGTTTAACTAAGAAAAATAAATAAACCTTCAGCAAATGACTGTAAGGTTGTCTCCTTGTCCGAGTCTGAGGTCTGAGAGGTCACTTCAGAAGCCAGGCCTTTGCCATTAATAAAATTGCCGACGTTGAGTCTAGACCGTTACGATGCCTGTTAAAATAATAGGCGCAATGTTTCCAAAGATAACTGTACTTTTTATGTCCAATTCAAATGTACAAAATGGGCTATAAAATGTGCCGGAGATATGAACCGAACGTGCCAATTACTGCGGATAAATGTGACGGAATTTAAAGGCGCATTGTTATTGATATGGCTTTGAGTTTTTGTTTTTTTATACTACTCCGGGTGGCAAACAACCGTACGGCGGCTCGTGTGAAGCGGTTATTATATCCATATAAACGCTTGCAGCATGAAATAGAGCTCGCTACCAACGCAGCAATTACTTCCTTTCTTAACAGTTAACACAATAACTCTCAATGGAATTGTTATTTGTCACTCGGTATCTGTGATATGGAGGTGCTTCCCCAGTCGGGCAGCTTACAAATACGCTGTACTCTTCTGCCAGAGCCTCTTCCGGTAGTCGTCGGGGTGCGCCACGTGCAAGGGCAGGCTTTGTCTCTAAAGATCGTGGTGAGAACTTTTCGCTTCAAAGTAGATATTCGTGACTAAGGATACTTTTTGTTCTGGACCTGTGTTCAGGTGGGGCAAAGGCGCGGGCAAAACAAGTATAATAAAAAGTCAATGCTGTTCGAACTCTTTTGAATTCTCCACGTCCTTGCGTTTGTGTATAAAGTAGTATAAAGTACATATATATAATACATTACTTTTTAGGGTTCCATAGTGAACAAGGAACATTTAGTCACAGAATAATAAATAATACTAATGCAGAAGCGTTTCTTAACTAAAGTTTAATCAAATAAATTTGAAAACTAAAGTCTTCAACTAGTTGACACGCTCGTTTGATTCTCGTGGCAGTGCACGATTCGTTCGTCATATTGCAAGTCTTTATTACAACAGCTGCATTACGTGAAACAGAGCGTTGTATAAAAATCATAACTTTCTTAACAATCATTAGTTCCTTTAAAGAAGACATTGAACAACTTAGCAGTGGGGCGTGTCTCAGATGGCGCCCACAGTGATTGACGACCGTCAGACCGTCAGACCGTCCGCGGTCACGGCCGTAAACTTGGACCAACTTTCAGATTCAAAACCATTTCAAATCCGCAGTCCCGAGCTTAGCGCAAATCCTATTCTCCGGACGTAAATAACGTTATGGTGCGTTGAAGGGTAGTAAAACGTCACTACCAAACAATTATGCAGCAGTGTGTTAATGTTATACATGTGGGTGCCGTGCATATCTGTACATACCTACGCAGATATCGAGATACGAGTATTACATTGTTATTCGGCCGTGGGCTTCTATGAAGAGAAAAATGACGCGTGTTTCGTGCCTGAGCACTCGATGCGGAATGCGTCCGCGGCGATTGTGTGGCCACGGCCACTCACGCTCACGTTGCCGGTCCTTCGACTCGCGCCCAAAAAACCGACAAAACATGGAACGATGGGCAAGACGAGGAGCAGGAGGAGCGGCAAGACGAGTAACGTTGCCACACTACGTCTCTGCCTACTTTTCTCGCTACTTCCGACGACACTCGACGAGTGTGGGGCAGGGGTTTAAGGTATTAAGATAGTGAATTGATGATCCACTTAGTCTCCATTAGAGCGCAGTCAAATTCTAAGTCAAATATCTTTACTTGTAGACACTTACATCGATATATTACTATTAGATTAATCGGTGATTTGTTTCAAAATTAGATACTGTCAGATATTAAAGTATATGTATATCCTCTTTTTACTGCTCTTCGTAAAGTGCAAGGGCGAACGTAAAAACGAATCTGAATGCACTCAATACTCCAGAGCCGTGTAATATACAGGTCCACACGGCCCGATGCAACTCGACACGAATTTCTGTGGAGGGCTGAAGTAAATGCACATGCTTACAACAAGCTGCCGAGAGAACTCAGGGACATTCGAAGTGCACTGACATTAAAAAAAAAATATTTATTAGCGAATAATTTCTATAGTCTTGACAATTTTTACAAAGGCAGAGAATTAATCATCATCATCAGGTCATTTTAGTCTCCACTACAGGAGCACGATCCTCTCTGGTCCGTCCCAGACAGAAGGAGGATTTGGCCTACACTCCCCACGCTGGCCAGACGGGTTGGGGAGGCCTGATCGATGTTTGGTAATGTATTTCCCTTAGTCGCCTTGTACGACATCAACGGGAAGAGACGGAGTGATTCTATTCTAGTCTGCCGGAAACCTCACGACAGAGAATTAATATGATTAGACAATTACTTATATTAATTGCTATAAATCTCTTAAAAGCAATTATAAATATTGATTAATATGTGTGAACGACTTACGACTATTTGTCTTGGTCTGGGTGTTTTATATGTATGTACCCATAGTACAAGCTTTGCTTAGTTTAGGACTAAATGACAATGTATAATCCAGGAACATAATTTTCAGCGAAATTTATTGAGCTTATAAAATCGTCCGGTCGTTCTGTCTGTCCGTCCTGAAACTCAAAATTTCGAAATTCTGACTTCGGATTCGTGTAGAGCATCAATAAGTAGCAATGTAAAGTGACCTTGGTTTTCCGATATCAATTCGGGAAAGTGGCCAAAATAAATAATATAAATAAATTTCGCTATGGTGGCGCATGCTGCGCGTCCGATGTTTTTATTTATTTTATTGATTCTGATCGCTGCCATGCCATCGCTGTAGCAACTCCTTCCTTTCCGGTGATCTCACTCACTCGCAAGAACACAACAACTCTCAAGGCAATTTCTCGGGGGCCGAGCTTTCGACTTGAACTTTCTACGAGCTCAGTGGTCGAATGGTTAACAGTGGCCACTTTGACTGCGAGGTCGCGGGTTCGATCCCCGCACATGACAAACATTTGTGTGCATGAACATGTTTGTTTGTCTTGGTCTGGGTATTTTCTATGTATTATAAGTATGTATTTACAAAAAAAAAATGTATTTATGTACATTTATCAGTTGTCTAGTACCCTAAGTAATAGTACAAGCTTTACGCTTAATTTGGGACTAGATGGTGCTGTGTAAAATTGTCGAAAAATATTTATTTTTATTTATTTTATTTTATTTATTTGCCATATTGCTGTCTCTTATATTGTTTAGTTGAGCTTCACTTGTCTAGCCATCTCTTTAGCTGGCTAGACAAGTGAAGCTCAACTGCCGTGCACCATGTAACCACAAACACCGTCAGTCAAGTCACCGGTTACAAAATTGCCGACACGTTCGTACGAACACGGATGTTCGTCAGTACGAACATCAATCAATTTACTAAAATACAGCCGTAATCCCTCCGAGTTCCTTGTAAGATCGCTTGTTGCTGACACGTTGCGTGATCGATCCGCTTCGCTAGTACATTTATCTTGTTATGATCATGTACATCGCCTTCAAGAGCGTTGCTTCTCACTACTATGTAAGAAACTTTTAACGTTTTAAGAGTCCATATTGTTCCGATAGTTTATTCAAGTGTTAGTTTGCAAAAGATTTTTTATTTTGTACAAATTACCCAGCTGTATGGCCTGTTCGAGGTAGACATACCGCCGCAATCAGAGACTTCAATTAAATTTAAATGACAATTAAGTCTGGAGCATCCTTGTCTTATGGTTAGTGGTAGACAGAGACAAAATTGATTTAATTGTCATTAAAGTTTGTTTAAGTGATGTCTCTGAGTGCGTCAGACAGTCTTTAACCACTTAATTAGCTGCATTCTCTACGATAACCGGCTTAGGGATCACAAAGTCGTTGTACATAACTTTCGTTGTGTCAAAAATGATTACTAGCCCCACAGATTGATAAGCAGCATTGAAATTGTGGGGGTGACATGCCTTTGACTTACCTTCGCTGTATCTAGATAGGCTTAGATGGCTAGTTTTGGACGCGGATAATAATAGCTTTTTCGTAATCACGCGGACGGTAGATTGTACTTTGTTGTTTTCTTTACAATCTGACGCAATGTATGAATGTGGTCCACGGTACTGTAGATTTTACGAAACCCAGGCTGAGTTTCGTAAAAGCAGGGTTCCGGTGGCTGGTACTCGTCGAGCGTACGAGCGAGACGATTCGTAGAAACCCTTGAAAACAGAAACACGTGAATCGGAGCGAAATCAGCCTGTATTACTTCGATAAGAATTTATAACCCTTTCTGAAGAACAAATCCACCAAATTCCTGATCCACGCGGCTGATGCGGTCCCTTTATGAATGAAGGAATTAAATAGATGTTATAGTTAATTTAGAACCGGAGTTCCTCCAGTTTTCAACAGTTCAGTTGTCAGTTCATCTTAACCGGTAACCTTACTATTTTTAAGCTGTTCAAGGACTATCCTAATCTCACCCATGCTGATGTCTGAAGAGTCTTCGGTGTAGTGTCAGGATAACAGAGTTCGGCGATCACCTGCACGAATAAGCGGTGTAGGTGCATGTGCAACATAAAGTTTGCCATAAAATCTTTATACTTTCACCAAGATTTCTGGCTTCGAATAGACGATCCTGCCATCCTCTGGCTTGAGCTCCGACACACAATAATATCTGATGTTAACCCCTATTTTTAGATTAACTTCATATTTTCGCTAGCAAAATTGATATCTTCTATTAAATAATAATTTATTAAGCTAAAGAAGTTTGCCACAAACCCGAAACCCTTTTCACTGCTTCAAAAAACTTGGTCTGAATCCATTGCAGATTAGGCGGTAAGGGCCTAAAACCAACCTTGCATCTTAAAACGATTGTAATGTAAATCGGTATTTCCGGAACATGGATAGCAGAATAAATGTTCAAAATTACAGCACCGCAGATACCCAGTGAATCATATTCAGCGGAGAGGCTCGGCTACACTATGGTATATTTATGTAAATGCGAACAAAACGGCCGGTGGGACCACAGACCACAGCAGATTATAGACCAGTACGTCAATTTTGTTTAAACAGCCGACGTTGACAGTCACTGTCTATCAAAACCACACTGTCAGTCCATCGTCTCTTTGACGAGCGTCGAATAGCAAGCAATGTCTACTTTGACTCCGAGGTCGCGGGTTTGATTCCCGCACAAGACAAACTTTTGTGTGCATGAACGTGCATGTATGTCTAGGTCTGGATGTTTTCTATTTATTTACAAAAAAAATGTATTTAAGTACATTTATCAGCTGTCTAGTACGCCTAAGGTAGCAGTTTGACTGATGCGGAGGTGATCGCTAGTCTTCATACACCACAAAAGGTACAGTGTGATTTTTTCATGTCGGGGTATCAAACACAGCTCGTCTTAAATTAAAAGATTATCGTAGCTTATTGACACTTGCAATACAAGACAATTTAATTCCTCGCGCGCTAGTACTGCTAACGCATACTGCGTGGTACTTCTTCAGATGGAAAATAATAAAAAATACAACAAATACCACACATAATTATGATGATCACAAATACCTCACCCACTCACAGGAAAACTCTTTTAGTTGCCCTAATCGGCACCGGTTTTGTATGAGTTAGAGAGATCGCTTCAGTCTTGCCCATACAATAGTGTTAGATATTTAAAATCCGTAGTGAATAGCAGTTGAGCTTCCCTTGACTAACCAACTCTCTAGGCTTTTAATGCCTTACTTGCCATGTTACTATCTGCCACATGGCCAAGAGGGGAAATCATATTCCAAAAGCTTCCTGCTCCTACTAATATGTTCTGTTTAAATTCGTTGTAATTTCTAAGGCAGCCGCAGTTTTACCCCCGGGATTGTAGTGGACTTCGTTGTTCATTTTTTGGTGGTGACCGATGGTTAATTCTGTGTACACAGGAGACACGGTGGTGGGAATGTGTGGTGGGCCCCCGTTCAGTCCTCCCCACTTATGTCCATTCATTCGCTAGAACCTCGTTCGTGAATCAACAGATTATAAAGCCAATAGAGGTGTGAAATGTAATGTAATACACAGCTTGTAGTGAACCCGCTGGCCGGCGAGTGTGAAACTAGAAACGTTATTTGTGTGTGTTTTTTTGATATGAGATGCAAACGAGCATGTAAGTCACATGGTGGAAAGCAATCACCACCGACCATGCAGATCAGCAACACAAAGGGGTCGCTGATCCGTTGCAGCCCTCTAAGGGAAATAAAGACTCTGTTCTTAATGGCATGTGATCCCATGTCGTAGTTGTTCGGAAACACCGCTGAGGGAAGTTGATTCCACAGTTTCACCGTTCGTGGTATAAAATGTCTTAGGAAACGTACTGTATGTACTGACTTGTATTATGTAATCTGTATAATGTCACATATCAGATCTTCCACCAATGCTCTGGCCGTTTCTACAAATCGTGTTTTTTTTTATACTACGTCGGGTGGCAGACAAGCATACGGCCCGCCTGATGTAAAGCGGTTACCGTAGCCATATTAACGCTTGCAACATATAATATTGCTCGCGCGCCGTTACCCCCGCTGCCAACGCAGCATCTCCTTCCTTTTTTTCTGGTGACCTCACTCACTCGCAGGAACACAACAACCCTCAAGGGAATTGTTATATGGCTGCGGTATTCTGTGAGGTTGAGGAACAGTCCCCAGTCGGGTAGCTTACAATTACGCTCCCTACCTCTCTTTTCGCCAGAGCTTCGTTTGTCAGTCAGCAGGGTGCACCACGTGCAGGTGAAGTTGGCTTTGGTTCAAAGATCTTGATGAACCACTTACACCCCAAACGTGGTGTTGCGTCACCACGCCATATTGTAATAGTTTGTTTCCAAGTACACTAAACGTGTGGTTTCCGGCAGACTAGAATAGAATCACTCCGTTTCTTCCCGTGGATGTCGTACAAGGCGACTAAGGAAAATCATTATCAAATATCGATCAGGCCTCCCCAACCCGTTTGGCCAGCGTGGGGAGTGTAGGCTAAATCCTCCTTCCGTCTATGACGGACGAGAGAGGGTTGTGCTGTAGGGAGACTAAAATGGACCTGATGATGATGACACTTAACGTAAGAAACCGATATGATACACATATCCAGACACACCACAACACCCTACTGACTTTCTAGCTTTAGTTTAGCGAGTCGATTTCGAACATTGAATTGTTGTACTGCTGTATTGTGTACTGTGGCGAAACTTTGCCGCGGCATTATACAAAGCAAGTGGAATTTACATTTTTGTTCACGATCTTTTCAACTATTCACATCCAGGACGCGAGTGGCGCTGCAATTTCGCTCGTTATAACAAGTGTCGCGTTCTCTTGCCGCCAGAGTGGTGTTTGGATAACTTTTTTTAAAGGGAAATGAAGCGACTTCAATGAAAATTTCACTGACTTACACCTAAATTTTAGTGTGCGGACTGATTTCTTATAATCTTAATTTGTCCGACTGATATAATATATATATACATACTAGTTGGCCCGGCAAACGTTGTTTTGCCATAAAAAATAGATAACAACCTAATCTTAGACCTACTGAATATGTATATAAAATTTCATAAAAATCGGTCAGGCCGTTTCGGAGGAGTTTGGTAACTAACATTGTGACATGAGAATTTTATATACATTAGATAATGAAAGGTAGGTTTTACACGGGAATACAGACGAGCCCAGTCGCAATATGAAATATCCTTCCTTTTTGGTGACATACAACAACATAATACAACAGCCCAAGGGAATTGTTACTTGGCTGCAGTATTCTGTGAGGTGGAGGTACTTCCCCAGACGGGCAGCTAAAAATATACGCTATGCCCTACCTCTCTTTACGCCAGAACCTCATTTGTCAGTCAGTAGGGTGCACTACATGCAGGTCAGGTTGGCTTTGGTTCAAGGATACTGATGAACCACTTACACCCCAAACATTAAAGACTATATTATTTAATTGAGCAGACAGTACGAAGCGTAAATGAATATTCATTATTTTAAATAAATACACTTTCATCACTGTGTATTCTTTTAATATCCAACGCGTGCCCAGACTTCAGTACACAGGCACAGATGAACAATTTTCATCGCACGTCGCTGATCGTAAACTCAGCATTACGAGTCCACGGTTTATAATAAAAACAGATTCATATACAAGCTTATCCCATAGTACAAGCTTAGCTTAGTTTGGGACTAGATGGCAGTATGTAATTTGTCTTGGAATATTTATTTATATATTTAGTGCTTACATATATCATCTAAATGAATTGATTTTTTTTTATACGACGTCGGGTGGCTGACAAGCATACGGCCCGCCTGATGTGAAGCGGTTACCGCAGCCATATTAGCGTTCGCAACATAAAATATCGCTCGCGCGCCACCACCCCCGCTGCCAACGCAGCATCTCCTTCCTTTCTGGTGACCTCACTCACTCGCAGGAACACAACAACCCTCAAGGGAATTGTTATTTGGCTGCGGTATTCTGTGAGGTGGAGGTACATTCCCCAGTCGGGTAGCTTACAATTACGCTCCCTACCTCTCTTTTCGCCAGAGCTTCGTTTGTCAGTCAGCAGGGTGCACCGCGTGCAGGTGAAGTTGGCTTTGGTTCAGAAATATTGATGAACCACTTACACCCCAAAATGTAATGAATGGGAATATTTATTCTTCTTCTTCTTTGTCGCTTCACCCTTGCCAGAGTGGTCGTGGTTATCATGATGAGGCAGCAGCTCGCCTCACGACGTCTCGCCACCTCTGCCTGCTGGTCGGCAATCGGGCACATTCGTGTACTGGGGCGCCCACCGCCGCCTTCACCTGATCGGTCCAACGCATGGGGGATCTGCCCCGTGGTCATGTGCCTTCAACCCTCCCCTGCACAACATGTCTCTCTATGGAGTCGTTTCCGCGGCGATTAACATGTCCAAAGAACCGCAAAACACGGCTCTGCACCAAGGTGGATATATTTATTATGTATTTATTATTCTCAATAAAGTAGATCAACTCAATAAAGTACCTAGTAGGGTGTACGTTAACGAGGTTTTTTAATTCTTAAAGTGAAAACTCTTTCAGGCACGCTGAACACATTTTGTGGCTTGTGAATGCATGGCAAGATGAAACTGCGCCTTTATAACGCGTTAGGCCTCTTGTACACGCTTGAACATGTCGTTTCTACACACGACCGCCCACGACCCGTGTACACTGCTTCCACGCTAACCAAAAAAAAATCTTGTCCGCGCTAGACGCGACGCGCGACGTTTTTGCTGCAGTGCGGTGGTTTTCGTGCCTAGATCCGACAAAATTCTTGTCTAGCGCAGACAAGACTTTTTTCTTGGTTAGCGCGAAAGCTGTGTACACAGGTTCGTGTGAAGAAACTACACGAATTCTTGCATAGGCCCGGCGACTTTTCTTAGCGTGTACAAGAGGCCTTACGCTCGGCTATATGTAGTCGTATAACACTCATTCGGGTAAAGTAGTATTCAAAAAAGGCAGCTTGTCCTGCCCCATTAATTGTTTCATATAAAAAAATAAACATTTCTACCCATAAAAGTCATCAAAATTTTCTCGCACATCTGCTAACATCAGTCGATGACGAATAAACAAAACGACATCATTTGCCCACGTTAAACAAACAGCATGCGTGTGGTAAAACGTCACATAATTACCAATAGCACCATTCAAACTCCGCGGACATTAGTCAAAGCGGCTGTTTGCAATAAGCACCAAATATCGGGACAAATGGAGTACGCAGACTTTTGGGAGCGGCGCAAGAGTTAGCTTATAGCGATTGTAGGTAAACATGAATATATCCATATTTATACGACGCGTTCGCCACGAACTGAATCCTCGCGATTATTTTCTATAAGATACTTGTGGTTATTAACTGTCTGTTATACTAGCGCCTGATTTTCGTAAACAAGCATACTGCTCGCCTGATATGAAGCGATTAAAGTAACCATATGAACGCTCGAAATATTAAACATTGCTCGCCCTGCTACCATTGCAGCTCCTTCCATTCTGGGGACCTCACTCATTTGCAAGAATACAACAACCCTCAAGGGAATTGTTATTTGGATGCGGTATTCTGTGAGTCGGGCAGCAAAAAATTACGCCCTACCTCTCTTTTGCCAGCCTAGTTAGTAAATCTACAGGTTGCACCACGTGCAGATGAGAATGAATTTGACTTCAAGATGATGGTGAAGTAGAACACTAAAAAAACACCCCAAAGTTGGTCTTTGGGGTGTTTTTTTTTGTTCTAGGGTTTTTGTAGTTCTTTAACCACTTCAATAGCTGCAATTCTCTACGATAACCGAGCTAGGGATGACAAAGTTGTTGTATATAACTTTCGTCTGTTGAAATTCATTCCCAGCCCCACGGATAAAGATACAGCTCCAGCGATTCAGACATTATGATCATGTTGTCAGCAAACCAGAGGTGTGAGGAGATGTACTCGCCATTCACACTGATGCCCCTTTTTGTCCAGTCCATGGTTTTAAATACGTCTTCCAAAGCAGCGGTAAATAGTTTAGGGGAAATAATATCCCCTTGACATCCATTGTTATTGTTGTTGTATAATAGTTTCTGAAAGGCATGTGTACAAAATTTTAAATGTAGTATTGTAGTGTACATATTTTTCAGAATGCTTTATAACATAATAGTCTATTTTACTGTTTTATAGCATATTTATTTTTGTTCTTTCTGCGCAGACAACGTTTGGGTGGTTCACTAGTTTATAGTATACTAGCGACCCGCCCCGGCTTCGCACGGGTGCAATGCTGATACTAAATGTACTACAGAAGGTCTTTGCGCTTTGTCCTATCCAGTCCTTCCCCAGTTATAGGCACACGCCGCCGGCTCCGCGGCCGGTACCGCCACAGCCGTTATGTCCCTGCATTTTAAATGTGTAATATCTTCTAAACTATTCATTTAAATTACATGCTGTGAAGGGCCATATTGATCTATATTAAATGCGCAATGTATTTAAGGTACTTAATTGGATAAGGATTAATTCTGTATTGCTTAAAATCGCTTCGTAAATAAGGCATTATTTCTTGTAAAAAGCAAAGGATAAAATAACGGTTATTGTGTGTTACCACTAAGAGATAGACATATACCATCGCGAACTTTTTTGTAGACCATTTTAAGGTGAACAATACTGTACTACATTATTTTGATCTATCTCGTTGGGTTCAGCCAGCGTTTGCAATGAAAGAGCAAAAAAATGTGTTTATTTACGACATCACATTAGAAACCTCTAAATTATCAGTGTTTTTCTACTATGTTATGCATATATTATACATATAAACTTTCCAGTTGAATCACTCTATCTATTAAAAAAAACCGCATCATAATCCGTTGCGTAGTTTCAAAGATTTAAGCATACATGGGGACATAGGGACAGAGAAAGCGACTTTGTTTTATACTATGTAGTGAAGTAGGACAACGTACCCTGTACCCAGTGGCGGATCAACGTATAAGCATTGTAAGCACTGGTTTCCAGGGGCCCCTATCCAGGTTATATAATACTAATAAAAAATTGAGCCATGAACAAATGAGAAATGAGACGGACAAAAACAAACACACTTTTGCATTTATAATATTAGTAAGGATTCCTATCTTCCAAATTCAAGCTACAGAGGGCCCACATGAGCTCTATGCTTAGGGCCTCAGAATGTCTTAATCCGCCACTGCCTATACCTAACAGCTAGTGCGCCCCGTGTGCCAACCTTCCGGTTATATCACGGGGATCCGAGTCTCTCGTCCAGTAAACCAACCAGACGAGAGGACCTTTACTGCTCCGCCTTTGCGCTCGGTAAACCAACCGAGCACGCAAGTGGAACAGTAGCAAGCAGGTCTTACTCCGCTTTTACCTGCATGCAGGCTACTTACGTACTCTTAAGTCGAGTAGCTCGTATATCGTATATAGTATAAGTAGGACAGTAGGATTTCTTGCAGAAGGAATAATAAGTACAGCTATATGTCGTCGTCAACCTTTATTCATCCCACTGCTGGGATAGGGATTTCTCCTCACCCGAAGGGGTTTAGAGCATACTCCATCACGCTGCTCAACTGCGGGTTTGGCGGAGGCCAGGTTTTTCAAGCCACTTTAAAGGCCACTGACTTGGCTTAACGACTGTCACCTAATGACAATAGCCGGGACAGACGGCTTGACATGCCCTCCGAAGCACGGTGGAGCTCGAGGTAATATAAACCCATCCATAGACAGCGCTACGGTCGACGTTGCTTAACTTGCGTGATCGATTAGAATGACACGCGCAACGATGCCATCGAGCTGCGTAATCTAACATTACAGTTGTAAATGTAATGTTTATATGGATGTGTTAGGCTGTGTTCGGTGTGAACTGGTTTGTGTGTTTGTTTGTAAATCTTTATTGCACTATAACAGTAATACATACACTTACACGAAATATTAACCACTAGTACAATGGCGGACTTATCCCATCAGGGATCTCTTCCAGTCAACCACGGAATACAGGAGACACGAGTTTTCTCGGGGCAGGTAAATTTAGCACATTTTAAAATAAAAAATTGGTTGCCTGTAAAGTCGGTATACGGGCGAAAGTTTTACGTGACAACGACTTTGAGTGGTAAAATGTTTTCGAGTGGAAGGGACGCATGCCTTTCACTTTTTATGTCTGTCTCTCTCGCTCTTAGAAGGGACGCGTGCCTTTCACTCGCTCTCATTGTAAGCGCATAACGTGAGCCAGTTTCTTGAAGTGTCACCCGGCTAACCAATTTATAAGACGTTGTCACGTCAATAATGACAATGTAAACATACCTTAAAGTTGGGAGATATAAATCATTACATACTAGTAGAAGTTTAATTAGCACTTTATTAGTTTCTGATACACGTACACTAATATTACTTAAGACTCCGTGCGTCCAGTTTGGGGTGTAAGTGGTTCATCAACATCTTTGAACCAAAGCCAACTTCACATGTGTACGCGGTGCACCCTGCTGACTGACAAACGAAGCTCTGGCGAAAAGAGAGGTAGGGAGCGTAATTGTAAGCTACCCGACTGGGGAATGTACCTCCACCTCACAGAATACCGCAGCCAAATAACGGTTCCCTTGAGGGCTGTTGTGTTCCTGCGAGTGAGTGAGGTCACCAGAAAGGCAGGAGATGCTGCGATGGCAGCGGCGGTGGCGGCGCGCGAGCGATATTTTATGTTGCGAGCGTTAATATGGCTACGGTAACCGCATCACATCAGGCGGGCCGTATGCTTGTCTGCCACCCGACGTAGTATAAAAAAAAAAGTTGCTGCACGAGAGAGTATTTTTCCATTCGCGTCGAATTACTCGCTGTCGCCCATCATTTGCACCACACGCCATCAGCACAAACAAGCATCGATCTTGACCGATGACGTGCGGTTGTTTGCGGCTCCGCTCCGCACCTCTAATGTGTAGGAAGCGGAGATAAATTGTTATTGATAAGCTGCTATCCAAGTTTGACTGCGTTTTTAACGAGCGTAGTTGTAACGAGCCGGGAGCGGGCCGAGAGGTTTGCGGAGCGGTGCACTATGGCTGCAAATGACTACCATTTATCATAGTGAATAATGAGTTCGCTGTTAACTGGTGGGTACTTCGTGTGTGGAAAAAAAATAAAAAATATTATAAACAAATATTACGGGAAGGGGTCAGGTTTATCAATAATAAATTTGAGCTGGTAATAATCGTCTATAATTAGAGCAGTATATCTACAAAGTACTTACAGGACAAATGTCTGTATAACTGCCTTTATTACTAAAACCAAACAATGGCGGTAATTTTGTTACTCGTAACAATATTCCATAATACTGTAATTACTTTTATTAAACCTTGCAAGTATTGAAATGGACACTGACCATCGGACTGGTCCACAGGTTATAACGAGCGATGGTGATGGTGGGGTTTCTCTGCGGGATCGGAACCGGAACGAAGAAATTCTACGGAGAACTAAAGTTGTCGACATAGCCTTCAGAGTTTGCAAGCTGAAGTGGCATTGGGCCGGTCACATCTGCCGAGTAGGTGATAGCAGATCGGGGGAGGAAAGTATTAGAGCGGCTGCGGACGGCGGAGGATCGTATCTGGTGGAAAGCATTGGAGAAGGCTTATATCAAGCAGTGGGTAAATACAGAATGATGATGAAATAATTATTATAAATATTATAACAAATTACTGATCTATTGTTATTTATTATATCTTTAGGGGGAACTAATTCATGTGACTATTATATCCGCCAGACGACCAGCCGGTGTTGCCACTGGTTAATAATACCAATACAAAAGATTGAGTCATTTAAATACATAAGGCAGCACGTAAACACAGTACAAGAAAACCCCTTTTGCTGTGGCTCCTCAATTCCAGAACACACCCCTTACCATCGCCAAAAGCATTGGGATTCTCGGAGTTGAAAAGAAAGGGAATTCATCCTCACATATTAGAGCCTAAGTGGTCGCGTACTGTGCTATTCCTGAGAAGTTTTCTCCCGCGTACTGTCAAGTTGGGGAATGAACTGCCTGTCGAGGTTTTCTCAGGAGACTACAGCATGGGGTTCTTCAAGAAGGGTGTGAAGAGGTTTTTACAGGGTCGGCTACGCGCGTGTGATGCCCTTGGTGTTACACCCGTTCATAGGCTACGGTGACCGCTTTCCATCAGGCGGGCTGTATGCTTGTTTGCCACTTTTGTGGTATAAAAAAAAGTAATAGTACTACCTTCAATATGGCCACTCCGTTCCGCTCTCTCGTGTCGACCTCACCTCCCCTCTGAGACGAATCTGGAACAGTTTGTATGGCACCGCACGCACACATGCTCATTTACGCGCTGCGCAGACGCCATTGTTTATGTTGTAGTAAACAAAACGACTTTTGTATAGAGTGGCCGGGTTGTGCCGTAAGCTTGTCTGACGACCGGCGTTATTTTTTACTACGTCGGGTGACAAACAATCATAAGTCACGTCTGATATGAAGTGGTCCGTATGCCATATAAACGCTTGCAACACCCCCGCTGCCATCGCAGCAACTCCTAGCTTCCTGGTAACCTCACTCACTCGCAGAAATGTAACAACCCTCATAGAAACTGTTATTTATTTATTTATATGAGAGGGGGGCAAACGAGCATGTGGGTCACCTCATGGAAAGCAATCACCACCGCCCATGGAGATCGGCAACACCAAGGAGGTCACCGATCCGTTGCCAGCCTATATTCCTTCCTTTCTTTCTTGCTGGTAACCTCACTCACTCGCAGGAATATAAAAACCCTCATAGAAATTGTTATTTGGGCCATTAATAATAACGCTATGCCCGTTGGTCCCTCAGCAGGGTGCAACACGTGTTGCTAAAACTAGCTTTGACTAAACAGTTGGTGGTGAATCTTAGATTAAAACAAAAAGGGGAAGATACGGTACCTAGTCCACAGACCTAGTCGCAGCGCATGAGATAACAAAACTGCGTCTAGCTGACGCACTATCGTCAGTCATTAGCGGAACCTTGTTTCGTGAACACGTCCCGTTTCACTGCGCGTTTGAACACTTTTATGCGTCTCCAATCGTCAGAATGCCTTCTTATTCATTTGACAAGTGCCTGAATGGTTGAGATTCAGGGAAACAAAAAAAGCCTACTGGAATTATCTTTCATGCGTAAGTATTTAAAAGAATTTGAAATTATATTAAATCTTCTTTAAAAAATATAATGCAATGGTTTGTAAAAACGAGATAGAATATACGAAAACGCGCACGAGTGTTACATGTGGGTGCGTACCAGTGATTGATATTGTTATTTCGTTCGCACTACAGTTTGAGCACGCATTCCTGTCTCTGTCATTGATTACAATATACACGACAATTTGAATGTATCTGTGGGGGTAAGTTTTTGCATGTAGTTGTAATTAGCACAGTTGTCGAATAATCGATGTAAGGACATACCGTATCTTCCCCTTTTAGTTTTAATCTAAATGGTGAACCACTTACATCCGAAAGTGCGCCACGCCCCTACGGCCCCTACGGCCCGCCTATAGGCTGCATACTGCATGTTATCTAGAATTACTTATATATACAGATATAGCATCCCCGCTATTAAAGTGTCATCATATCATATATCATCCGCTTACGTGTGATGACCGCACATCATTGCGCCCTTCTGTAAAGTGGGGGGTACTTCCCCAATCGGACTAGACATACCCCATCTCACTTCCGCCAAAACCCTATTTGTTAGACGACAGGGTGGGCCACGTGCAGTTGAGACATTGCCTGTCATGATAGTGAGCCATTGACTCCTCAATTTTTGTATTGCAAGCATTTCTTGACTGCGGTAACCGCTTCACATCAGGTGGGCCGTATGCTTAATGCCGAGTACATCTTTCAGTCAATTTCAACGCTTTCAGGATATGCTGCAAATTATATATAATAATGAAAATGCATGAGCATCAATCCGAATACTTCCAAGCCGCACTCAGAGGTTCAAAGGCTGACAAATTAAAGACTCGCTGACATGCCCCTAGGGTTGCGGTTTCACTATCAGCGGAGCAATATGATGACCAGACCCCTTACCACTAACTCTTATTGCGATTCAATAACTGAATAGAATGCTTATTCATTGGTATAAATAAGCATTCTATTCAGTTATTGAATCGCAATAAGAGTTGCTGGTAAGTGGGCGAAATAGAGTCGCTTTTTCATTGGTATGAATAAGCTTTCCATTCAGTTATTGAATCGCAATAAGAGTTGGTGGTAAGTGGGCGAAATAGAGTCGCTTATTCATTGATATGAATAAGCTTTCTATTCAGTTATTGAATCGCAATAAGAGTTGGTGGTAATGGGGGCTGTATTTTAAAAAGTTTTTATTTATTTATTTAATTATAATTACTTTTATTTAGTTTGACGTGTTCTGATGTCTGTAAACAAATCTTTGAAGTAGAATTTGACACCACTTCACATACACACACACCTTGAGAAACACAGTAAGTAAACATTTTAGTTTATTTTTTTAACAAGTAATAAAAGCTTGATTTTTTTAGAAAATAAAAACCTTTTGTTAACTCTTGTTTACGTCTCGTTAAAGTCTGACAGATACTAAACAAACACGGTTATTTATTTATACATACCTGTTTATATATACATTTTCACCAGAACTTCATTTGAACTCACATCCCAAAATCTTAATTACCAAAGTACAAGTAATCCACGTCACATCCGTTAAACGCTATCAAAAAGACCGTAGATTAACCGGCCGACGAGTGGCGTCAATTTATCGTGGCTCAAAGCTTTAAGTGCGGCCGGAGTGGGTCCAGGCTGCATAAACACGGAGTCCCTATCTCACTGGAGCCTAGATATCTATGTTGTCCTATATCCCGTTGGCGCTACTACCATGTCAAGTTGTCTTGATTAGTTTTTAATATACTAGCTAACCCGCGCAACTTCGTCTGCGTGTGAGAAGGAGAGTCAAGACTTGACTCTCAACCTATTTAGAGTTTTGTTAAAACGGGTAATAAATTGAATATTTTCGTAAAAAGAGTTTCATTTTAATAAAAAATAAATAAATATCTATGACCTTAACTTAAACAAGCAAAAAGTTTTAACTGCGAATGTGTTTTAATCAACAATCGTTTAAGTTCCTTAAAACACATTTAACTGTTATAAAATCCCGGAATCAGATTAAGTAATATAGTGTTAAGTCACTTAATGTACTTTTTGCGAATACAATGACGTATTCCACATTTTCAACAAACGAATATCTCAGATTTTAGAAAAACTAGCAAGTTTTTTGTCTACATATGATACTTATCAGTATGCCACTCATTATTCCTTTCATAAAAAATAGAACAGAAGCGTTAGATATAATTTTTTTCAAACAAATAATTGTTATTAGGTTTGAAATTTTTAGACGCCATTTTCTCGAAATGAAATCCATGTGGGTTGACATATTGTTGCTTATCAGCATCCAAGTGGAATGTAGGGTTACCATTAAATAGATAAATAAATATTTCTGGACAATTTACACAGCGCCATCTAGTCCCAAATTAAGCGCAAAGCCTGTGTTATGGGTACCAGACAACTGATAAATGTACTTAAATACATTTTTTTTTTTTGTAAATACATACTTATAATACATAGAAAACACCCAGACCAAGACAAACAGACATGTTCATGCACACACATATTTGTCTTGTGCGGGAATCGAACCCGCGACCTCGGAGTCAAAGTGGCCATTCCTAACCATTCGACCACCGAGCTCGTCTTATTAAAAAGGGAAAGCGGAAGACAATCTTAAAAGATATGCATATGCTATCGGGGAGGCTTTTTTAGAACTTTTTAAGAGTAACAATTCCGCTAAACATGATTGTTGCGTAATTTTAACTGTTTACGCAGCGTACGCAGCGGAAGCTCGTAAAAGGAAGATTTTTCCCTCGTTTTTGCAACATTTTTTATATTGCTGCTCCGCCAATTGAGGCGGAGTCTTAGTGTGATATAATATAACATTCTTTTCCCTTCCCCTCCCCCAGCCTTCCCCGATAGATGGACTATCTATTACATAGTCATTAAGTCTTTAATCATCATTATAGCCAAATAACAATTCCCTTGAGGGTTGTTGTGTTCCTGCGAGTGAGTGAGGTCACCAGAAAGAAAGGAAGGAGATGTTGCGTTGGCAGCGGGGGTGGCGGCGCGCGAGCAATATTTTATGTTGCGAGCGTTAATATGGCTACGGTAACCGCTTCACATCAGGCGGGTCGTATGCTTGTCTGCCACCCGTCGTAGTATAAAAAAAAAAAAAAAACATGTTTATACTGACCTCCACCAACTGGTAATTGAACAGCATGGTCAAAGTACACTCTAAACCCCTTCGCTTGAAGGGATAATGTTATGTATATTATAAGGACACTGATATGGTTTTCTATTATAAAAGGTGACACCGCACTAAGCGGCACTATGCTAGTAGGCATCCCGGGCGTATTTCCCCTTTGCTACGCTTCACTGTGGGGTCAGGATGATTTTCAAGTGCATGTGTCCCTACTTACGTAGAAAGGTGGGGCTATTAAAATCTAACCTTACAACTCCACTTACGTTTTTGAAATACTGACCATTGAATTTACATTTATTAAAGTTATGATTTCAGTGAGTCAATCACTGAAATCATAACTTTAATAAATGTAAATTCAATGTCTATAAAATATTGAAAAGTAGATCTTTCACTATGAACATTTTAGGACACTAGTCTGCCTGAAAGTTTTTTTTTAAATTTATCGTCACCTAAAAAAAAAAAGAATTTTCTAAAATACAATGAAACCCCGATTCGAGCATGAAGATTTATCATGATTGTCGATCACACAACATACATAAGGTTATGAGTACTTAAATATCCTCTTGGAATCACAGCAGAGCATGCCAATGTGGAGTGGACACGAGACCAGAAGGCGGTGAAACATGGCGTGCTGCGTGCCATTTTTGGTCTGTTTGTTAACTATTGCCGCGCCTTGCCGTGTCACCTGCCATGTAATATGTATTACATATTAACAATAATTGATCGTGCCATGCCGCGTTGCGGCAGTCTATTGTGGCACAATCGCGCAGTGCCACTTAGTGTGGATTCACCTTAATAAATGAGTTTTTGTTCACTTTGAGAATTTCCATATAAACAGTCAACTCAATAGTAATTTAAATTTCAGTTAACTTTCACCCAATGTTACCGACCATTTAAACACAGCGTTTCAAAATTATATCTGCAAATTGTTTAAGAGGATTCGTGATGCTAACGTCAACATTGAAAACAAAGTTATAGTTTCAAACTAATATGAAAATGATAGTTCGCGAACGAATAAAGAATGAAAGTTACCAGGCACTGAAGACATCATTAAGACATCGAAGTAGTGAAATGTCACTTATCCATCCAACATTAAATAGGTACATATATAATTTGAAATCCTTAGACAAAAAAGGCAATAAACTGTTTACAACTTAGATATGTTGTATTTTGATGAATAAAGATTTATTTAACTAATATCGCTATGTATTTTCGTACGTATTTAGGTAATATATAAGATAATGTATTTATATTATTATATAGACAGTTACTTTCATATTTTTGTATAACTTTTGTCAATGCTATATAAACTACATAGTTACATACATAGCATCATATTGTTGTATAATCTGGTTTTATTATTACAAGTGTGACAATGCACCACAGAGAAGAGGGGACTCTTCTAATACAGGTTTTTAACTTAACAGAAGAGATCCCAAACCATGTAACCTAAACTTGTAATGATTAATAAAAATATTATTATCATTATTATCATGTTGTATACCACCTTGTTGCATATATATACAAAATACAAGTCTGTAATTATTTGCAAATAAATTTGCAAATAAAGCATATTCTATCTATCTATTCTATCTATGTATATTTGAGCCGTGTGGTTTCCGGCAGACTAGAATAGAATCACTTCGTCTCTTCCCGTGGATGTCGTACATGGCTACTAAGGGAAATACATTATAAAACATCGATCAGGCCTCCCCAACCCGTCTGGCCAGCGTGGGGAGTGTAGGCCAAAATAGGCCTCCTTCTGTCTAGGACAGACGAGAGAGGGTCGTGCTCCTGTAGTGGAGACTAAAATGACCTGATGATGATGGTGATATTTAAGGCTTGACAACTTTTTGTTTCCGCAGCCTCTGGACGCATGCAACACCAAGGGCATCACTTCCCGACCTTGTAAAAATCTTTTCACATATTTTCTGAAAAACCCCATGAAATAGTCTCCAATTAAAACGTGGACAGGAAGTTCATTCCACAACTTAACTAGTACACTGTACGCGACTTCTTCGGTTTAAAAGTGTAAGGTTGAATTCTCTGTCGATAGCGAGCAGGCGATTACAGAAGAAGGCTGTTGGTATCATATTTTATAAAACAATTCCTCTGGCAAAATTTGATTGTTGGCACATGAGCACTTGAGTGGAACAGTTCCACTTAATTATATTTAATTTTACCGACCGGTTTCGCTGCTAAGGCATTATCAAGGTAAACAGATGATGATGATGTGTTTCTACACAAGCGCTTTATTAAGTAAGTAGTTATTAAGTAAGTAAGTACATTATGACCTCATCTAAACACATTATACAATCGGTAGAACACAAAATCTGTCCTCAGACTTCAAGTGCATACATTTCCAAACTATGATTTTATTCAGTGTACTAGTGCCAAGGTAGCATCAGTAATCGCTTTAATCTCCAATTTTGAAATGTTATTTATTCAGAAGCAATGTCACCGGTACCAACATTAAAATATTATTTGTAAATATTCATGATGAGAGAATGCCATGTCCGCATCCGGTCCCCGTCATCCATTAAGGCACGCCCTCTGCCGAGTGGCATCGTACCACTCAATAAAGCAATATCGTTACATTTGAAATCATAAAACCATCAAATTTATTTCGACAATTCAAGATTATTATCGACGAGCTCGATGGCGTAGCGGCCAATGACGCGGCTTCGACACCAACGCTCGTGGGTTCGATTCCCACATAGGACAAACATTTGTGTGCATGAACATGTCTGTTTGTCCTGGTCTGGGTGTTTTCTGTGTATCATAAGTATGTATTCACAAAAAAAATGTATTTACGTATGTTTATCGGTTGTCTAGTACCCATAACAGAAGCTTCGCTTACTTTGGGGCTAGATGGCGTTGTGTAATTTGTCTGACAATATTTATTTATTTATTTAAAGTAAATTCTGTTTCGTAAATAATCTGTGGTTTCACTTTTACAAGGTATGGATGGGAGAAGAAAAACTTAAACCTAATTATATTTTGTCTTGATCAAATTAAATCATAAAATAAACATTCATAGTTAAATTGCTCACAGTGCCATCTAGTCCAATATTAAGCAAATCTTGTATTATGGGTATTCTGGGGTGTAAGTGGTTCATCAACATCTTTGAACCAAAGCCAACTTCACCTGCACGTGGTGCACCCTGCTGACTGACAAACGAAGCTCTGGCGAAAAGAGAGGTAGGGAGCGTAATTGTAAGCTACCCGACTGGGGAATGTACCTCCACCTCACAGAATACCGCAGCCAAATAACAATTCCCCTGAGGGTTGTTGTGTTCCTGCGAGTGAGTGAGGTCACCAGAAAGCCAGAAAGGAAGAAGATGCTACGTTGGCAGCGGGGGTGGCGGCGCGCGAGCGATATTTTTATATTGCAAGCGTTAATATGGCTACGGTAACCGCTTCAAATCAGGCGGGCCGTATTCTTGACTGCCACCCGACGCAGTATAAAAAAAATTAAAACAAAAATAAATAAATATATATATATACGAGTATATATTAGATAAATGATATTTTTGTAAGCACCAAGACAGACAGTCATGTTCATATACACAAATGGTTGTTTGTTGTGCGGAGATCGAACCCTGGTAGCAAATGAATCTACACTAGCCGTTCGACCACCGGGTTCGTCAAAATTCGTTGCAGGTTCCAGGGAAGCCGTAGAGTTATTCCTCGGACTTCATTGTTCATTATATTCTGATCACAATAAGACACGATTAACAACACCAACAAAAAAGAAACACCGGTTGCACTCCGGGAGTGCCTGCAGAAGTGAAAACTTAAACATTAACGTTGTGCATTTTTCAATTTTTTGGAATGGTTAGGGAATAATTTCGCACGAATTGCTTTATTTATCAGTATAAAAGTACTATCATTTATGTGGTAAAATACCATATTCATTTATTGCGCTATCGTACACAAACATGACAATTTATATTACATTAAAATAAACAGCAAGAACAGTCATACATTTTCGTCGCGCGGTAGAAAGAGAGGAGGATAACCCATCCTCTCCTACGTCGCGCCGGCAGTCTACTCTCCCTCCGTCTTACGAATTTTCTATCAGGCCACGTGCCTGACGCGAGTTTAACATTTTTTACCCATCCCAAAAAGTGCACAACGCTGCTAAAGAAGTTTTCACTTCAAAAATCCCTGGATATACAGGTACGCGACTCACGCACTCCTCATGTCAGTAAGTTTGAAAACGTGCTACAGATGCTTGCAATACATGAAGTATTGTGTAAGGTTAAATCTATTTTCGCATATCATTAAGTTCCAATTTTACAAGCTATTATTGAATTATTTTACTTTAACAGTCACTCAACAATTAATTTAATAAGTTGCTCAACGAATTTTGCAATTATTCTACTTTAAAAAGTCGCTCAATGATTATTATTTTAAAAGTCACTCAAAGATTTTGAGAAAGGCGGTTGAATGGAGGGGAGCCTTATGCTGGGCATTTATCGGCTGGCGAGCGGCAGGGCAGTCAGTTCGAGAACGGCCAACGAGCCACAAGTTGGCATTTTTATGGTTGTCAGTACAAAGCGACAACGAACAAGTGAGAATTAATAAAATACGTTGAAACTGCTATTGGTGTTTTGGTGTCCTTTTACATCTCAGAAGTGGAGTAACGACGAAAAAACTGCTTCCAGGTGATGGACGATAACGCTAAATCTGTTGTCGATCGACACAGACTTAAGACCCCCGAGCGACGGCATGTATCTCGCCAACATGCATCAGATACGCGACACAGTCGGTCCCGAAGCCGCAGCCGACTGAGTGACCACAGCAGTAGACGGAGTCGAAGTTTAATCCAAAAAGAAAGAGAATTGGAACGTGAAAGAGAACGACTACGTTGTCTAGAACGAGACCTGGACAGGGAACGAGAGGATCAGTTGCGGAGGCGCAGCCATCGAACATGCAGTAAACGTCCCGCCCGCCGTAGCCAGAGTCGTGGACTGCGGGGAAATGAAGATTGGAGAAATAACCGCGACGTCGGACACCAGAAAAGGTCATGTAGCCCTTCTTTCTCTTCTAAAGATCTTGCTAATATATTACTTTCAATTAAAAGTGGTTTTGCGTCACAATCGTCAAATCAGAATGCACATACAAACAAAATAGATTTTAAAAACATTCTCCCAGAATTTGATCCGTCAACCAAGAATCAACGCATTGATTCTTGGATCAAGAAAGTAAATGAATGTGCTTCCGTCTACGGTTGGGACGAGAAAACCACAGTACATTTTGCAATGCAAAAACTGCAAGGACTGGCCAAAACCTGGTACGAAAGCTTAACTTCCATTTTGTATACGTGGCCTGAATGGCAGCAAAAATTACTAAGTGCTTTTCCGTGCGAACAGAATTATGGCCAGTCCTTGGAGGATATGTTAAGAAGGAAAAGTCGTTTCGGTGAACCAATCGAAATCTACTTCTACGAAAAGCTTGCACTTTTGAACCAATGCGAGATTACGGGGAAACGTGCGGTGGACTGTATTATTCATGGTATTACCGATAGAACAGTAAAGTCCAGCGCACTGGCATTACGTTGTACTGTGCCTGATCAACTGCTGCAATTTTTGCTAAGTAACAAGGAGATTGTAAATCCTCAACAGGCAGCTTTTAATAAGACCCGCATAGGTAGCGTGAATTCCGGTACTCGGGATAATACACCATATAATCGGCCTAATTTAAAGCCAATACAAAATAATACTGGTTTTTGTTACAACTGTAAAGAAAAGGGGCACTTTGCTCGATTTTGTCCAAAACCCATTGTCAAATGTCGCCAATGCAATAAGATAGGTCACGAGAATTGTGGGCAGGAACGAGGGGGTGCAAAAGTCGATACAGCAGCCGCACAGAAAACAATGTGTATTTCAGTTTCTAACCCCAGTGCCAAATTTAACAAACAAGCCACTATAAATGGCACGTTAGTAGATGCGTTCGTAGATTTCGGCAGTGAAATCACGCTAGTAAAAAAATCTTTTGTCGCTAAATTGGGAGTAACGCATGACGGTCAGGTCACCACTATGAAAGGTTTTGGTAACGGTTTGGTTTATTCCTGTGGTACGGTAGCACTTGACATAGTTATTGATGGGGTAAGCGCAACAGTTCCGTGTAGGGTGGTCGAGGATCACTTATTAGAGAAGTCACTGTTGTTAGGGCAATCTTTCTCGGAACAGCCACATGTAATAGTTTACAAGGATGCATTTAATCTGCAATTTCATAATATTTGTACAGAACTACCCATGAACGATAATGTAGATGCTGATAATCGCGAACGTGTGGTTAGAGTTAGAACTGTAGGACATACCGTTATTCATGGTGCGGCAACCGTGATTGCAGCAACCGATGTTATGTTTACTGGTAGCATTCTCCTAGATACTAAAATTGTAGGCAAGCCTAATGAACGATACATTGTCAATGGAGGGGTATATAATGTCAGAAACGGTCGGGTAAATGTTACTGTGACACCATGCGCTATCCCGTGCACGCTTCAAAATAATTTTATTTTCTCGCGGTCCGAACGGGTCGAAATAGTTAATAGACTCATTACGCCAGATGTGGGTGTTACATTAGATCCTGGCTTTATCGATAGAATTGATCCAAGCGAAATAAAGCTGGGCGAGTCTGTCTCTGAAGAAAATAGAAACAAATTGTTTGATTTGCTTCAACGCTACGGACACTGTTTTGCTAGTGATATTACGAAATTAGGCTGTAAAGATGTTACTGAAATGAAGATAGAGATTAATAGCGATCGTCCGGTCGTATATCGACCTTACAGGCTGTCGCACGTTGAACGGGAAACAGTACGAGGAATGGTGGGGGAAATGCTACAAGCTGGGATAATAAGAGAATCTGTTTCTAATTATGCTAGTCCTATTATATTAGTGCGCAAAAAGGACGGCAATATACGCATGTGCGTAGACTACCGAGCACTGAATGCCGTTACCGTCAAGGAACGTTACCCTATGCCTATTATAGAGGACGAAATAGCTCGCTTGTCTGGTCAGGCATGGTTCATTACTTTAGATCTTATGTCTGGGTACTATCAAGTACCTATATCCGAACAATCTAAACATTTGACAGCATTTGTCACACCAGACGGACAATATGAATTTAACCGTATGCCGTTTGGTCTGGCAAATGCACCTGCAGTTTTTCAGCGAATGATGAACCATGTACTGGGATCGGCAAGATTTGATAAAGCTACTGTTTACATCGATGATCTGTTAGTATTTGGTAGAAGCCCAGAGGAATGTTTAGATAGATTAGAAGAGATATTAAGATTATTAGAAGGTGCTAACTTAAAACTTAACTTATCTAAGTGCAGTTTTCTTCGGAACACAATCGATTATCTTGGTTATGAATTAAGCATGGAAGGAATGCGACCGGGTGAAGGAAAAATCCAGAGTGTGAAGGATTTTCCACGTCCCGTTAATGTACACGGTGTTCGCCAATTTTTGGGGCTCGTGAGTTATTTTAGGAAATTTATTCAAGGATTTGCACAACTGGCCCATCCTCTGACCCAGTTATTAAAAAAGGATGT
Organism: Hypsopygia costalis; assembly: GCA_937001555.2. Classification (NCBI taxonomy): domain Eukaryota; kingdom Metazoa; phylum Arthropoda; class Insecta; order Lepidoptera; family Pyralidae; genus Hypsopygia; species Hypsopygia costalis. The sequence continues at coordinate 33,193,718 of OW443327.2, read as the reverse complement.
ACCATGGGAATGGGCGGTTACACAGGAGAATGCATTTAATGACCTAAAGGCTAGACTAGTAAATAGACCGGTGTTAGCTATTTATGATCCATTTGCGGATACAGAGCTCCACACCGACGCGAGCAGAATTGGTATTGGAGCCATTTTGTTGCAGCGACCAGAGGGTACTGATTCTTTTAAACCCGTAGCGTATTATAGTCGGCAAACGACTCCTGAAGAGAAAAATTTCCACTCGTATGAGCTTGAAACGTTAGCGGTGGTGTGTGCTCTAAAAAAATTTCGGGTGTTCTTACTCGGTAAGAAGTTCAAGATCATATCCGACTGTAGCGCGCTACGGTCCACGTTTCAAAAACGAGATCTCATACCCCGGATAGCCCGATGGTGGCTAGCACTGCAGGAATTTGACTGTACAATAGAGTATCGTCCTGGCGTTAGGATGTCCCACGTAGACGCGTTATCGAGAAATCCAACTTCTAATGAGACTCCAAACACAGAACCTATTTCGGGAGTGATGACAATCAGTAACGACGATTGGCTGCTTACTCTGCAGCTAGGTGATACAGAACTATGTAGAATTCGCGACATTCTCGGCAGCGAATTAGATTCAAAAGCATTGGAGTATATCAGGGACAATTATGTTATTCGAAATAATAAACTCTTTAGGTGTATAGGAGGCGACAAAAACAACGTTCGTTGGGTCGTTCCAAAGGGCGCACGGTGGCAGGTGTGCAGGATGAACCACGATGAGATCGGGCATGTAGGTTTTGAGAAAACCATTGAAAGCATTAAAAAGAATTACTGGTTTTCTAAAATGACACGTTTTGTAAAAAAATATGTTGGAGCATGCATCGAATGCGCATATGCTAAAAAAAGTAATAATTCACGGGAAGGTTTGCTACACCCGATCCCAAAGATTGAAACGCCTTTTCATACACTGCACATCGACCACCTTGGACCGTTTGTTAAATCGAAAAGAGGTCACACACATGTGCTGGTTGTGGTGGACTCTTTTACCAAATACTTGTTCCTGAAGCCCGTGCGTAACACAAAAACACAAAACGTTATTCGGGCGCTCGATGATATTTTCGATACTTTTAGAGCTCCAGATAGATTAATCAGTGACCGTGGTAGCTGTTTTACCTCGAACGCTTTTAAGAAATATTGTCGTGATAAAGGTATCAAACAGATATTAAACGCAGTTGCGAGTCCAAGAGCTAACGGACAGGTTGAGCGCTACAACCGCACTATACTGGATGCTCTTACGGCACAAAACCTTAGGGATAATGAAAAGGACTGGGATACAAAATTAGGTAGGATCCAGTGGGGTCTAAATAATACGGTACAAAAAACCATCGGCAGAACCCCAGCTGAGGTCATGTTTGGTACGTCTATGAACGGACAAGTCAATCCAATTCTTAATGAAATAATGGATGAAACTCGCGAAATTAATGATTTGACAAACATACGTAGTGAAGTTAAAAATAAAATCGATAGGGAGCAAAATAAACAAAAACAAGCATACGACAAAGGTAGGAAGCCAGCACGTGAGTATAAGCACGGTGACTTGGTTAAAATTGCCAAAACAGCATTTAACAATCAAGGCAAAAGTACAAAACTTCTACCCTCTTATGAGGGACCATTCCGAATAGTTAAGGTCTTGGGGAACGATCGATATAAATTATCGCCTATTCCTGGATTCGAAGGAATGAAAAATAGACGTAAGACAACAGTAGCTGCAGATAGGATGCGCCCATGGATTCACTTAGCGTCGTTAGAAATCGATAATGATGTATCTGATGGTGATAATGAAAGCGATACCGAGAGTATGTCAAACTAATTGGTTAAACGTTGATTGTAGTGGTTGCCATTCTGTCATACATTTAGTGACTGGAGCTAATGAGTTTTACATCTCGAAACTGATAAACTGACGATTGTTTCACTGATATTATTAGTTTATGTAAGATAGTGTTCTATACAACGTTTAAGATTAGAAAAACAACCTTACAATTTCTGTAGGTAGTTTTCTATAATGTGAGTCGTTATGAGTATCTAGTAGCTAATGTATTGTTTAATGAATAATGCAATATGTAAATAATTATTCCGAGATTAAATTAAATGTTTTGATTGTAAGATGCGACGAGGCATCCAGTAATAATTTCTAAATAAGATGTTTGTTCCATGGTACAATTTATGTAGGTTCTTTAATGTGAGTTGTTATGTATAGCTAATCTGGCGTTTGATGAATAAACCAGTATGTAAACAATTGTTTTGAGATGAATATATAATTTTGATTGTAAGATGTGACGAGACATCCCGTAATCATTTTGAGAAATAAGATATGTTTGTGACATGTGATATGACATGATCGTTAAGATGGTACACGATGGTCAGATGAGAAATTATCACATTCTGTTTGTAAAATGTGATGAGATGCTTGAATCAAAACTGTGATTGTAAGATGTGACGAGACATCAAAAGATTTTCTCTTATATAGGTACATTAGTTGTAACAAGCCTAGAAGTTTAAGGCGTTTTAGTAGAATACATCTTGTATATAATGTCATTAAGTTAGATAAATAGTCTAATTTTGATTAGAAGATGATTTTATTGTCATTATAAGATGAAGTTTGAACCCATTTACATTATATAGTATAAATTCGAGTCAAGCGGCCCAGTGTAAGGTTTCACCAGATGCGTGTATGAGGACATACACGTCGTCAGGATGGACGAGTGTAAGGTTAAATCTATTTTCGCATATCATTAAGTTCCAATTTTACAAGCTATTATTGAATTATTTTACTTTAACAGTCACTCAACAATTAATTTAATAAGTTGCTCAACGAATTTTGCAATTATTCTACTTTAAAAAGTCGCTCAATGATTATTATTTTAAAAGTCACTCAAAGATTTTGAGAAAGGCGGTTGAATGGAGGGGAGCCTTATGCTGGGCATTTATCGGCTGGCGAGCGGCAGGGCAGTCAGTTCGAGAACGGCCAACGAGCCACAAGTTGGCATTTTTATGGTTGTCAGTACAAAGCGACAACGAACAAGTGAGAATTAATAAAATACGTTGAAACTGCTATTGGTGTTTTGGTGTCCTTTTACAATTGATCAACCTGGGACCGAAGCTGAAGCCGATTCCGATCAAATATTTTATTACTAAAAGTAGGCTTTATGTTAAAGTTAACGACAAACATCATCAGGTTAGCCGGTAGAGGTCTTAGATTTTTAACAGCTAAGCTAAACACAATTACCACAACACATCATCACACCAATCTACGCTGAAGTTTGATTTTTCCAATAAAAAAAATCGATGATGGTAATAGGCTTGAGCTTCGGCGGTAGGGGCCCAGCTATTACATTAGACCAGACAAACACATTCTGCCTTTTAGTGCAGCCGACGTTTTACGTCCTATTGCCATAAACCAGCGGCGTCTTAAATACCAACCGGTTAGTAATCACTCTCCCCTTTACCCTCGCCCCAAGAAACAGGCAAAAAGTCGTTTATTTTCCCAACTTAATTCGTTAACATAACGTTTTTGTCCTTTGACGAACGGAGGAATTCGTTTTAAACTCCATTATGAATAATGTAATATTTACTGTTCCAAACACAGATTACGGGATGTTTTAAGTTGATAAATGAATAAAACGGTGTGTTCATTTTGTGTAAACAACTGATCGATGCAGTTAGGGTTTGACCACACTAGTCTAGTAGACTGCGCGACAGAGCAACGCAACGCGTCTTAATATGAAAACTAGTGTAGTTATAGGGGTGTAAGTAGTTCATCACCATCTTTGAACCAAAGCCAACTTCACCTGCACGCGGTGCACCCTGCTAACTGACAAACGAAGCTCTGGCGAAAAGAGAGGTAGGGAGCGTAATTTAAGCTACCCGACTGGGGAATGTACCTCCACCTCACAGAATACCGCAGCCAAATAACAATTCCCTTTAGGGTTGTTGTGTTCCTGCGAGTGAGTGAGGTCACCAGAAAGATAGGAGATGCTGCGTTGGCAGCGGGGGTGGCGGCGCGTGAGCGGTATTTTATGTTGTGAGCGTTAATATGGCTACGGTAACCGCTTCACATCAAGCGAGCCGTATGCTTGTCTACCGCCCGACGTAGTATAAAAAACAAAAAATAGTGTTGCAATGTTCGTCCGCAATAAACTCCGAAACTACAATACAATACGCTTTATTGCACCAAAAAGAAAAGAAAAGTACAACATTGAAAAACATTAAGTGCTAGTACAAAGGCAGTCTTATCGTTAAGGGAACTCGGGAGAGTTCAGGAGCTAGAGACCGTGGTGAGCTGCTTACACCCCAAAATAAAGCCCTAGCTTTAGAATTTTTGTCCAACAGGTTCAAGCCGTTAGACGAGCATGGTGGCCGAACGCCAAGCAATGGCCACTTTCACACCGAGGTCGCGAATTCGATCCCCACTCAAGACAAATACTTGTGTGCATGAACATATCTGTTTGTTTTAGCTGGGTGTTTTGTGTATTACTTTTAGGTATTTTTTTTTTTTTTTTTTTTTTAATTTTCAAAATATATAATATCATACATACAACTAAACTTAACTAAGTACTGTACAAATTAGGCCCCCGGGGTAATGTACCCATAATGCAGGCGGCGTTCCCGCGCTGGATGGCTAGGCTGAGCCTTTGCGCTTTAGGTATGTATTTACAAAAAACATGTATTTAAGTAGGTTATGGAGTACCCATAGTACAAGCTTTGCTTAGTTTGAGACTAATTGTTGACTGTGTAATTCGTCCAGGAATATTTATTTATTCTCTTTTTTTTTTTTTTTATACTACGTCGAGTGGCAGACAAGCATACGGCCCGCCTGATGTGAAGCGGTACTGTAGCCATATTAACGCTTGCTACATAAAATATTGCTCGCGCGCCGCCACCCCCGCTGCCAACGCAGCATCTTCTTCCTTTCTTTCTGGTGACCTCACTCACTCGCAGGAACACAACAACCCTCAAGGGAATTGTTATTTGGCTGCGATATTCTGTTTTTTTTTTTTTTTTTATACTACGTCGGGTGGCAGACAAGCATACGGCCTGCCTGATTTGAAGCGATTACCGTAGCCATATTAACGCTCGCAACATAATAAATCGCTCGCGCGCCGCCACCCCCGCTGCCATCGCAGCATCTCCTTCCTTTCTGGTGACCTCACTCACTCGCAGGTTACTCACTCGGAGGTGGAGGTACATTCCCCAGTCGGGTAGCTTACAATTACGCTCCCTACCTCTCTTTTCGCCAGAGCTTCGTTTGTCAGTCAGCAGGGTGCACCACGTGCAGATGAAGTTGGCTTTGGTTCAAAGATATTGATGAACCACTTACACCCCAAAAATTTATTTATTCGTTTGAGTGATTAAAATATAGATATTAACCTTCCGTATACGAGGTGGGGTATGACATACCCCAGTGGTAAAAAAAATTGATACAATTTTTAAACGAAAAAGGCGCGCAAGTTGGTTTTTTCAGTAGCTGCAAATGTGACGTTGCCGCTCCGATTCGTGCGAAACATTTAGTCCGGCGTCTGCCACAAAACGTGTGGCACATGCCTAAAGTGCGCTTGGGTATCACACACCCCACCTTGTATGGCGTGTGGTCCAAAAGGTAAGTGTAACTACTGTTGTTTTTTATTTATTTATATGATTATTTCGGTGTTTAATGTGATGAAATATTGTTTGCAGGTAATAGTTTAACTAAAACATGACCTCTCAATTGTCGAAAGAAGATAAAACTAGTAGAAGAGAAAAATAAAACTAACTTGAGAGGAAAATTCATTCGGGATTTAGGTTTGTCGTTAGAAAGACCCCATCTCGAAACAAGAGGGCAGAACCAAATACTTCCTAGGAAACTGCGCCACAGAATTGGAAAGTATTTTCAAAAACCCCTTGAAAACTTACAAGAACCGCCGGCAATGTATAGAACATGCAGATTTTTATTGTCAAGACTGCAGAAACATAAGTGATTAAGATCTAATTTATTATTTTTTGGTTTTTACTTTAAATTATTAATAGTTTAAAACTAGATATACTGTAGTCGTATAAATTGACAAGACTGTAATTGTAATCTGTGCCATTTGATTTTAGTGCCTAAGAAAAAACCTTAATAGTTTTATAGTTTGAAGAAAAATTAAGTTTTTGTACTTTCATTAATAAAAGTCTATTCGAATGTAAAAATAGGATTTTTTTTTACTTAAACCAATTCATTATAAGATATAAAAATATATTTCTTATTATTTAACAATCATAAAGAACAAATTTGCGGATTTTACTACCTTTTATAATTGGGGTATAGCAAACCCCACATAGTATAGCATGATGAGATTAGTCACCTAGTATACGGAGGGTTAATATACAATAACTGCTCGTTAATAAATATTATAGTACAAGGTAACTCATGGCACTCAAATTAAAATAGATTATTTATAGACTTATTATAAATAATATATTTTAATTTACTTGTGAAAATTGTTTAAGTTCCTATACCGAAACTGTGGAATTTTTCGTCAAATCTCCGCGGAATCCAAGTGCCGTACCAGTGAGTGAGGGCGGGCAAATAATTCCCCCGGATTAAATAATGTCAATAGAGGGCGCCGGCGTTATTTGTCCGGGTGATAAAATAAAAACAGTTTTGTTCGCTCCCGGACGATTTCCTGGCTTTTTGAAACGTTCCCGCTTCGCTATTTTCGGATAAAACTCTACTACGTATCTTTTTGACGAAATTTCTTAAGGCACGTTTCCGAACTCCACGACATACGACAGGCTTTTCAAGACAGTCTTTAGGTATTAATATTTCCGCCGAAAAATGTATACTGCCGAGTTTGGGCTTCTATCTTATTGGTTTGGTACTGTTTCCATCTATCGGATCCGTTCAATCTTTACCGGTTTGTCAGGCCATCTCCCGTCATTCATCAGTCGCCATTCTAGGACCCACAGAGCATCGCCGTACGCACTGCTCTATGCCAGATGTTGTAGCATAGATACCATTGCATAGAAGTCATAGAACCTTTTCTGCCTCAACGGCCGTCGGTTCTGTGCATCACAATTACCTAACCACGTCTAACAAAATGTCATTGATTTTGGGGAATGTTAATTAACTTACGCAATCTTCAATCAGCTGAAGTGGTAACGGGCCGGTCACATCTGCCGAATAAGTGATGGTGGATGGGGGAGGAAGGTATTAATCGAGTAAGTGATGGCAGAAGAGGGAGGAGTGGAGCCGGCGCATAGAACGATGAAGCGTTGGACGCCCTCCTTCTAGGTGATGACCTTAAGAAAGCCGCTGGAAACGGCTGGATGGGGAAGGCTGGGAATTGTATTTGGTGGAAAGTATTGGGGAAGGTTTATATCCAGCAGTGGGTAGATACATTCTGATGATGATGTAGGTATGATGGTTTACAACGAATTTCTTAGTTTTAGTTTTTAATTTAATTTAACTGTAAGTAAAATTATTGTCTATTCAAATAAGATGATTAACTAAGTATTTATATTTAAATAATTAAGACAAGTCTTAAGGGAGGGGATGATGATCCCCAATCATGCTTTAAAAATGATGAAAAAAAAATAAATGTTATAACTTTATGTGTATTACTGGTTCACAAGCTAAAGGTCGCGCAGCGACCGATGGAGAGGGCTATGCTCGGGGTTTCTCTGAGGGATCGAATCCGGAACGAAGAAATTCGACGGAGAACTAAAGTTGTCGACATAGCCTTTCGAGTTTGCAAGCTGAAGTAGCAATGGGCGGGTCACATCTGCCGAGTAAGTGATGGCAGATGGGGGAGGAAGGTATTAGAGTGGAGGCCGCGCGTAGAACGACGAAGCGTTGGACGCCCTCTTGAAAGCGGCTGGATGCGGAAGGCGGAGGTTCGTATCTGTTGGAAAGCATTGGGGAAGGCTTAAATCCAGCAGTGGGTAGATACAGGCTGATGATGATGTGTAATAACTTTATGTGTTGTGGAATTTAGAAAAAAATTGTCAATAAATAGATATACTAGGAATTATATACATATTTACGTAAAATTCAGACTTTAAATTCTATCTATTTATATATCGTGTACGTTAAGGTATGACGTAGCGAGACTAGATTTATATCCTGACGTATTTACATAATAAATAATTTAATTAACTCAAAATTCAACAGCACCCCTCTGTTTTGCAGTAGAAACAAAGGGAGCATGCATAAGAAGGATGAGGAGGCATGCATCTACGCCTCTAGTAATATTTTATAGTAGAATAAATAAATATGCATGTTTATCGCAGCCATCAACCTCGTAACGTCGCAATGTTCGGAAGAGTACTTTAAGAGTTTGAGGAAAACGCGCCTATACTCAATTTCTTTTTATATCTACTTGTATAAGAAAGGCGTATGAAATATATTGTATAGGTGCTCGAAGGCTTTAAAGGAAAAATGTTTGTGACGAATCTGGATCATTTGTGGGTAAATCATATTTTTTCATATAAATCAAACTTGATTTTAGTCAAATATATAAAGATGAAGGCCTTTTCTGAGTACAGTGAACTTTTATTAGTAATAGCGACATTCACTTTTTCCGTACAAAAGTGCTCATGTGAAAACTTTTCTAACGAAGAAAGCGCCATTTGTACCCGACTTCAAAAAGAAGAGGAGGAGGTTCTCAATAAAACAATATATTTTGGGGGATGAACTGAAACTCAAAATTTTTTTTTTCAACACAACCATATGTGTGGTCTTCCAAAGTTCCAAAGTGGTAAAATGTGCCCCCCCCCCCCCCCCCAATACGTCAGAAATCGTAACTTTTATATTATGTTACTTGCTGCTACGTAACCCTTCATGGACGAGTCCGAATCGCACTTGGCCGCTTTTTTAGGGTTCCGTACCTCAAAAGGAAAAACGGAACCCTTATAAGATCACTTTGTTGTCCGTCTGTCTGTCTGTCTGTCAAGAATTTCTATGTCGAGAATGCGTGGAGGTATCAAGCTGAAATTTTAACAATATACTCAGGTCTACGGTCCCATGAAGTTGTAAAAAAATCAAACTGCTAAGTTTATGTAAAAAAAAGTTACGGCCGTTTATTCAGCAAAAAACGCATATTTCGACACATTCTCAAGGGAATCAAAACCTATAGGGTACTTCCCGTTGACCTAGAACTATGAAATTTGGCAAGTAACATCGTTATAGACTACAAGTACAGGAATAAATCTAAAAACTATACATTTGTAAATAGATTTTAAAAAATAAGGGGTCTATATTTTTTATAGGGTATCGAAATTTCAAATTGAAACTACTAGTTCAAATGGGGTATCATATGAAAGGGCTTGATGTACACATTGCAAAATATATTTTATTTATTTTTTTCGACGCATTATTTCTTATTTATAATGAAAAATATCAAATTTAATAATGATACTACGTACGGAACCCTCGGTGGGCGAGTCCGACTCGCACTTTTTCTGTTTTTTTTTTATACTACGTCGGGTGGCAGACAAGCATACGGCCCGCCTGATGAGAAGCGGTTACCGTAGCCACATCAACACACGCAACATAAAATATCGCTCGCGCGCCGCCACCCCCGCTGCCAACGCAGCATCTTCTTCTCTTCTGGTGACCTCACTTACTCGCAGGAACACAACAATCCTCAAGGGAATTGTTAATTGGCTGCGGTATTCTGTGAGGTGGAGGTACATTCCCCAGTCGGGTAGCTTACAAATACGCTCCCTACCTCTCTTCGCCAGAGCTTCGTTTGTCAGTCAGAAATCAAGAAAGTAAACCATTAAGTAGCAGTTTCAAGGAGTTTTACTTCAAAGTCCCTTCTACTATAATTGAAGTTGACCGGCGCCATCAATATTAGATCCTCTGCTTTCAGTATCCAGCCGCTTTCTAAGGTCAAGATCCATCTAGAGACTACCACCATTACTATTTTGTATTTTTTAGGGTTCCGTACCTCAAAAGAAAAAACAGAACCCTTATAAGATCACTTTGTTGTCCGTCTGTCTGTCAAGAATTTCTATGTCGAGAATGCGTGGAGGTATCAAGCTGAAATTTTAACAATATACTCAGGTCTACGGTCCCATGAAGTTGTAAAAAAATCAAACTGCTAAGTTTACGTAGAAAAAAGTTACGGCCGTTTATTCAGCAAAAAACGCATATTTCGACATTCTCAAGAGAATCAAAACCTATAGGGTACTTCCCGTTGACCTAGAACTACGAAATTTGGCAAGTAACATCGTTATAGACTACAAGTACAGGAATAAATCTCAAAACTATACATTTGTAATTAAGTCTTAAAAAATAGGGGGTCTATATTTTTTATAGAAGGTCGAAATTTCAAATTGAAGCTACTAGTTCAAATGGGGTATCATATGAAAGGGCTTGATGTGCACATTGCAAAATATATTTTATTTATTTTTTCCGACGCATTATTTCTTATTTATAATGAAAAATATCAAATTTATAATGATCCTACGTACGGAACCCTCGGTGGGCGAGTCCGACTCGCACTTGGCCGGTTTTTTTTCGTTAGTATCACCGCTGTTGTTTGACGCACCGCTCGCCATCAATAGGGAATTCATTCTCATACGTTTAAGCCGAAGTGGTCACGTAATATGCGGTTCCAGAAAAGTTCTCTACCAAGCCCTATCAAGCTGTGGCATGAACTGCCTGTCGAGGATTTCCCAGAAGCCTACATAATGGACTTCTTTAAAAAGGACGTGAAGAGGTTTCAACAGGGTCGGCAACGCGTGTGATGCCCCTGGAATTGCAAACGTCCAAAAGCTGTTGAAACTGCTTTCCATCAGGCAAGACTGTGCATGTTTTGTTATAAAAATAGTGTTATCACAGAACATTTTTTTGGCTGAACCAATTTTGATGAGTTTAGTTTTCCTTGATCATCTTTGAAATAAAATAAAACGCAATAAAATTGGTAAACTCACTGTACACTGTTTTCTTGAGCTTCTTTTTATATGTGAGGGGGCAAGCGAGCATGGGGGTCACCTGATATAATGTAATCACCGCCGCCCATGGAAATCAGCAACACCATTGGGTCTCCGATCCGTTCATCATCAGGTCATTTTAGTCTCCACTACAGGAGCACGACCCTCTCTCGTCCGTCCCTGACAGAAGGAGGATTTGGCCTACACTTCCAACGCTGGCCAGACGGGTTGGGGAGGCCTGATCGATGTTTATAATGTATTTCCCTTAGTCGCCTTGTACATCCACGGGAAGAGACGGAGTGATTCTAGTCTAGTCTGCCGGAAACCACACGGCCAATCTCTCCACTCTTATAACGGATCAGAGTGGAGAGATTGGCCGTGTAAAGCCGCCAGACTTTTAAAGGAAAAAATTACTCTGTACTTGAAGTTCTGTAGGTACTTGACCCTGAGCAGTGTTCCCAAATAAGTACGAAATAAAATAAAATCGTATTTATTTGGGAATACTGCTCAGGGACATTCACAGTTCGTGGTAGAAAATGTCTTAAAAAGCGTAAAAGTCACACAAAGCAGGTAATGTAAGAGGGCGGTGTCGTATTAAAAGTTTTCAATACATAGTAATTTTAAATAGAGACAGGGACTTAAAAATAGATTTGTTTATGTACTGTCACGCTTAAGGCAGATAGCTAACATAGAATCAGCTATCAAAGCATATCATGATTATGTAGCCTCTATTCTACGTTATGGGATAATACTCTGGGGATATTCGGTGGACAGTATAAATGTGTTTAGAGCGCAGAAAAAATGCATACGTGCGCTTTGCGGTGCTGGGTTTCTGGATAGCTGTAAACCTTTGTTTAAATGCAACAGAATACTGCCATTGCCATGCATATACATATATGAAATATGTGTTTTTGTTAAAAGTCACCCAGAATTATTTGAAAAATATGCTGACGCGGTGGGTCGCTGCTCGAGAGTTAAAAATAAATTATGTGTGCCAACGCAGCGACTAACTGTATTTTGTAAGAATGCTTACTCTATGGCAATACGACTATATAATCATCTTCCAGATACAGTGAAAGAAAATAGTCTTTCATGGATGAAAAGATATCTTTTTAGGTTACTACTGGACAAATGTTATTATACGGTCGATGAATTTTTAAGTGACAAAATTTAATGTATGACAATTGTTTGTTATATCTTGACATATTTTTTTAATGTAACAATGTTCTATATTTCAGTTGACATAATTATAATTAATATTTAATTCAGCTTGACATCATAATATAATCTGACGTTTAATTATCTTGTGATACTGATGATTTATTTATCAGTGATTTATTCAGTTCAATTACTATGATTTTAATATTTGCACGCCATTGTCGATGGCAGAATAATATGGAACATAATGACAAAATGACAACTGTAAAAAAAAACCTTATTCTGGCAAATAAATATTCATTCATTCATTCATTCATTCATTCATTCATTCATTCATTCATTAAAGAGAAAATGTTTTTCTAAAAATATATGTTTTGTATTTTTACTTCTCTAAGTACCGCTCTGGGTGGTGAAAGGGTGGTGTCATATTATCTATTGTCTGCAGGTGGGTGGTTTATGACAGACGTTAACTAAATACTCCCTGGGTTTTATGATTAAGTGCAATTTAAAAAAGAATAATTCTTGAAAAATGATACACGGTTGGGAGTTTTGCTATTGATCTATTTAAAGAAAAATGAAGTAATGAGTTGGTTCTAGATAACTCTTATTCATCCCACTGCTGGAATATAGGTCTCCCCTAAATCGAAGAGGTTTAGAGCATACTCCACCACGCTGCTCAACTGCGGGTTGGAGGAAGCCAGTGTTTTCAGGCCGTCTAAACACCTCGACTTTGCTTAACGACTGCCATCTAATGACAACAGCACTGATCGATGGCCTAACGTGCCCTCCGGAGGAGCTCGAGATAAACCCATTCATGGACAGGCTGCCGTCGACGTTGCTTAACTTGAGTGTTCGATTAGACTGACACGCGCAATGACGCCATCGAGATCCTCCTTCTAAACTTTGGTAGCAGAAAACTTACTGGATTATTATTATATAAATATGCTATGTTTTTTTTCATACGGATCAATATCTTATAACTCACGGGAATGAAATCAATGCCAAGAAAGTCACGGGTAACTGCTAGTAAAAATAAAGTTATCACTTTATGTACAGTAGTATTACCTGTCGATGGCGAGCGACGCGACTGTAGAAGGAGGACGTGGGCATTATGTCAAACAACTCCTCTGATACTACTTACTACCTTTCGAAGCAACTCGATGACGTCGTGGCTTGTGTCAGTCTAATTAGAACACGCAAGTTGCGATGCAATGTCGACTGCAGCCTGTCTGTGGATGAGTTTACTTATCTCAATCTCCTCCGTACTTCAGAAACCTCTGAAGTACGTTACGTTAAGCCGTCCGCCCTGACTAGTGTTATTAAATGACAGTCCTTTAGCCAAGTCAATAGCCTTTGGGTGATTTGAAATCACTGCCTCCGTCAACAAGCAGCTGAGCAGTGTTGTAGAGTACCCTCTACACTTTTCAAATGAGGGAAGACCCATATCATAGAAGCGAGATAAATATCATGCCGACTACGTTAGTACTATTATTTACTCATAACTAACTACTAAACATTTCAAATTACAAAATTCTAGTCTTATAAGACCACAAGCCGTATTATTTGCCCTGAATTGTGCCCCAAAGCGAGCCACTCGAGCCACAGTGGAGCCTATTATTTTTTATTCCCCAGTAAGTATTCAACTACCGCCTTCAAAGGTTTACTCGAAGCCTTATAATGTCCATTCTTCTTCCGAGGAAAAATAAAATGTATTCAAGCATGCAAATTTTGTGGTATCATTCAAAATTTTATAAAAATCTGGTATAGAACGCGAAATAGGAAATATTTGCATAATAATACGGTCGACCAAATGTTCCGCCTGATGTGAAACTATCAAGACACATTATCGTGCGTTAACATTACCAATACTAACGCAGTATCTCGTTTCGTCTGGTAACCTCACTTATTCTTAAGTTCACAAGGACCCTGGGTATTGGTATTTGGCTGCGGTCTTCTGTAAGGTGGAGGCCATGCTTTTACCTTTCAGTCACCTGAGCGACAGAGTATACCAGGTGCAACTGAGGATTTAAAGATGGTCGTGGGCCAGTAAGACCAAAGATTTAATGGTGTATACGTGCATTTATGCTCGATCTCTCGCCAGAGTTCGTACAGGGGAAGCGGCATTCCGCATTTTAATCAATACAGATTGCTGCAGCTTCAAGACAACAGGAGCGATCAGCATGTCGCAGGTCAGTGCATTTTAATTATGCGGTTTCATAATATAAAAAATGACAATCAGACCGCCGCCCTGCAACTGAACACTCTAGCACTCTAGTCGCTAAAGCGTTGTTAGGCCTAAACTCTCGCGCTGTAACTTCTACTACTAACACAACTTGCCCTCTCTCTCACACACACTATCTCTCTCTATCACAGGAAGACAATTTATTACCTTGAGGTGAGATGTTTGGCTGTGGTCTTCTTCAAGTAGGAGGGACATCCTGAGTAGCAAACTCTGCTGCTAACGCATCTTACAGTAACGGTTTCTATCTCAGGAACAAAATTATCCTCTTGACACCATAGTGTTTAACATCCATTTCAAATGGCTTTATTATGCAGTCTTGTCAACTGATAACTCTGGGCCAACTCCCAAGTGTAACAACAACAATAACTCGCTCCAAGGACGAGACATCTGGTCCAACCCGTGCCGCAACTAAACAAGTTGCCACACTTAGAACATTCGAGATGTTCCGATTCCAACACCTAACTCGTCCAATAAACAACTAATAACAATTTAATGTCTGAAGTTATCCGGACTCGTCCGGAATCCGCCGGAGCCCGGACAACGACCGGATTAATTGAGAGCGGCCGTTTGCGAACCGCAAACGGTACATTGTTTCTGGGACATGTGATTAGCGTAGGTTTACATGCCGTATAGGTTATTATGTAAGGTACTGCAGAAATTGATCGAAGTGCATCATACAGCAAAATAACAATTTCCTAGACTAGGTCCTGCAAGTGAACCACCGAGAAGCTCCTGAGAACCCTTATTCCTCATAGTCAAACTATTTAGTCCAACTGGTCTAAAGCGATAGATACTTGCAAAACAAAGTATATCATTCCCACATTGCTGCAAACGTAGCGCTTCTTTAGACTATCCCTGGCTTTCTACTCACTCGCTGGAATACACGACATATTTAACAAAGTATTCATTTCTCTACGGTTATCAGTAAAAGCAGATGATCCCGCATTCGGACTATACTCATTGAAATATGATAAGAGACTCCTCTTTCGCCAAAACTTTATACGCCACGTGCAACTCTCAAGAAAATAGTAAGCTGGTTTACCTTAAAATCGTTAGTGGAATTGCTCCGACATAGTGTCGTTCCCGTTCTATTATAGTACAGGGACCGGTATGCAGAAAAAAAACTTCGCCCATACATTTTCATTTTTCCTAAAACGACTATTCGTGAGAGAGAATAAATAAGTAAATAATATCCGTACAATTTACACAGCGCCATCTAGCCCAAATTAAGCGCAAAGCTCGTACTTATGGGGACTAAACAACTGATAAATACATTTATATAAAACATACATATAAAATACCCAGGCCAAGACAAGCAGACATGTTCATGCACATAAATGTTTGTCTTGTGCGGGGATCGAACCCGTGACCTCGGAGTCAAAGTAGCGATTGCTAGCCATTCGACTACCGGGCTCGTCGAAACGTCATTATTTGTTTTTTATTGTATCATTAATCCCTGTCGAATGAAAAGGCATTACTATTAGGCCTCCTTAGCAGGTCGCTATGTGAACGCGCCCTTATCCCCAGGGCCGCAATTATAACAATCGCAGCTAATTTACCCGTCGCACGTTTATTCTAAAAGGTTTATTGTATAAATTCTCATAACACCCGGACAAATCTAGTTTCCATTCTATGCCTATTGGAAATACGCCAAATGTTACCTTTCAATATTCTGGGTTATGTCGCAGTTAGTGCGTCATAAAAATTGATAATTTAAATATTGTACTTAGTATGTGCACGCATGTACATGCACACAACTATTTGTCTTATGCGGGAATCGAACCCGCGATCTTTGAGTCAAAATGGCCATTGCTAACCATTCAAACACCGAGCTCGTCAGAACATAGGCCACCTCATAGACTTCCACAATGATCAAAGGGCCTACCTAAGCTGAAGCCGATTCGCTGACAGATTTTGGGGTGTAAGTGGTTCATCAACATCTTTGAACCTAAGCCAACACGCTGCTGGCTGACAAACGAAGCTCTGGCGAAAAGAGAGGTAGGGAGCGTAATGGTAAACTACCCGACTGGGGAATGTACCCCCACCTCACAGAATACCGCAGCCAAATAACAATTCCCTTGAGGGTTGTTATGTTCCTGCGAGTGAGTGAGGTCACCAGAAAGGAAGGAAATGCTGCGTTGGCAGCGGGGGTGGTGGTGCGCTAGCGATATTCTATGTTGCGAGCGGTAATATGCTACGGTAACCGCTTCACATCTGGCAGGCCGTATGCTTGTCTGCCACCCGACAAAATTAAAAAAAGTGGTTTATTGATTGCGAAAATTGGACTTTCGTTTAAATTTGTGATAAACATCAGTTTAATCAGTAGATCGCTGCCGGTTAAGTTTATTACTAATATAAGAAGATAGATTTTCTCAATCAAAAAATCCCTAGTGACTGAGTGAATGAAGGAATTTAACATTTAATTGTATCTCCAGCACTCACATCATCAAGTTATTTAAAGTCTTATAATTACTTTAAGTGTAAATGAAATGAAGTGTTAAATGATTTTTAAGAAAAAATAAAAACCGACTTCAGCTGGCAAGCGCAGCTTATTGGTGGAGTATTCCATCTCGGGAGACGCTGCTGCCCGTCTTCCGGAAGAAAAGTTATTGCGTCACACAAGATTCCTTT
Organism: Hypsopygia costalis; assembly: GCA_937001555.2. Taxonomy (NCBI): domain Eukaryota; kingdom Metazoa; phylum Arthropoda; class Insecta; order Lepidoptera; family Pyralidae; genus Hypsopygia; species Hypsopygia costalis. The sequence continues at coordinate 33,176,764 of OW443327.2, read as the reverse complement.
GTACGACATCCAGCGCAGAGCACTAGAGTGGCGCAATTCTATTCTGCCGTCATCCACAGGGCAAATTTAAGGGTTTCCATCGATTTTTCTGGGATCCCCTCACCAGACCCTGACTTGGTGTATATAGGACCACCTCGCAATCATAACCTTTCAAATAAAAAAAAATAATTGAAAATCGGTTCACAATTCGCGAAGATATCAAATAACATACATACAAAATAAAAATCAGTCGAATTGAGAACCTCCTCCTTTTTTGAAGTCGGTTAAAAACACATTAAAAGAATCATATGAGTGCCGCCGTAACACAAAATGGCTAATAGCTCTACTTCATGTTTTTTCTAACGAACATAACGCTGATAATTCTGCTACAGTCAGTGATTAGCCACAACACTAGTAAATATGAGTAACTTGTGAATCATCATCATCATCAGGTCCATTTTAGTCTCCACTACAGGAGCACGACCCTCTCTCGTCCGTCCCAGACAGAAGGAGGATTTGGCCTACACTCCCCACGCTGGTCAGATGGGTTGGGGAGGCCTGATCGATATTTGATAATATATTTCCCTTAGTCGCCTTGTACGACATCCACGGGAAGAAACGTAGTGTTTCTATTCTAGTCTGCCGGAAACCACACGGCCAACTGGTGAATATGTTGTGTCGTTTCCATCCATAGAGTCCCTGTGATCTTTCTCAGATTGTCAGTCCATCTAGTGGGTCACCGTCCTGAGTTTTTAATGAGCGTTACAAATCGCCATTTTGTGGCCGCCATGTTGGATTAAAAACAGCGGCATTTAAGTTACTGTGTGTTGTCACAAGAAACAAACTAGAGAACCAAATTTCAGACAAAGCATGCATTGAGGGGTGGGTCAAATTAAACTTGCAAGATTTGGTTACAGACACTACTGTGAAACTAAACCAAAGTTAAATATTATAATAGACTAGCTGACTCGCGCAACTTCGTCTGCGTGTGACAGAGCGTTGAGTGAAGCGTGAGGTTACCATTTGAAAGGTTATAGTGAGCCAACCTTAAAAGATAGACACAAGCTATCACTGACTTCTTTTTAGAACTTATTAAGATGAATAATTCCGTCGTATATAATTGTTGCGTAACTTATACCGTTTACGCAGCTCACGCAACGGAAGCTCTCAAAAGGAATATTTTTTTCCCATTTTTGCAACATTTTTCATTGGTATTCCGCTCCTATTGGTGGTAGCGTGATGTTACATAGCCTTCCTCTAAAAATAGGCTATCCAGCACTAAAATAATTTTTCAATTCGAATGAGTAGTTCCCGAGAATATCGCGTTCAAACAAACAAACTCTTTAGCTTTATAATATTAGTATAGATTTGCTTGTAATATAGTTTAATATATTAATTATATTAAAATATATTACAAGCAATTAATATATAGTATATATATTTAGCTTATAGTATTATATATAGGTCTGTGTTACCTCATCTAAAACAAACTTTAATGAAAGTAACTAAATTAAAATGAAAAAAATGTCGAGAACATGGCTCGAATGAATTTTTAAATGAGAAAAAATCCAATTAGCGAAATAATTAAACCATTCAAGGGGTAATTCGTTTCATTTGAGTTTTATTTACTTTTTTTTTTACATTTCTCATGCTATGGTTGAATGAAAAAGTGGTTATAACGGCAACTCGCTAAAGAGTAATTTATTATGAGGTATGTAAATTTATTATTTTCAGTATTTGTCATTATAGTGGCCTCGGTCATACGGAACCCTAAAAAGAATACGACCCGCACTTTGTGGTTAGTACATGAAGCAAACTTTAGTATAAAACTTTAGTATAAAAGTTAATATAAAAGTTAGAATAAAAGTAGTATTTTTATTGCACAGAGAACTGATTTGAATGTATCTCATTCAAATCAGTTCTCTGTGCAATAAAAATACTTTCTGTTTGCTTCATGTAATAACCACAAAGTGCGGGTCGTATTCTTTTTAGGGTTCCGTATGACCGAGGCCACTATAATGACAAATACTGAAAATAATAAATTAATATAAATAAATATTCCTGGGCATATTACACAGCGCCACCTAGTCCCAAACTAAGCATAGCTTGTAATATGGATAATTGATATGATCTACGTAAATATTTTTTTTTGTAAATAAATACGTATAATACGTATAAAACACCCAGACCAAGACGAACATATATGCCCGTGCACACAAAAGTTTGTCTTGTGCGGGGAACGAACCCGCAATCTCAGAGTCAAATAGGCCATTCAACCACAAGGCTCGTCTAATAAAAAGAAAATAAAATAAAGTTAAATATTAAATGTAATCGTCATTTTTTTTATACTACGTCTGGTGGCGAACAAGCATACTGCCCGCCTGATGTAAAGCGGTTACCGTAACCATATTATTGCTCGCAACATAAAATATCGCTCGCGTATCGCCACCACTGCTGCAAACGCAGCATCCTTCCTTACTTTCTTAACCTCACTCACACGCAGGAACACAACAACCCTCAAGGGAATTGTTATTTGGCTGCGGTATTCTGTGAGGTGGAGTTACTTCCCCAGACGGGTAGCTTACAATTACTCCCTACCTCTCTTTTCGCCAGAGCTACGTTTGTCAGTCAGCAGGGTGCACCGCGAGCAGGTAAAGTTGGCTTTGGTTCAAAGATGTTGATGAGCCACTTACACCCCATACAAGAAGTCATACAAGAAGATACCCGTCATACAAGAAACATATTTGTTAACGACGACGAATGGACTAATTTACGAATATGTGTCCCATGTACACTTCTTGCATACTTCATTTCATTGTTATTAGGCTGTGGTATCCTGTGGGGGTACATTTACGCTGTGCCCTACTACTCTTTCGCCAGAACTTCGTTGAGCAACACGTAAGGTGAGTTGATGGACGTACGGAGGTACGTCGATAGTCGCGCACGCGCTTTAGATCTTTTACAATACCTGACAAAGGTGACGAAGTTATAAGTGCTTATACAAGTCTCAGATCCTCTGTACACTTAGTTATACAATAAAGAGAAGAATAAAGAGTTTTCACTTTGACTTAATTTATAAGTATAAAGTTACTACACACGATCGAATCCAGAACGAGGAAATTTGACGGAGAACCAAAGTTGTGTACATAGCTCTCAAAATCAGGTAGAGTGGTAATGTGCAGGTAGTGTGGGACATTGAAGAAGGTCTATATCGAGCAGTGGGTAGTTACGGGCTGATAATGTTGATGCTTGTCTATCACTCGATGTAGTATAAAAACCGCTTAATTGCGAATAGGACACGTACATGATGGGTTCCGTATAATATTTAAAATAGTTCAGTGAAATCACATTTCTTGTATGATGATGAAGAGATCTGTTGAACAGTAACAGCTAGATACTTAAAATTTTCACGAATTATGTATTACTGTCGCCACTATAATAACAAATAGGGGGTCATCATACATGGCGGGGCTCTATCCTCTAGGTTAGAGCCCCGCCAGTTAAAAACGGTGAAAGAAACATTGTTGGCGACTGGCTGGTTGTGCGTAAACTTTTTGTATATCTTTGACTAGCTTTCGCCCGCGGCTTCGCTCGCGTGACATTCGGGGCAAACACGTGTTTACTCATTAATCAATAGAAGTACTCGTGAAAAATTTAGGTTAAAATAGTCCAACTAATCTCGTTTTCCCATACAAACTTTGGACCTCCGTTTCACCCTCTTAGAGGTAAAATTTGAAAAATCTTTAAGTAATTCGTGTCCACTACGTTATATTTTCAAATCGATGCCATTGTCGTAATTAACGTCCCAGATAACCTAAGAATCAACAACCATATTGATATTATGTCATTTCAACCCCATTGCAGCCCTACAGAGTTGTCACGTCGGCTATGTTGGATTCTTAAATAGCTGTTTTTTTCGTAATCAGCGACTCGATATACCATAAAAACAAAACCTATGACGGTTTTCACACTTTTTCACCACATTTCAGACATTTCAACGCCATCGCACGCCAATAGGCGATGATGGTCACGTTACAGCCGTACAATAAATAACAATAATAGGTAATTGCTGAAATAAAAACTATCATAGGTATGTCCTTTCCCAGGACTCAAGCTATCTCTCAACCAAATTTCATCTAAATCGATCCAGCGATTTAAGCGTGAAGAGTAACAGACATTCTGTCGCATTTATAATATTAGTATGGATTGGCGTTCCGAAAACCCGTAAAAACGACACATTTAATATATATATAGACATTTCAACCTCATCGCACCTCAATAGAGGATGAAGGTCACGTTAGCCACGTTGAATTTTAAAATCGTTGTTGTTTTCGTAATCAGCGACCCGATAAACCATAAAAACAATACCCATGACGATTTTCAGACTTTTTGACCCATTTTACACTTTTCGGGGTTGATATTTTCAAATCGATGCCATTTTTGTAATTGACGTCCCAGAAAACCATAAAATCAACACTCATATTGATATTATGACATTTCAACCCCACCGCACCCCCACAAGGTGATTTTATGTCATGTCAGCTATGTTGGATTATAAAATAGTTGTTGTTTTCGTAATCAGCGACCCATTAAACCATGAAAACAATACCCATGACGATTTTCAGACTTTTTCAGCCCGTTTTACTACTTTAGGGGTTGAATTTTGAAAAATCCTGAAACATGTGTTTACTCATTTATTTATAGAAGTACTCGTGTACAGTTTCAGATAAAAGAGTCTAACTAAAATTGTTTCCCCATACAAACTTTGAACCCCCTTAGGAGATGAATTTTGAAAAGTTCTTTCTTAGTGCACCCCTAGACATCATAAGGAACCTACGTGCCAAATTTGGAATCTCTAGATCCAGCAGTTTGGGCTGTGCGTTGATATTTGTCAGTCAGACACTCAGGTTCCTCTTTTATATATTTCAATCCCATCGGACCCCTTCAGGGGTGATTTTATGACACGTCAGCTATGTTGGATTATAAAATAGTTGTTGTTTTCGTAATCAGCGACCCGAAAAACTATAAAAACCCTACCCATGTCGATTTTCAGACTTTTGACCCCGTTTTACCCCTTTAGGGGTTGAATATTGAAAAAACCTGAAACACGTGTTTACTCATTTATCTACAGTAGTACTCGTGTAAAGTTTCGGATAAAATAGTCCAACTAATCTCGTTTCCCCATACAAACTTTGGACCCCCGTTTCACCCCCTTAGGGGATGAATTTTGAAAAATCCTTTCTTAGTGTAACCCTAGACTTCATAAAGAACCTACGTACCAAATTTGGAATCTCTAGACCCAGCGGTTTGGGCTGTGCTTTGATATATCAGTCAGTCAGTCAGTCAGTCAGGACTTTGAATTTTATATTTATAGATTTATTTGACTTTTTGATTATTTGACTTATATTCCAAAATTTTAGTTGTTATTTAAACTCCATTTACATGAAACGTTGTAAAACTAATATATTATTATATTATAGTATTTTTCTGATAAATTTTGGCTTTAAATTGTCCATTCGTCGTCGTTAACAAATATGTTTCTTGTATGACGGGTATCTTCTTGTATGACTTCTTGTATGGGGTGTAAGTGGCTCATCAACATCTTTGAACCAAAGCCAACTTTACCTGCTCGCGGTGCACCCTGCTGACTGACAAACGTAGCTCTGGCGAAAAGAGAGGTAGGGAGTAATTGTAAGCTACCCGTCTGGGGAAGTAACTCCACCTCACAGAATACCGCAGCCAAATAACAATTCCCTTGAGGGTTGTTGTGTTCCTGCGTGTGAGTGAGGTTAAGAAAGTAAGGAAGGAAGGAGATGCTGCGTTTGCAGCAGTGGTGGCGATACGCGAGCGATATTTTATGTTGCGAGCAATAATATGGTTACGGTAACCGCTTTACATCAGGCGGGCAGTATGCTTGTTCGCCACCAGACGTAGTATAAAAAAAATGACGATTACATTTAATATTTAACTTTATTTTATTTTCTTTTTATTAGACGAGCCTTGTGGTTGAATGGCCTATTTGACTCTGAGATTGCGGGTTCGTTCCCCGCACAAGACAAACTTTTGTGTGCACGGGCATATATGTTCGTCTTGGTCTGGGTGTTTTATACGTATTATACGTATTTATTTACAAAAAAAAATATTTACGTAGATCATATCAATTATCCATATTACAAGCTATGCTTAGTTTGGGACTAGGTGGCGCTGTGTAATATGCCCAGGAATATTTATTTATATTAATTTATTATTTTCAGTATTTGTCATTATAGTGGCCTCGGTCATACGGAACCCTAAAAAGAATACGACCCGCACTTTGTGGTTATTACATGAAGCAAACAGAAAGTATTTTTATTGCACAGAGAACTGATTTGAATGAGATACATTCAAATCAGTTCTCTGTGCAATAAAAATACTACTTTTATTCTAACTTTTATATTAACTTTTATACTAAAGTTTTATACTAAAGTTTGCTTCATGTACTAACCACAAAGTGCGGGTCGTATTCTTTTTAGGGTTCCGTATGACCGAGGCCACTATAATGACAAATACTGAAAATAATAAATTAATATAAATAAATATTCCTGGGCATATTACACAGCGCCACCTAGTCCCAAACTAAGCATAGCTTGTAATATGGATAATTGATATGATCTACGTAAATATTTTTTTTTGTAAATAAATACGTATAATACGTATAAAACACCCAGACCAAGACGAACATATATGCCCGTGCACACAAAAGTTTGTCTTGTGCGGGGAACGAACCCGCAATCTCAGAGTCAAATAGGCCATTCAACCACAAGGCTCGTCTAATAAAAAGAAAATAAAATAAAGTTAAATATTAAATGTAATCGTCATTTTTTTTATACTACGTCTGGTGGCGAACAAGCATACTGCCCGCCTGATGTAAAGCGGTTACCGTAACCATATTATTGCTCGCAACATAAAATATCGCTCGCGTATCGCCACCACTGCTGCAAACGCAGCATCTCCTTCCTTCCTTACTTTCTTAACCTCACTCACACGCAGGAACACAACAACCCTCAAGGGAATTGTTATTTGGCTGCGGTATTCTGTGAGGTGGAGTTACTTCCCCAGACGGGTAGCTTACAATTACTCCCTACCTCTCTTTTCGCCAGAGCTACGTTTGTCAGTCAGCAGGGTGCACCGCGAGCAGGTAAAGTTGGCTTTGGTTCAAAGATGTTGATGAGCCACTTACACCCCATACAAGAAGTCATACAAGAAGATACCCGTCATACAAGAAACATATTTGTTAACGACGACGAATGGACAATTTAAAGCCAAAATTTATCAGAAAAATACTATAATATAATAATATATTAGTTTTACAACGTTTCATGTAAATGGAGTTTAAATAACAACTAAAATTTTGGAATATAAGTCAAATAATCAAAAAGTCAAATAAATCTATAAATATAAAATTCAAAGTCCTGACTGACTGACTGACTGACTGACTGACTGATATATCAAAGCACAGCCCAAACCGCTGGGTCTAGAGATTCCAAATTTGGTACGTAGGTTCTTTATGAAGTCTAGGGTTACACTAAGAAAGGATTTTTCAAAATTCATCCCCTAAGGGGGTGAAACGGGGGTCCAAAGTTTGTATGGGGAAACGAGATTAGTTGGACTATTTTATCCGAAACTTTACACGAGTACTACTGTAGATAAATGAGTAAACACGTGTTTCAGGTTTTTTCAATATTCAACCCCTAAAGGGGTAAAACGGGGTAAAAAGTCTGAAAATCGACATGGGTAGGGTTTTTATAGTTTTTCGGGTCGTTGATTACGAAAACAACAACTATTTTATAATCCAACATAGCTGACGTGTCATAAAATCACCCCTGAAGGGGTCCGATGGGATTGAAATATATAAAAGAGGAACCTGAGTGTCTGACTGACAAATATCAACGCACAGCCCAAACTGCTGGATCTAGAGATTCCAAATTTGGCACGTAGGTTCCTTATGATGTCTAGGGGTGCACTAAGAAAGAACTTTTCAAAATTCATCTCCTAAGGGGGTTCAAAGTTTGTATGGGGAAACAATTTTAGTTAGACTCTTTTATCTGAAACTGTACACGAGTACTTCTATAAATAAATGAGTAAACACATGTTTCAGGATTTTTCAAAATTCAACCCCTAAAGTAGTAAAACGGGCTGAAAAAGTCTGAAAATCGTCATGGGTATTGTTTTCATGGTTTAATGGGTCGCTGATTACGAAAACAACAACTATTTTATAATCCAACATAGCTGACATGACATAAAATCACCTTGTGGGGGTGCGGTGGGGTTGAAATGTCATAATATCAATATGAGTGTTGATTTTATGGTTTTCTGGGACGTCAATTACAAAAATGGCATCGATTTGAAAATATCAACCCCGAAAAGTGTAAAATGGGTCAAAAAGTCTGAAAATCGTCATGGGTATTGTTTTTATGGTTTATCGGGTCGCTGATTACGAAAACAACAACGATTTTAAAATTCAACGTGGCTAACGTGACCTTCATCCTCTATTGAGGTGCGATGAGGTTGAAATGTCTATATATATCATTAAATGTGTCGTTTTTACGGGTTTTCGGAACGCCAATCCATACTAATATTATAAATGCGACAGAATGTCTGTTACTCTTCACGCTTAAATCGCTGGATCGATTTAGATGAAATTTGGTTGAGAGATAGCTTGAGTCCTGGGAAAGGACATACCTATGATAGTTTTTATTTCAGCAATTACCTATTATTGTTATTTATTGTACGGCTGTAACGTGACCATCATCGCCTATTGGCGTGCGATGGCGTTGAAATGTCTGAAATGTGGTGAAAAAGTGTGAAAACCGTCATAGGTTTTGTTTTTATGGTATATCGGGTCGCTGATTACGAAAAAAACAGCTATTTAAGAATCCAACATAGCCGACGTGACAACTCTGTAGGGCTGCAATGGGGTTGAAATGACATAATATCAATATGGTTGTTGATTCTTAGGTTATCTGGGACGTTAATTACGACAATGGCATCGATTTGAAAATATAACGTAGTGGACACGAATTACTTAAAGATTTTTCAAATTTTACCTCTAAGAGGGTGAAACGGAGGTCCAAAGTTTGTATGGGAAAACGAGATTAGTTGGACTATTTTAACCTAAATTTTTCACGAGTACTTCTATTGATTAATGAGTAAACACGTGTTTGCCCCGAATGTCACGCGAGCGAAGCCGCGGGCGAAAGCTAGTCAAAGATATACAAAAAGTTTACGCACAACCAGCCAGTCGCCAACAATGTTTCTTTCACCGTTTTTAACTGGCGGGGCTCTAACCTAGAGGATAGAGCCCCGCCATGTATGATGACCCCCTATTTGTTATTATAGTGGCGACAGTAATACATAATTCGTGAAAATTTTAAGTATCTAGCTGTTACTGTTCAACAGATCTCTTCATCATCATACAAGAAATGTGATTTCACTGAACTATTTTAAATATTATACGGAACCCATCATGTACGTGTCCTATTCGCAATTAAGCGGTTTTTATACTACATCGAGTGATAGACAAGCATCAACATTATCAGCCCGTAACTACCCACTGCTCGATATAGACCTTCTTCAATGTCCCACACTACCTGCACATTACCACTCTACCTGATTTTGAGAGCTATGTACACAACTTTGGTTCTCCGTCAAATTTCCTCGTTCTGGATTCGATCGTGTGTAGTAACTTTATACTTATAAATTAAGTCAAAGTGAAAACTCTTTATTCTTCTCTTTATTGTATAACTAAGTGTACAGAGGATCTGAGACTTGTATAAGCACTTATAACTTCGTCACCTTTGTCAGGTATTGTAAAAGATCTAAAGCGCGTGCGCGACTATCGACGTACCTCCGTACGTCCATCAACTCACCTTACGTGTTGCTCAACGAAGTTCTGGCGAAAGAGTAGTAGGGCACAGCGTAAATGTACCCCCACAGGATACCACAGCCTAATAACAATGAAATGAAGTATGCAAGAAGTGTACATGGGACACATATTCGTAAATTAGGGTGATAGATAGCGGGCACATACGTTATCTTCGGAAAGATCTTTCAATAAACAAACATATTTATTTGATAACTATCTCTATTGCAAACATTCGACTTCGCATAGAGTAATAATAAATAAATTGCATTCTCGTATCAGTTCTTTGATTGTGTATTGAACTGGGATTTCTACGCTGTGACTCCGTCTTGCAGCTCCTTTGAAACAAACAACTTGCCAACTGCCGGCTGCCATCGAACGCTGCGGATTTTCTACAATTTTCAGTGGGGAAATGCGAATAGGAGGTAAAGGGGCTGTATTAGTATTCTACATTAATCTAGTTGAATTCCATCTAGTAAAGATTTATAATTTACGGTGCGTAATATAACCTATTATAGTGTGTCCCGGGAGAAAGTGGAACTCTGAAAAGAAGTGACATAAAGAAAAATTATAGACAAAAAAATATATTAAAAAAAACATATATGTCTTCTATTTTTTCTTTCATGAATTAAGATTTTCATTTTACCGAAATCGAAATCGAAACACACTGTATAATAAAATACATATTTTCATCGTAAATGTGGCACTGCACATAGGACCATTGACTGCATATTCCTAGACGGGAAACTTAACGCTGTTCCCTGTCCTGTCTTTTGCCTGCCGACTCTTTTGTCAGTCAGCATGGCGCATGAGGTTGGCTTTAAAGATGGCGATGAACCACATACTCCCCAAAAGTCGCTACAAAAACAAATAATAAACCTGAATTCGAACTCTTAAGTTCCAAGAACGAGTACCATCTACAACAAGTTACGAACTCGCTCACTAACAAACTTTATTAATAGACAGAGCTCTATAAAAAGAAATACGAAATACTCCACTCGCAACGGTATTTAATAATTGCTTAACATCGTTATTTGTTGTACAAGCCTTTAGCTTTCTTCGACAGGCAAAGTTTGCTACGCTATCTCCCATAAAGTAAAACATGGTAACTGATATTTTAGATGACCACTCCAAAATAAATATATCGCATAGATCACAACAAACTTGCATGATAATATTAGTCGCGCGTTGTCGATCGTTAGATAACGTTTTTATATTCTGTTGTAAAAAAAAATCTTTTTCGCTATCAAGAAAATAACCTGGACAAGAACTTATGAAGATTTTCAGAATATGCGATGGGAAATGTGGCAATTGTATAAAATGCAGTCTTGATCATCATTTCAAATAGATCTACAGACAAACCCACATTGTAGATTCCCAATCCTTCTTCCTTTCTTCCTTTTTATTGATAATAACAAAGAGACCCGCTTGATGCCTGCCAAAACGGGATCTATCTCAACATAATGTTGCAGTTAAGACTAAAATGCTGTGTTTTAGATCGATCCCTAAAAGGCTCCAATGTCGACGACGTAAAGAACGTAGCACTTTACTAAGTATATTACTACGTTTTACTAATTATATTTTGCTGAAGTAATTGAAGCTCCACCTCACAGAATACCGCAGTCAAATAACAATTCCCTTGAGGGTTATTGTGTTCCTGCGAGTGAGTGACCTGAAAGGAAGGAGATGCTGCGTTGGCAGCGGGGGTGGCGGCGCGCGAGCGATATTTTATGTTGCGAGCGTTAATATGGCTACGGTAACCGCTTCACATCAGGCGGGCCGTATGCTTGTCTGCCACCCGATGTCGTATAAAAAAAATTTTTTCAAAGTGTTGATAAAGTTTCGTGAACTGCCAACAATCACCGGCATCAACCCTTCTAGAAGATTGTTTTTAATCTATAAATATAAAATTCAAAGTCCTGACTGACTGACTGACTGACTGACTGACTGATATATCAACGCACAGCCCAAACCGCTGGGTCTAGAGATTCGAAATTTGGCACGTAGGTTCCTTATGACATCTAGGGGTACACTAAGAAAGGATTTTTCAAAATTCATCCCCTAAGGGGGTGAAACGGGGGTCCAAAGTTTGTATGGGGAAACGAGATTAGTTGGACTATTTTATCCGAAACTTTACACGAGTACTTCTATAGATAAATGAGTAAACACGTATTTCAGGATTTTTCAATATTCAACCCCTAAAGGGGTGAAATGGGGTGAACAAGTCTGAAAATCGACATGGGTAGGGTTTTTGTAGTTTTTCGGGTCGCTAATTACGAAAACAACAACTATTTTATAATCCAACATAGCTGACGTTTCATAAAATCACCCCTGAGGGGGTCCGATGGGATTGAAATATATAAAAGAGGAACCTGAGTGTCTGACTGACATATATCAACGCACAGCCCAAACTGCTGGGTCTAGAAATTCCAAATTTGGCATGTAGATTCCATATGATGTCTAATGGTGAACTAAGAAAGGATTTTTCAAAATTCATCCCCTAAGGGGGTGAAACGGGGGTCCAAAGTTTGTATGGGGAAAGAAGATTAGTTGGACTATTTTATCCAAAACTTTACATGAGTACTTCTTTAGATAAATGAGTAAACACGTGTTTCAGGATTTTTCAAAATTCAACCCCTAAAGGGGTAAAATGGGGCGAATAAGTCTGAAAATCGTCATGGGTATTGTTTTTATGGTTTATCGGGTCGCTGATTACGAAAAAAAAACTATTTTATAATCCAACATAGCCGACGTGTCATAAAATCACCCCTAAGGGGTTCCGATGGGATTGAAATTTATAAAAGAGGAATCTGAGTGTATGACTGATATATATCAACGCACAGCCCAAACTGCTGGGTCTAGAAATTACAAATTTGGCACGTAGGTTCCATAAGATGTCTAGGGGTGTACTAAGAAAGAACTTTTCAAAATTCATCTCCTAAGGGGGTGAAACGGGGGTTCAAAGTTTGTATGGGGAAACAATTTTAGTTGGACTCTTTTATCTGAAACTGTACACGAGTACTTCTATAAATAAATAAGTAAACACATGTTTCAGGAATTTTCAAAATTCAACCCCTAAAGTAGTAAAACGGGCTGAAAAAGTCTGAAAATCGTCATGGGTATTGTTTTTATGGTTTAATGGGTCGCTGATTACGAAAACAACAGCTAATTTATAATCCAACATAGCTGACATGACATAAAATCACCTTGAGGGGGTGCGGTGGGGTTGAAATGTCATAATATCAATATGGGTGTTGATTTTATGGTTTTCTGGGACGTCAATTACAAAAATGGCATCGATTTGAAAATATCAACCCCGAAAATTGTAAAATGGGTCAAAAAGTCTGAAAATCGTCATGGGTATTATTTTTATGGTTTATCGGGTCGCTGATTACGAAAACAACAACGATTTTAAAATTCAACGTGGCTAACGTGACCCTCATCCTCTATTGAGGTGCGATGAGGTTGAAATGTCTATATAAATCATTAAATGTGTCGTTTTTACGGGTTTTCGGAACGCTAATACGATCCATACTAATATTATAAATGCGACAGAATGTCTGTTACTCTTCACGCTTAAATCGCTGGATCGATTTAGATGAAATTTGGTTGAGAGATAGCTTGAGTCCTGGGAAAGGACATACCTATGATAGTTTTTATTTCAGCAATTACCTATTATTGTTATTTATTGTACGGCTGTAACGTGACCATCATCCCCTATTGGCGTGCGATGGCGTTGAAATGTCTGAAATGTGGTGAAAAAGTGTGAAAACCGTCATAGGTTTTGTTTTTATGGTATATCGGGTCGCTGATTACGAAAAAAACAGCTATTTAAGAATCCAACATAGCCGACGTGACAACTCTGTAGGGCTGCAATGGGGTTGAAATGACATAATATCAATATGGTTGTTGATTCTTAGGTTATCTGGGACGTTAATTACGACAATGGCATCGATTTGAAAATATAACGTAGTGGACACGAATTACTTAAAGATTTTTCAAATTTTACCTCTAAGAGGGTGAAACGGAGGTCCAAAGTTTGTATGGGAAAACGAGATTAGTTGGACTATTTTAACCTAAATTTTTCACGAGTACTTCTATTGATTAATGAGTAAACACGTGTTTGCCCCGAATGTCACGCGAGCGAAGCCGCGGGCGAAAGCTAGTGTACAATATAAAGGTGTTTGTTAGTTACTGCGTTATCCGTTTGACCAGTTCTACCGGCCGCTACAAAACTACGACTCGCCGGACGTTTAATGAGGGAACTTCCGTAGAAAGGAGCACTGAACACTGCACCTACTTAACTAGCGCTTAGTTAAGTCACAATGCTGGCCAAATAATAGAATAATTTCTCTTATATCTTGCAGGAAATTCTTTGCTCAGACGAAGTTCAAAGAGGACGAGATCGTAGATAAGCTTTAGTCAGTTCAGTGTTTGTCAGAATTTACTTAGCGGATTCAAAGGATATTCACGGAATTTCAGCGCAATCATTAGAATCTAGATATTATAACTGTTAGTTAGTTGGTCTACGCTTTGTAGATGTTACTATGATAGTCATTTTAAGCTTTGAACTAAGCTTATTTTAAGCTTCTTATCAATCTTGAATTTTGGCTCATTATTATCTTTAGAGGGGGTATAAGTTGCGCACCACGATCTATAGAGCCAAAGCCAGCAAAACTACTACACCCTATCTGTTCCTGTAACGGTTGAAGTAAATTTACCATCACGTATATGAATATATATTATTATAATGTACTCCCACGTGCAATGTATAATAAGTATATAATTTATGACCATTCCAAGGCAATTATTGCAACCCCAATGAAGAGAAATAATAAAGTAGACCATGTTCATCAGGAAATAATAACGTTTGCTTTTATAAAACATACGAGGTCAACCCATAATTATCCCACTGTTGGGTTACGGGTCTCCCCTCAATCGAAAGAGCTTAGAGTATACTCCACCATACTGCTCATATGCAGGTTGGGGGAGGCCAGTGTTTTCAAGTCGCCCAAAGGTCTAGTGGTGCAAGAGTGCGCGGTTTATCGATAAGGGACATGGTTCGATTCTCGGTATTAACATGTTTTTATATATTTTTTTTATTGTGATTTTTTGTGTTAATTTTAACCTATATATGCCTATGAGTAATTGAGTATACATGTAGACGATTCCCTTAAGGCTATTAATCTTAATGGAATAGACCATAATTTTACGATTATTAAAAAACTAAGAAATTCGTAGTAAACCGACATACGCAATAAATTTATAATATAAAAAAGAAATAGTTGACGTTGCGTTATCAATAAATATTTACCAGTGGTCGAAATTCGACTATAATTAATTTAAATTATGACTTTAACAATAAACGAAATAGTATAATTGCATGCGTGTGTGTGTCAAATACAGTAGTATGTGTAATATTATTTTTATAATGTATTTTTTATGCATAATTAAAAAAAATATCATTCTGCACTCCTTCTCTATATAAACTATGAGTGTGCGTTTCATACTCCTCCTCTACAAACAAACAAACCAATCAAGTTTTTGCTTCACGTATTGTTTGAATGTGAGTGAGGTCACCAGAAAGAAAGGAAGGAGATGCTGCGTTGGCAGCGGGGGTGGCGGCGCGCGAGCAATATTTTATGTTGCAAGCGTTAATATGGCTGCGGTAACCGCTTCACATCAGGCAGGCCGTATGCTTGTCTGCTACCCGACGTAGTATAAAAAAAAAAAAAAAAGAAAGACGTGTGGCACTCGGGGACTGCTACGGTAAAGCTATTGCATAGCATTTTGTATCAACTTATGCAATTATAATTTTATTTATTTATTTTATTCATGCAGTATTGTTTTTTCTTTGATATTAATTCAAGTTACACTTTTTGAGCGTGGTGACCGATAAGAAAACAAATTTTTCTATTATTAAATAAATAAAACGAGTTTCGTAGAGTCGTACAATAGGTACGTCTAATCGCACGCACACAACGCCGTGTCGAAGACTGCAGAACTGAAACGACGTTAGACGATGCACGGCCTTCAAGCCACACCTCCTTGCCCGTCGGAGTGGGGAGCGTGAGGTTTTTTCGTTACGGAATTTCTAGATTCGGTCCCCGCGCTCAAGGCCCGCGATAGAAGCTATGCAATAGCTTAAAACCACAAATGTTTGTTTGTTCAATCACTGAACACTGCATCTTGAAGTCGTTGTTCAAGCTTTTAAGGCAAACATCGAAACCTCGACATTCTACCTCATTAGTCTCAACTCCACCAAACAGGCAATGGCTTATAAGCTCCTTTTTAGTTGATTGTAAGCCCATCATTATGGCAAGATCTTTTTTAATATATGATCTTTGTGATCCTGTATCAATCAAAATTCGAATACTCACTTCTTTGTCACCATTGACAAGTTTGACAGCTAATGTTTGAAGCAATGTGGTTGATTTCATTTGGCATAATAAATTATCTGACTTGTGTTCTGTTGTTGTCGATGGCTTGTTACAAGATTGTTTGTCTAAATCTGAACATAAAAGAATCATATGCCTTTTCTTACAGAATAAACATTTTACGAAACTGCGACAACGTTTAGCTAGATGACCTGTTTTAAGACATATGTTGCAAGCTTTCTTTACCTTGATGTAGTTATTGCGTTCTTCAAGGGTCATTTTGGCAGCTTTATGGCATTCCGATGAAGCGTGTGTTGACTTGTCACACCACAAGCATGCTGGTGGGCACGTAGCTAGCCTTTCCTGTTTTGGTATGTTACATGCTTTCATTTCGGTGGTTGTATGGCAAGAAAGTGTAGGTTGACTAGGTCCAGGTAAAATATATTCATGAAAACCTTTACGTGCAAGCTGTATTCTTTCCTCTGACTCTACCTCTCTTTTGAGAAACTGTAGCAGTTGCGTAAGCTGGTCATTTTCTATTTCCGACGATATGCGACATCTATTCCATGTTCGGAGTAAATCCTACGGAAGAGCGGACTCTATCATGGGAAACAAAACTGATGCATACTTGTCTTTAGCTACACCCAAAGTTTCGAGAGCTTGTAGATTATCATATAATAGAGGTAAGTCGCTCACCTGACCTTTTTGCTGCATCAAAACAATATTTAGTAACCCTCTTACATAGGTCTCAATCAAAATGTCATCTCTCGCGAAGCGAGCTTTTAGTGCTGCTAAAGCCTTTTTATAATTTTCACCACTTGGGGGGTACGTTTCGACTAACTTTCTAGCGTTTGTGTCGAGTGCCATGGACTGCAGTAAATACTGGAACTTATCAATATCGTCTAAGTCTTTATCTTCATCGATTTCTTTGAATTGTCCCCAGAACATCAGCCAATTTTTCACGTTCCCATCGAACTTTACCAATTCTAGGCGTGGTCTCCACTTACGTTGTTGGGAACGCACTGGGACGTTGTTGATTTCGATGTCGAGCTCAGATTTGGCAGACTTAAGTGACGTCTGGCTTTGATACCTTTGAAACGTCGTAAATTTGTTGTGACGATTTTTTATAGAAAGAAAACGCTGACGATACTCCATTGCCTTGTCTTGGTCTTTTTGAAATATTTCGTCATCAAAATCTTCCAACTCACACCATTTATCTGACAAGGTGGATTCTACCTGGAGTAGTTTGTCGGCAATTTCCGTCAGCAATGAAAAGGTATCTTCCATTTGTTCAATATCTTTAGAACACCATGCTTTTTCATAGCTATCTGCGGCGAGCGTAAATTCACGCCGGAGCTGTTTACGTTTGTTTTTCAATGGATTTTAGTTCCCTTTTATTGTTGCAGGTTAAAAACCATCCATACGGTCGCCACTAAATGTAGAGAACGTGATCCGGTTGAAATAATTCTATCTGTGATTATAATATTTTATTCAGACAGAATCGAAATGTAACGTAATAAATTTTCTAGTATGTGACAGCAAAGTTATTTTCTGTAACTAAGCAACAGCGACGTTCGATTCGCGACAGGGAGCGTGAGGTTTTTTCGTTACGGAATTTCTGGATTCGGTCCCCGCGCTCAAGGCCCGCGATAGAAGCTATGCAATAGCTTAAAACCACCACAGTCTTCGCATGTCTCAGTCACTACGCATTATGTCCATTGTAATTGTAATGTATTTACTGACAAAATATCTTCGAATCCGGACATATTATGGCGACGAGAAGGGGAATGTTACCAAAGCAAATAATCTGCCTAACATGCTTTTTCTTTTTACTACGTCGGGTGGCAGACAAGCATACGGTCCGCCTGATGTGAAGCTGTTACGGTAGTCATATTAAGGCTCGCGACGTAAAATATAGCTCGCGAGCCGCCACCCCCTGCTCACTCGCAAGAACACAACAACCCTCAAGGGAATTGTTATTTTCACCTCACTAGCTCGTAAAAGCTCTGTTTATCATTCGAAATCTGCGTGGAAAATCGCACTTTATCCGCTAGCGTGGAAAGTGTTTTTAAAATTCGAATATTTTTATTCAATAAAGGTTTCGTACAATAAATTACATATATATAGAACCTGATTGGTTTCGTTATAGTTTATATTCTCTGCAGCCAGTCCATTGATGATTGAAATGCAAATACTTATTTCATGTCATGCGCCAGCCTCATTTAAAGAATCGCACTGGCCGGCAAGAAAATTTGATTAAAAAAAACAATTGGTTGCCTGTAAAGTCGGTATACGGGCGAAAGTTTTACGTGACAACGACTTTGAGTCTCTCTCGCTCTTAGAAGGGACACACGTCCACGACACGCTTACAATGAGAGCGAGTGAAAGGCACGCGCCTTTCACTCGCTCTCATTGTAAGCGCATAACGTGACCCAGTTTCTTGAAGTGTCACCCGGCTAACCAATTTATAAGACGTTGTCACGTCAAAAAAAACTTTAAAATTTTCTTCTCTTTATTGAATTCACTTTACTTCCATTATTTTGGTTTGTTTTTTGATAAAATCGAAAGAAATCATAAAATATGAGCAGCGACGAAGATATAAATTTAACACCTGCAGAATTAGTGCAAGCGGTACATAATGCCGAGTTGAGTTTTCTTCCGGAAAAATCGCGCGAAAAATACATAAAAGCGTACGATTTGTTCAAGTAATTTAATATTTATTAAAACTGTTTTTCTTGCACCTAACATTTTCCTCGCTTTAGTGAGGTGAAAAGTTGTGTGTTGCGCTCGGCAGCAAAGTTATTTAGCGTCTCGTACCTTTGAAACCCTCGCTACGCTCAGGATTCTATATTTGAACCACTCGCTTCGCTCGTGGCTCAATCCTAGAATCCTTCGCTTGCTCAGGTTTCAATACAAGGTACTCGCGCCAAAAATTAACTTTGCAGCCTTGCATAACAAATAACTATTAGTAATTATAGAATACCTGCGGTATTCTGTGAGGTAGAGGTACATTCCCCAGTCGGGTAGCTTATAATTACGCTCCCTACCTCTCTTTTCGCCAGAGCTTCGTTTGTCAGTCAGCAGGGTGCACCGCATGCAGGTGAAGTTGGCTTTGATTCAAAGATGTTGATGAACCACTACACCCCAAATATGTTAAGCTGTAGGGAAAAAAATTACTCGAATCATCACTAATTACTTTGAACTGCTATTGTAAATGTAATCCCACCAAAAACACTCTGTAAAAAACTAGCCAAGTCTCGATGGAGCTGCTTGTTTATCTCTAAAAAGTAATGAAATCTAGACAAAGTCGTGCCAATTCTAAGGTTCCTTACGATAAGATTTTGGAGCGTCAAATCGACCACCGATCTAACATAAAATAGACGTACAGACGGACTTCTATCAATGATTAGAAGTCCGTCTTTACTGGAAATATTTTTTTATAAAGTTTTTTTCAGGCTCGCCTATGTACATAAGTATTATTGAAATACGCAGCTTTATCAAGCCTATAATTGATTTTTTTTTCTTTTTAGGAGTAGTTTTTTTATTATTACAAATCTTTCTTTTCTTTTTTTCCGGTTCTGATTCTTGTACAGATCTATACAAACTATAAACAAAACGTTAACTCTTAATTACTATACAAGTGTCAATATAATTAATTATCAATGAACTTTTGTACCAAAGGTACCTATTACCTACCTAGTACTGAAATACAGCTAAATTAATGATTTATTTAAACGAAACGAAGTAATATCTAACTAAATAAACTAAACCTAGAATACTAGAAAACTATTCTAGGTATACTTACTTATAAACACGAACGCGATTCGAAGTACTGCCTAACTGTAAATTAAACCTAGAAAACTGAGTACTAAATAACTAACAATTAAATAAAGTATTCAATTAAAACTTCTTTTAATATGTAATAATTAAGTAATAATCAGTAATCCGCCACTAATCGTAAAATTCCTAACCTATTCTAATCTTCGAATTGTTATAATAACAACCTGCTAATTAACCTTAGCAAACCTCACGAAATAATAAGCGAAATCAACTTAATGCAAATAAAATAATCCCTAGCAAACGTTTTCAAGCGCAGTAGAAGAATGTCGTAAACGACTGTAACGCGGCCGGTTGCCACTTCGCCCTATAAGGTTATCGGAAAAACAAACTTAAGCGCGTTTTAAAATACAGTCAGAGCCATCTAGCGACGTGTGCGGGCATTACCGCCACTCTAGTCCAATGCATTATATTTGACCAAATTTTGAGCGAAATTAATTAATATTTTAGTGTAATTTGTTTATTTAATTTGTGTAGATTAAAGTAATTCGTTCGACTATTTCCTCTTGTAAACTTGTAAGTATAAGTATAAAAGCCAGTCTAGTCTTATCCAGAGTTTTCCTTTAATTTTATGTGTATGCGTATTAAAAGCAGGAGGGGAGGCATTCGCCCAGCAGTGGGACGCTATAGGCTAGATTAAATTAGAAGATGTGTCCCACTACGCTGGATTTTGGTACCAATAGTAGAAGAGGGCATTACCATATCTCTAATACAGCTGAGACCAGCTGAGGGTTCTTCATCAGATACTTCAGACCTTCGATTTTTGACATCAAATGAAGCGGCCCACCAAGTTGAATATTTTTTGTAAAGGCGGTATGTCGATCTCTAATAGTTTGGTTGGGCTCTTGTGTTTTCTAATCTGGGTCACCAGGTACTCCAGATCTTCGATTATCCTAGTTTTTATAGTTTTCCCTTTATGTGTCCATTAAACACTAACTCTGTACCAAATTTCAGCTCTCTGAGTTTATGGGAAGTACTAGTTCTATTTTGATGATCATGAGTGAGTGAGTGAATGAGTGTCGTATATGCGAAGCTTTGCTTTCGCTTAACTTCGGAACTAAATGACCTACAGACTCGAAATTTTGGATTTTAAAATGTGATTATAGCTTACTGGATGACGAAAACTTCTGCGTTCTGGTCTTATCCAGAGGTTCTCAAATAGGGGCCTGAAAATGCGGCGAAATGGTTCCAGTAAAGGATGGTACGGCAGTGTTTGCTTCGCGCTCGACTTGGCGGGGGCACTGCCGTGCCCCCAGATTAATGTAACGAAATACCCGCTATCATATAAAATATGGCATTAATTAAGAGCCAACTATGAGTTGTATATTTAAATTCCGCGAGTGAAATATTATAAAGCATTCATGTAAAAGGCAATTTTGGTGTAGACTAGTGTAATTATCATAAATAATTATATACATATACACTCTTATAATAAATAATTTTTAACAGCGACGTAATATAATAGATAGGAAAATAATTGCCCATAAAGTAGCTCTAATTTCACACCAATTAGGCACGTAATGATACCTATAACCAAACAGTGACTTTTTCAATGCTATTAGTAACAAGTGCGTTCTAAAGTTTTTTATTTTATTTTATTGGTTGAGTTGCTTTTTTCTTAAAACAGTTTTGAAACAAAAAAGATCGCGTTCAATAGTACAAATAAATTAATGTACCTACTTACCAATTGCTTGCTCATTTCACGCAACTTCGTATTTAAATATAACTATTTAAATACGAAGTTGCCTGAAAATTTCAACTTGTATATGTAAATCAAACTTTCACTAAAATATAACTTTTGTTTTCTCTGTAATAAAGAAAACTTTAAATTCCCCATTTTGTACGTGGCTAAAACGCTATACGCGAAAAGCCAAAAAAAACCTCATTCTTTTAGTCTATGGCCGATCGCCATGTTAAATGCGTGCGCATAGGAAAACCCTATTAATTTTTCCCGCCATTGCGAAAAAATTTTGACAACTCGTTTTATAGTTTTTTAGTATTATTTTCTTCACAAGTGGGTTGAAAAACGTCGTATGATACACGTGTGTATTGATGATAATGTACTATAAAATAGTAATGAGATTCCTTTATTATCATTGCAAATTTTTTACTAAGTATTTAAGTAGATACGGATTGTAAACAATAAGTTAACTTAACACCACGGTCACGTCAACCTTAACACTTATAAATCCCATATTACATCAACAAGTTCACCTATATTGGATGAGTGGTCATGTCATGATTCAACACGCAATATTCGATTACATTGCCTAAAATTTTAAATTTCCTTAATAGTTTCCATAATTGTTGACTAACCATTCTTTATTAGATCCAAAAGGTCTGTATAGTGATCAGTCATTTGGGTACACCGACTGTACCTCCACCTCACAGAATATCGCAGCCAAATAACAATTCCCTTGAGGATTGCTCAATATTGTTGCGAGTGTTAATATGACTACGGTAACTACCTCACATCAAGCATGTCGTATACTTATTTGCCATAATTACAGTAATTTTTTTAACCCTCAATGCAGAAACTACGGGGTGTTATAAGTTTGACGTGTCTGGGGACTGGGCGTGTGAGATATCATAGCGCCCGATCGGATGAACCGATTTTGATTTTTTTTTAATTTAAAGATAAAATAGACCGGTCCAAGATGGCCGCCGCCACAAAATGACGGATTAAATACATAATTTTTTTTTCACAACTCCCTCAATATGGGTATCAAATGAAAGGGCACGACAAAGCTAAAAGGTCGGGGGTTTCTTAAATTTTCAATATAATTATCTTGTATACATAATTTTTGAAGTCGTATCAGATTGAGGCTCGGAATTTCGACCAAAGTTATCACGCATAAAATACTGACTATCTACTACCTGAAAGGTACAGAATCGTTATAGCATATGTCTTACACTTGACCAGTTTTTATGAAACTACTGACCCAAATTCTAACATGCATTGTGCCCGTATTTGCATATCGACGCACGAGTATTGAAATCGCTGACCACTGGGGATGGCGATGCGAGCGTTTTATCTGCCCCAGTTTCCAGGGTCCTTGCCGTTGGCTGGCGATAAGTACGGGTGGACGCGTTTGGTCATCGGATTGATGCAATATTGAGAAACTGTGTCGACCACACAATCCCCAAGATATATGTTAAATACCTCGAGATAAAACGGAATGCACGAGTGGTGCAGCGAACGACGCGTCTAATTTGATTGGCTGACTAATTAAAGCACCTAGTACTTTCTAATTGGCCGTTCTGTAAAAGACATCAACGTGTGTTTTTTTGCAGTCGTATCTAGTATGCTATGTAGTATAACCTGAAGTGTGATAGTAGTAAATCACTTATGATTTTCATGAGTTCTGGTCGACAGTGAATATGAATTTCCCTTTCTTTTTTAGATATTAGAACTTTGTATTTTTATGCCTAATCGTTGTAGTTTGAACTGAAATGATATGGGAAAACTATCTCATGTTTCAAAAATCGTTTTTTTTTCTCTGAACTACAAACAAAAATGGTTCAGCAACTGTAGAACTGTGCTACTAGAACTGTCATAAAACGGTGCTACTAGAACTGTCATAAAATAGTGAAAAGCCGGAAATTGATATCCTGAGTACACACGCCGATTATTTAACTCGAAAGTACATCACACCCACCACACATATGTCTGCCTGATACTAGCCTGCGAGCTTAGTGTAATAACTACTGCAAATTTAATTATAATTGAGAATAAAATTTACTTTAATTTACGCATTTCCACCACAGTGTCTCCTGTGTAGTCAGAATTAAAACCGGCAATCATTAAAATGGCATTGGACCGTGAACTCCACTGCAGCCCCGGGGATAAAACTACGGCTGCTGCCTTGAAACTCATAACTTCATCATAATAATAAAGCTTTGAAATTTAACTTCCTATTTTGGCTTTTAGTAATAATTGTAAATCAAGTTACATCTATGAGTATGAACTGACGCCCTACCGCTGAAGCTGAAGCCGATTACCAAATCAAAATAACAAACTTCAGCTTAGATTGATGGTAATTGTGTTTAGCCACAGTATAAGTAATAGTACTACGTACAGTATGGCCACTCCCTGCCGCTCTCTCGTGTCGACCTCACCTCCCCTCTGAGATGAATCTGGAACAGTTTGTATGGCGCCGCACGCACACACGCTCATTCCCGCTCTGCACAGACATGATTGTTTATCAAAGTCAAAGTCAAAATTCTTTATTCTGTGGGCCCTCGCGGGCACTTAGACACGTCTTTTACAATTAGGTATATTTTTTTATCTACCAGCATTTCGGAATGACCATTGACGAGAAGAAATGCCGAAAGAAACTCTGTCAATATAGGTCTTTTTTTTTAAATAGCCATACAATATTATCATAATACAATAAAAAGAATGTCAATGTACAATAAAAAAAATGGTATGTCAACCAAAATAAGAGAGAAAATAAAAAAATAAGTAAAATAAAATAGTAAAAAAAAATTATTTATGTAGTAGTTACCGACGCGACATTTGTATGGAGTGGCCGGGGTGTGGTTTAGCTTAGCTGGTAGAAACCCTGGAGCTTTACCAACTGCGTTGAAGATGTTTGTGAATAACTAAAACGTAAGACCTATTTTTCGAATCAAAATATTCGGTGGTAACGTCTTCAGCTTCGGCGGTAGGCCCCTGATACAGTGATGGTGACCGTCAGACCTATCAGAATCTGTTTAGTTGGTTATCCGATGTGTAGACCCTTATGCATAGCCGTGTGGACACTGAGACTGATACGCTGGGTACCGAGCAAACATTATTTTTGAAAATAAACAATGTATAAATTCTAAATTGAATACACACGTCCAGAAAATTTGACTGTAGCCTGCCTGCAGTTAATTATCTTGAGGTCTTCAAGTCTACTAAATTCTACTAGTTAAATTCGTTGTGAGTTCCAAAGCAGTCATAGGTTTACCTTAGGACATACCCCCGGCAATTTCATACTAACACTTTACGGGACCGAAGGCTGAATCCAAATTTCAGAGGTTGTCACTACGACTTTCCATACAAAAAACCACCACATTTATAGCCGTACTTATCAAAATAAATAGTATCTTATCAAACTACGTCGGTAACCACGGGCATTACCGCTGTACGGATACAACGGCACAGTTATTATAAGTAGCAAAGTTAAGCCATCAAGAAATGTATATATTTTAGATCTTAGATTTGACAGTAAAAATAATTGATTAACTTGTAGGTAGACAGTGAATCTTGTTCTTTATAATGATAATATGAGCATAACACGCTAAGCACCGGTGTACATTTTACACCATTTTTTGTAGTTACTGCGATGCCCGTACTGTTAAACTCCTGTTTTGTCAGAGCACTGGTATCGCCGTTACTGTCCTGCCCCCCTAGCCAAGTGTAATTCATAGCATAACGAACGTTAGATAGATCACGTGACATTGTCAATTCTCATATTAAAATGTTCGCATTGACAAATGTCTCGTCATCTATCTAACGTTCGTTACGCTACGAATTACACTTGGCTAGGGGTGCTGTAAAGTGTTCATGCCTCGTCAATTACTATTACATCAACAAAGATGTACAAGTGCAGGGAGTGAATGCGCATTATGTGCGTGCAACGTCGAATAAACTGTTTCGGATTCGGCTCAGAGGGGAGGTGCGAGGTTATTCAATTATCTAGTAGGTTAAAGGCACCGGTTTGTGTATCTTAATGCAAGAGTCTTAAAGTATAAATTATAACAAAATATTAAAAGATATCAGTTATTATTTTAAAAATAATAAAATACCACAGCGAATTTAAAGCACAAGTCATTTTCTAATATTTTTTCCTACATATGAAGCTTACGAAATCCTGCTTACATATTACGTTTATTTAAAAGCCGATATACTTGAGTACTACGGCGATACCGTAGCCTGTCCATAGATGGATTTGTTTATCTCGAGCTTCTCCATGCATCGGAGGGCACGTTAAGCCGACGGTGCCGGTTGTTGTCATTAGATGACAGTCGTTAAGCAAGTCAGTTGTCTTTAGGCGACTTGAAAACACTGACCTCCGCCAACCCGCAGCTGAGCATCATGGTAGAGTATGCTCTAAATCCTTTCGATTGAGGGGAGACCCATATCCCAGCAGTAGGACGAATAAGAGTTGACGACAATAGCAATAGCTAACTTAAGTAAATATCTAAAATAATATTTATGTGCGATAATTCCAACATGGCCTATATTGCATGTTTCAGTGGTTTCAGGAAGCTAGTGCAGCGGTGAAAATGGCCAGCCGTGAAATGCGGTGCTCGTAAGTTTTACTTGATTTGAGGTTATGGCGGGTCGGCGCGGTTGTTTGTAGCAATTTAAGACCCTGTGTTTCCACTCGTTGCATTTTATATCAGCTAAGAATATATTGATCTAAGAATAGAATATAACTAGTTAATATTTTTCTAAAATAATAACTGTGGGACGCAGACAGATTAGTGTTTATATAGTGTGTTGATTAGAAATAAGTAATAATACTTGGGGTGTAAGTGGTTCATCAACATCTTTGAACCAAAGCCATCTTCACCTGCACGCTTAGCTTCGTTTGTCAGCAGGGATGCACCCTGCTGACTGACAAACGAAGCTCTGGCGAAGAGAGGTAGGGAGCGTATTTGTAAGCTACCCGACTGGGGAATGTACCTCCACCTCACAGAATACCGCAGCCAATTAACAATTCCCTTGAGGATTGTTGTGTTCCTGCGAGTAAGTGAGGTCACCAGAAGAGAAGAAGATGCTGCGTTGGCAGCGGGGGTGGCGGCGCGCGAGCGATATTTTATGTTGCGTGTGTTGATGTGGCTACGGTAACCGCTTCTCATCAGGCGGGCCGTATGCTTGTCTGCCACCCGACGTAGTATAAAAAAAAAACAGAAAAAGTGCGAGTCGGACTCGCCCACCGAGGGTTCCGTACGTAGTATCATTATTAAATTTGATATTTTTCATTATAAATAAGAAATAATGCGTCGAAAAAAATAAATAAAATATATTTTGCAATGTGTACATCAAGCCCTTTCATATGATACCCCATTTGAACTAGTAGTTTCAATTTGAAATTTCGATACCCTATAAAAAATATAGACCCCTTATTTTTTAAAATCTATTTACAAATGTATAGTTTTTAGATTTATTCCTGTACTTGTAGTCTATAACGATGTTACTTGCCAAATTTCATAGTTCTA
Source organism: Hypsopygia costalis (assembly GCA_937001555.2). Classification (NCBI taxonomy): domain Eukaryota; kingdom Metazoa; phylum Arthropoda; class Insecta; order Lepidoptera; family Pyralidae; genus Hypsopygia; species Hypsopygia costalis. The sequence continues at coordinate 33,149,455 of OW443327.2, read as the reverse complement.
GGTCAACGGGAAGTACCCTATAGGTTTTGATTCCCTTGAGAATGTGTCGAAATATGCGTTTTTTGCTGAATAAACGGCCGTAACTTTTTTTTACATAAACTTAGCAGTTTGATTTTTTTACAACTTCATGGGACCGTAGACCTGAGTATATTGTTAAAATTTCAGCTTGATACCTCCACGCATTCTCGACATAGAAATTCTTGACAGACAGACGGACAACAAAGTGATCTTATAAGGGTTCTGTTTTTTCTTTTGAGGTACGGAACCCTAAAAAATACAAAATAGTAATGGTGGTAGTCTCTAGATGGATCTTGACCTTAGAAAGCGGCTGGATACTGAAAGCAGAGGATCTAATATTGATGGCGCCGGTCAACTTCAATTATAGTAGAAGGGACTTTGAAGTAAAACTCCTTGAAACTGCTACTTAATGGTTTACTTTCTTGATTTTTTATAATTACAAACAATTGATGTTAACAGTACGGAGATTAACTACGCTATGAATTCCTAGTCGCCCCGCACGCCACTACCGCGCGCGTGACAATTGCTCTTTAAAACTGTCAGGCGTTGCATACGGCCTGAACATCTTCCCCGCCCTCAGAAGCTTCTGGCTTTTGAGTAATCGCTGCTTGTGAAGTCCAGCTCGCCGTGGAGTCAAAGGTTGCTGCTGCTACAGAATTAGTGGATGCTGCTCGCATGGTTTCATCGTTGGGCAACAGACAAAGATTGTGAATAGCTCTGCGTATGATGCCTTTAGTAGTGTAAACATCAGCAACTCTTGCGGTGCCATCGGATCCAGGAATGAGGTTTTGGATGCGTCCCATTCGCCATTTTAATGGAGGCAAACTGGGTTCCTTTATCGCTACTAAGTCGCCTTCTTGTAGCCCTCTTTGATGTGTTCGCCATTTGTTCTTCTGTTGTAATTCGCACAGGTACTCGTTCCTCCAGCGATCCCAAAAGTGCTGCCGCATCTTCTCAATATGTCTATATCGATCAAGTCGATTTACATTTGCGTCAAGCAGACACTCGCCAGGCAATGACGTGAGGGGTTTACCTATCAAAAAGTGCGCGGGAGTCAAAGGATCAAGGTCATTAGGATCCGATGAAAGAGGAGTTAATGGCCTGGAATTGAGGATTGCCTCAATTTGTGTGAATAAAGTGGACAACTCCTCGAAAGTTAAATGTTTATCGCCTAATATTCTATTTATGTGGTATTTTGCCGATTTAATTCCCGCTTCCCAAAGGCCCCCAAAGTGGGGGGAGTAAGCTGGGGAGAATCTGAACCGAATGTTCTCATTTGCCGCAAAACCAGAGATATCTTTGTTATTTGATCTAAGAAAACCGGTAATCTCGTTGTTTGCGCCGACAAAATTCGTACCGTTGTCGCAATAGAGTTCCAAAGGTTTACCTCTGCGAGATATAAAGCGCCGCAAACATAAAATAAAGCTAGCGGTAGTCAGATCGCTGACTACTTCAAGGTGTAAAGCCTTTGTACTGAAGCAGACAAATAAACATAAATAGCATTTGGATATTTTGCAACCGCGACCCTTACGATCGGTTATGTAAAATGGACCCCCTATATCACAACCGCTTATATGGAAGGGATGACAGTTGGCAGTGATTCTACTAGAAGGTAAGTTCCCCATGATAGGATTAAGAGATTTAGCTTTCATAATCTTACAAATTTTGCAATTATTCACTGTGCTTCGTGCTAATATTCTGCCTCTTAAAGGCCAGTATTTATTTCGCATCGTACTCAATAAAAGTTGAGGCCCACAGTGAAGAAATTTTAGATGATAGTGCATAAATAATATTTTAGTAAAATTATGATTAGTATCTAATAGTAATGGATGTTTCTTTTCGGTGGCTTCACCAGAATTGTACAGTCTCCCTCCTACACACAGCATGCTATCCTCACTTAGGAAAGGGCTAAGCGACAGCAAGCGGGATTTAGAAGGTAAGTTTTGTTTATTTTTTTAAGATTTTAATTTCATTTGAGAAGCATTCTTCCTGATGTAGCCTTACAAGATTATTTAATGCAACATTTAATTCATCGACGGTAAGTGGACCAATTATTTTAGATTTTGTATTGCGTAAGTTGAATATGAACCGCAAAACATACGCACATGTTCTGTGTAATCTTGTAAAATTTGAATGCTTGTCAAAATCGATAATTTTATTTTTAAGTGTATGAGATGAATTATGTAATGTAATATTAGTATGTAGGATTTTATTAGATTGTAATTTAGTTTTAATTTGCTTACTAGTTTTTGTTTCAGGTAGATCCAGAATATTTTTTGATACGATATTATTAGGCCATTGAGATGATTCCTCTAACAAGAAAGATGGCCCTTCCCACCATATCTTGGAAGTTGAAATAAAATTAGGATTCACTCCTCGAGAAGCAAGATCTGCTGGGTTATGATGTCCAGGACAGTGTCTCCAGATATTAGAAGAAGTCAGATCTTGAATCTCACTTACGCGGTTTGAAACAAATGGTTTTAAATCACTTGAATTCGAGAACAACCAACTCAATACTACAGTTGAGTCTGTCCAATGTACAACTGATTCCACTTTGCAACGAAGAGCCTTCAATACTTTGGCACTCAGACGTGCAGACAGCAGCGCACCACAAAGTTCAAGACGAGGTATTGTTGTGGCCTTCACTGGTGCTACCTTTGTTTTAGCACAAAGAAGTCGTACCAAAATCTGTCCAGTGTTACTAATAGACCTGATATAAATTGCACTAGCATATGCCGTTTGAGATGCGTCTGAAAACGAGTGTATTTCAATTTTTACTTGATTTTGAATGACAGCGCATCTAGGTATATCAAAATCCGAAATGGCTTTTAAATTGCCTGCAAAGTTAAGCCATTGTCGCTGCAGGACATCATCAATTGGGTCATCCCAATCTAATTTGGACATCCACAGTTTTTGTAAAATAATTTTTGGAATGATTGTACAAGGACTAAGCAAACCTAATGGATCAAAAAGCTTGGCTGATTTGGATAATATTATTCGTTTTGTTATTGATTGAGTTTGTTCTAAATCAACTGAAAATTGCAAAAAGTCTTTCATTGGGTCCCATTTTAAACCCAAAACGCTAGCTTGAGATGAGCAATCAAATTCCTTAGGTTGACTGGTGTCATTTTTAAAGATGCATGGTAAATTTGTACGCCATTTTCGTAGAGGAAGACATGCTGCGTTTAGTTCTGAGGTTACAGACTCAATTATGTTACGTACTTCTGATTCTGTTGAAGCGCCTGACAGAAAATCATCTACGTAGAAATCATCGTTATGCAACTGAGCTATATTAGGATCTTCGCATTCCTTTGAAAGTTGTAATAAACATCTAGTACTTAGGTATGGCGCTGACGCTGTCCCATAACTGACAGTATTTAATCGAAATATTTTTATAGGATCGTGTGGATTGTCGCGCCACAAAATAAGCTGTAAATGCCGTTGTGTAGGATCTACTAGTATTTGGCGGTACATTTTTTCTACATCTGCCGATACTACAAAATTGTGTTGCCTATATCGTAACAAAATTGAAAACAGATCATTTTGCACCACTGGTCCAACATATTGAATGTCGTTAAACGACAAACCAGAAGTAGTTTTTGAAGAGGCGTCAAAAACAACGCGAAGTTTTGTAGTCTCGCTTGCTTCTCTAATGACACCGTGATGTGGAAGATAGCACCCAAAATTTGGACGAGAAATCTCAGTCATGTGCCCTAATTGCTCATACTCGTGAATAAAATCGAAATATTGTTGTTTTAAGTGTGAATTATTTTTGAATTTTCTTTCTAACATTAAATATCTTTTTTCTGCTATGTTGTAAGAATCACCCAAACAATCTGTAGAACGCTTGAGTGGTATATTTACACAAAATCTACCGTCGTCTTCTCGACGAGTAGTAGAAGTGAAAAGAGATTCACAATAATCACCATTATTGTATTCTAATTTCGGACTAACTTCTTCTAGTTCCCAGAACTTACTTAATTGTTGACTAATCTCCTCAGAAAAATGACAATATGATTTCGAATTATTTTTATCAAAATATTCTGTACCAATGGGACCGGCTACTATCCATCCTAATTGTGTTTCTTGTAAAATTGGCCTTAGTGGCCCCAAAGTAACCCTGCCTGGTCTTATAAGGTCCCAAAATACATCAGCGCCTAATAACAAATCAATATCAGAACATTGGTAGAATTTTGGGTCGGCAAGTTGCACAAAACTGGGAATTCTAAGGCTATGCACATTAACATTAGACTGAGGCAACTTCTCAGTTATGCGAGGCAAAACATAACATTTGACATGTACGTTGTACGAGCTGTGAGTTGAATAAAGTTGTAAGTCACAATGTGCTGTTACATTTAATACCTCTTTTCCTATGCCTGATATGCAATGGTAAGAATTGTTTTTTCTAGGTAAACCAATTTTCCCTTGAGCGCTCTCCGTAATAAATGAAGTCTGGCTTCCAGAATCTAATAAAGCTCTTAAAATGTAGTTATTATTATTATTTTTTACCTTAACTAACGCTGTGGTAAGAAGAACTTGACTAGGAGACGTAGCAGACATTGATACGGAAGGAGCAGTGCTAGATGTATTACAGTCAGCGCTAGGTCCAGGTAAGTTAATGTTACTTATATCACAACTATCACTATTATTAAAAACTGCATTTGTTTGAGTAGACGGCAAGGAACTTTGTTTATGCAGCATAGTGTTATGTTTCCTGTGACATGACAAATTCTGCAACCACCCAGCCTACATTGATAATGTTGATGGCCACCACGAAGACAATTGCTACATAATTTTAAAGAAGTTAATTTTGAAATTCTTTCTGTGACAGGCATAGCTTTAAACAAAGGACATTCGTACAACATGTGGTGTTGTTTACAGACTGGACACTGTTTAGGAAGCGACGATGAATCAACAGATGCACTATGAAATGATTTCGTATTTTTTATATTGGGAAGGCTATGACGTTTTTCATTCGATAATTTACCAGCATTTAATGTTTCTAACACAGTAGCACGTTGGCGAAGGAATGAATAAAACTCCTCTAAGGTAGGTGAATCCATGCTACTTCTAAATTCCTCCCACTTTCTAGTAGTAACACTGTCCAATCTCATCGATGCCATATAGATGATGAGCGTGTCCCATTTATCCGTTGGTTCGCCCAGTGAGTTTAAAGCATTTAAATTTTTAGATAAAGTATCAATTAAATTACGTATTCCACTGTAAGACTCCTTACCCAGCGGTTGAATGGAAAACAAACATTTAATATGTTCATTAATCAAAATCCGCTTGTTGTCGTAACGATCACGGAGCAAATTCCAAGCTATTATGTAATTATCTGCCGACATTGTAACCGAACCTATGACAGAACTAGCCGATCCCTCCAAATAGGACTTCAGGTAATGAAACTTATTAATATTATTTATGGTTTCATTATCATGTATTAACGATAAATATGTATCACGAAAAGACAGCCAGCTCTACGGATCGCCATTAAATGAATTAATTTTAATGTACGGCAATTTGACATTCATACATTTAGAATTGTTAGACGAAGCCTCTGCCTTTTCCTGGTTTTCAAAATATTCCAACAAAGACTGAGCCCGTGCGATTAAATTAAATAATATATTTTCAGTAGATTCGCGCTCCGTCATTTGTTTATCATTGTCTTCGTCTAACATTTCTATCTGCGACTGTATGTCCTCAAAGCTGCACGAAAGGTCACGCATCTTATTGCAACGCAAACGGAGTTCATTTATGTTAACTGCACTAGTTTCCTGGCATTCCAATAAAGGCGATAAATACTTTTCAAATAAAGTTAATCGTGACCTAATGTGGCCCCTCTGCTTTATGAGATCTTTTAAATCACTCATCTTGTCGACGAAACAACGTAACTTCAATCAACTTCAAAGAAATAACAAAGGAATTAAATTATAAATAAAGAAACAGCTGTACGTTACGTGAACGCTGATAACAAACTGGTTTTGTAGCCGAGTAGCCGGCCGGCGGCTGCCCGCTGCCGCTATCACAGGAACACGGCTCAAATTCTCCGCGCTCCGTTAGCGTTCCCTTTTGACAGTCCAGGTTTCGGACTGCTGTATGCACCTGGAATGTTCGGCAAGTAATTTAAGTATAATGTAAATAAATATCTCGAGGTTTAGTCAAGTTTATCAGTCACAAATGATTGACAAAATTTAATTGTTGTATGTGCTCCAAAAACAAATAAAAACAGATTTATTTACTTGATTTAGGTAAAGTAAAGTTCAATAATCACTTAATCACTGTTGTTTGTTGAAATTATTCAATGATTAATGTATATTTTTGCAAAAAACAAAAAAAATATTTTTATTTTTTATGTTGAGGGTTACTGTACTTTTGTATGAACGTATTTTACTAACATTATTCACACAAATTAAAGCAAGTAGAAAGGATTGTAATAAAAGAAGGATTGTTGACGCACTTCCCTCGGAATAGTAGCTGCAGCTGGATACTGGCGAGTTCCTGAAGGATGAGTCGGTCTCCAAATTTGTTCCCGTTGTTCCAGGGTAGATCACGTCGGGGTCACCATATGATGGCGCCGGTCGTCTTCAATTATAGTAGAAGGGACTTTGAAGTAAAACTCCTTGAAACTGCTACTTAATGGTTTACTTTCTTGATTTTTTATAATTACAAACAATTGATGTTAACAGTACGGAGATTAACTACGCAATGAATTCCTAGTCGCCCCGCACGCCACTACCGCGCGCGTGACAATTGCTCTTTAAAACTGTCAGGCGTTGCATACGGCCTGAACAAATATGGTGAAAAGCTTTGGGGCAAGCCTATATGATGTGCTATGCTGCAGTGGGTAGATACCGGCAGATAATGATAATGATTCAATAGGAACGGTAGTAAAAGTTGCCTAGTATGATAAACAATTACTGAAGTATGTAGTTTCAAAGAAATACTTTGAAATTATTTTTTTATACATTTTTTTTTTTATTTGTTGCTACTATAGAAGTTAATACTTATGTACTGCAGTCGTCAAATCAAGTTACTTAGTTTGTTGCTTATTTTAATCAACTCTTATTGTATATTTATTCATATGTATGTATGCACGATTACCATAGACATATAAATGATCGCAACATGAAATATCACTCGCGTGCTGCCTCTCCCGATGCTAACCGAGCAATTATTTCTCTACTGGTAAGCTCACTCACTCGCGAGAACAAAAGGCATTGTTATTTGGCTGTCTTGTGAGAGGATGGAGATACCTCCCTGTTCGAGCAGCTTGTATTTACGTTATGCCCCACCTTTGCCAGAACCTCATATAGCACCACGTACATGTGAGTTTGCGTAGTGTCCGACCGAAACTGGTTTTTACGACCGAAACCGAAACCGAATTTCGGCAACGGTCTCAGTTTCGGCCGAAACCGAAACCGAAACCGAAACTTTTACGAAACAATTATCTAACTGTAGGTACTTTTCTTATAATTAGGGGTGTAAGTGGTTCATCAACATCTCTGAATCAAAGCCAGCTTCACCTGCACGCGGTGCACCCTGCTAACTGACAAACGAAGCTCTGGCGAAAACGGAGGTAGGGAGCGTATTTGTAAGCTCATTTACAGGTCTCATAGCGGTGATTCAGACACAACTCGGATGATCGAGCACTTACAACTGGCGACTGACAGAGCCATGGAACAGTATCCCTCCGCGGAGTTAGTGATTTAAGGAGACTTCAATGCCCACCACACCGAGTGGCTTGGCTCCAGATCCACTGACTTCGCGGGAAGGTCTGTTCACGACTTTGCTCTGGCTTATGGTTTCTCCCAGCTGATACACTCTCCAACGAGAATACCGGACATCGAGGACCATACAAGCTCTCTTCTGGACCTTCTGACTGACCACACGTCCGGAAGGGTATAAGATCACAGTGGACGCTCCTCTTGGGTCGTCAGACCACTGCCTCATCTGGACCCATGTGCCCTGCGCTAGCCCTGACTCTCCCCGGCCTACCGGATGGCGTCGTGTGTGGCACTACAAGTCGGCAGATTGGGATGGATTGCGTGAATTCTATGCATCGTACCCGTGGAGGCAGCTCTGCTTCGGGTCGGAAGACATTGACTCCTATACATCCGCCTGTGGCTGGGGCAATTATGGATGGGACGGAATTATTCATCCCAAATCGACGGGTGGCCACCGCGGGTGTTAAAAAACGGCCGTGGTTTAATCGGTCTTGTAACGAAGCTATACTTCGCAAGCAGGCTGCGTACAGGACTTGGACCACGGCTCGTATTAATGGGGATCTGAATGTTTCTGGCCTGAAACGTGAGTTTAATGCTTCCTCGAGGTTCAGTAAGAGAGTGATTGCTAGGGCAAAGTATGATTTCGTCGACAAAATTGGTGAGCGCCTGGCTAAGCACCCATCTGGGAGTCATACTATTTGGACGCTCGCTAAGGCTGCCGAGGGAAACTTCTGTCAGTCGTCTTTTCCACCATTGCAAAAACCGGATGGCAGTCTGGCCTATAGTGCTAAGGAGAAAGCCGACTTATTGGGTAATCTCTTTGCTTCCAACTCGACATTAAACGAGGGAGACGCCGTACCACCTACTATCTCATGGTGCGGTAACTCCATGCCGGAGATTTCGATTACACAGCGAGATGTCCGGCGGGCGTTGCTCTCCCTCGATATTCACAAGTCGAGTGGGTCAGATGGCATACCGGCAGTGGTGTTAAAGGTGTGTGCTCTTGAGTTGTGTTCTGCACTTACGCGCTTGTTCTCGCTCTCATACTCCACTAGGTAAGTTCCGGCTATGTGGAAGACTGCGAACGTGCACCCTGTGCCTAAAAAGGGCGACAGATCAGACCCATCGAATTACAGGCCCATTGCTATTACCTCCCTTCTCTCCAAGGTGATGGAGCGCGTAATCAATAACCGGCTCCTTAGATACCTAGAGGATCACGACTTGATCAGCGACAAACAATATGGCTTTCGCCATGGTCGCTCAACTGGTGATCTTCTAGTGTATCTTACGCACCGATGGGCTTTGGCGGTGGAGAGTCAAGGAGACGCATTGGCGGTTAGCCTGGATATGGCAAAGGCGTTCGATCGGGTCTGGCACCGTAGTTTTCTTTCAAAGTTACCTGCATACGGTTTGCCTGAGGGATTATGCGAATGGGTTGCTAGCTTCTTGTCCAGCAGAAGCATTAGAGCCGTTGTAGATGGCAGTTGCTCTGACAGCATGGACATTAATGCTGGCGTCCCGCAGGGTTCTGTTTCTGCTGCATATTAATGATATGTTGTCAATTGACAGCATTCATTGTTATGCGGACGATAGCACCGGGGACACTTATTACACGGGCCGCGCAAATATCCACCGTTCTTTGGTGGAGGAGAGCCGCGAAGAACTTGTGTCGGAAATCGGGGACACACTAAGTAGAGTGTCGGACTGGGGGCGACAAAACTTAGTGCGTTTTAACCCCTCTAAGACACAAGTCTGCGCGTTTACCGCTAAGAAAACCCCATTTGCTGTGGCTCTACACTTCGAAAATATACCCCTCACCATCGCAAAATCTATTGGGATTCTGGGAGTTGAAATCTCCAGCGACGTTCAGTTTCGATGTCATCTGGAGGAGAAGGTCAAGCTGGCATCGAAGAAGCTAGGTGTGCTCAACAGAGCGAAGCAGTACTTCAACTCGCGGCAAAGTCTTTAGCTTTACAAAGCTCAAGTACGGCCGCATATGGAGTACTGTTGTCATCTATGGGCGGGAGCGGCTGGATACCAGCTTGCACCTTGTGACTCAATCCAAAGACGCGCTGTGGAGATTGTTAACGAATCCAAATTGACGGACGGTTTAGAACTTTTGAGTCTGAGAAGAGATTTTGCGTCCCTTTGCGTGTTCTACCGATTGTACAATGGGGTGTGTTCAGAGTTGTTTGACATGATGCCCACGGCCTCCTTCTACAGTCACACCGCTCGCCATCGACAGGGAATTCATCCTCACATATTGGAACCAAATTGGTAACGTACTGTGCGATTCCAGCGGAGTTTTCTTCCACGTATTACTAAGCTGTGGAATGAACTGCCTGTTGAGGTTTTTACAGGGTCCATAGGCTACGGTAACTGCTTTCCATCAGGCGGGCCGTATGCTTGTTTGTCACTTTAATAGTATAAAAAAAAGAAGCTACCCGACTGGGGAATGTACCTCCACCTCACAGAATACCGCAGCCACATAACAAATCCCTTGAGGGTTGTTGTGTTCCTGCGAGTGAGTGAGACCACCAGAAAAGGAGGACCACCAAAAAGGAGCACCAGAAAAGGAGGTGGCAGCGCGCGAGCGATATTTTATGTTGCGATCGTTAATATGGCTACGGTAACCGCTTCACATCAGGCGGGCCGTACGCTTGTCTGCCACCCGACGTACTATAAAAAAAAATACGTTACGTTACGTTATATTTGCTAGATACTTGGTTATAATTATTAAATTGAAAGTTGAAACTCTAAATCTTTAATATTATCACCACGAATGCACTATAGTAAGTACCAAGTACCTAACTATTGTTTGTTTACATAAAGCATTACCGTATGAGTTAAATTAACCACAAAATATTCAGATAGTTATGTTAGACTTGATTCTACATTAATCTATACACTAGTTTGTTATACTAAATTATTATGTTTACTACCTACCCTTAATACAATATCACATGATAAAACTTACCGAATTCAAAACAAATCACACGAAAACTCACAAACAACAAACAAAACGCACTGCAAACGCAAACAAGTCACGACATGATTAGGCACGTGGACGCAGCAAAATGTCTTCGTCGCTTGGATGGAATTTACTGCGCCGAACATGACCGAGCACAGCGCGGGAACTCCCGAATGAAGTTTCGGTTTCGGTCGTAGTTTCGGCAGGTTTGCCACCGAAACCGAAACTAAACCGAAACTCGTTATTTTTGCCGAAACTCGACCGAAACCGAAACCGAAACCGAACATTCGGTCGGACACTAGAGTTTGGCTTTAGCTCAATGGTGATAGACAGTCGTTTATACTCTTGTCTCTATATCATATTATTTATAGATTACTATACGGAACATACGTACATACTTTCTCTTTTATAGGTATATATTTACCAAGATATAACTAGGTAGAATCTAAACAATTAACCTCTGAAAATATTTTACAGCGTTTATTCTCACCCAATTTAAATTAAAACGGCCGTGTTCGTTATTTGCGATAAAATCGTTCATTAAAACGTTTTCCGTCGTCAAAATTCCCAGAGAGACGGTGAGAGCCCTCGGCGATTATCTAACACTATTTCCGTGCCGATTGTGTTGCCAATTCGGTCATATCCTCCCTGGAGATTGGTCTACAAATTGGCAATTAATTACGTACTTAGATTTGTTAACGTTTAGCGTTCGATCAGTGTACTTAGTGCAGATTTTTGGTCACATTTGAAAGTGTTAACGTTTACAAACCGACCAGCAGGCCTAGACAAATGGCTTTCTAGTAACGTGAACGTAATAGAATCTAATGATAAATGAATGGGATTGACGTTTTCCAACGAAATGTTACGTGATTCAGCAAAACGAACTTATAAATTGGTAGCCAAGTGGCATTCTCTTTTTAATCGTTCGAAAGGAACACAAATACTTGCGACAAACATCTTACTTACAACGCTTAGCCAAGTGGCACTTTTGACAAGCGATTGCGTTCCGTTAGCATTTAAAGTCGACGACAGCGAGCGAAGAATTATTCCCAGTCGCCCCCGCGGGGACTGCCACTGGAGGCAAATGGGAATAAAAACTCCCAGTCGCCGATGATACACTCAACGATGGGACAAGCAATGTACAGCGATACTGAAGTGGGGGCAAGCCTTTGAGTATTAATCGACAGGAGATGCCATACGCGGGCGAACCCCTCCGGCAAAGTACATTGGTCAACTGGTCAAACACGTTATATAAAACTACTTAAAGTCGCTTCACCGCCATTTTGCATCGCTCTGTGTCGTCTGACGTTTCTCTCCAAAAATGGTGAATTGTGCAGTATTATCGTGCAAAAGCCTCCCCAACCCGTCTGGCCAGCGTGGGGAGTGTAGGCCAAATCCTCCTTCCGTCTGAGACGGACGAGAGAGGGTCGTGCTCCTGTAGTGGAGACTAAAATGACCTGATGATGATCGTGCAAAAGGCGATCTGATAGCTCAAATTCGCAACAAGATCGCGTTTCCTATAATACTCAAAGGGGCAAGCACTTCCCAGTCGCCACCGACGGCGAATGGGAATTTTTATTCCCATTTGTACCCCTTGTAGAATACGAACAAATTGGCGACTTATTTCTTAGTCAGCTGGAGAAGCTTGTGTCGTTTGTATAAAATATCTTCCAAAGTTTATAATTATAAACTTTGGGAGACATTTTATGATAATTTGTTCTTTTCAAGTACGCGTTGTACTTGAAAAGACCAAACTATCATCTGAAAAATCGTTTAGGGGACATTTTATGGTATGAAATTATTTAGGGTGTTTTTCACGATAAAATTATTTGGTGCGAATTTTGGTCATCAGCTGCATTTTGAATGTGAAGTGACATTTCGTTGGAAAACGTCTATCCCATACATTTAGCATTGGATTCTATTAACGTTCACGTTACTAGAAAATCAATATACATTTATCTAGGCCTGCTGGAAGGAATTCCAGGCAGACCGATGACGAGCGGTGCAACTGCAGATGGAGCCTGTAGGCATTTTATCAAACAACTCTTCCTCTTCTAAACAAATGAAAATAATATGGTTTATAGAATCTAATTGACCACAAGGACTCTGAGGGAAATAATTTTCTTGAGGGAATAAATTTGGGGTGTAAGTGGTTTATCAACATTTTTGAACCAAAGCCAACTTCACCTGCACGTGGTGCACCCTGCTGACTGACAAACGAAGCTCAGGCGAAAAGAGGGTTGTTGTGTTCCTGCGAGTGAGTGAGGTCACCAGAAAAGAAGATGCTGCGTTGGCAGCGGGGGTGGCGGCGCGCAAGTGATATATTATGTTGCGAGCGTTAATACGGTTACGGTAACCGCTTCACATCAGGCGGGCCGTATGCTTGTCTGCCACCCGACGTAGTATAAAAAAAAAAAAATCCTTTTCATTCAATGCATAGTTACCTACATTGTAACCAGCACACAAGGGGGGCCATTAGGTACCTAAGTGAATGCTCGAATTTACTATTTAGTAAGTAAATAAACCAACGAGAGCACGCATAAAATTTCTAAACACTTTTAAAATAACTCTTTGTTTCTTAGAATAATATGGAATTATTAATCAACGCAAATCCAAGTAATCCGCTTTCCTTCACTAAGCCTCTCGTAATTCTTTAGCAAAAAATGAGTATTTTTTTTTTAAACGCATGCTAATGAAAATTCTTTTTATTTTTGATGTGATAACGTCTTATAAATGGACGAACGCCGGCTGCACGCACGATTGTCTCGTTCCGCCTGAGCCGAGCATGCAAGCGGAACAAGCGATAGCAGCACGATCTGCCTAACAGTTTGGCTTGTAACGCATCCATCTGTCTTCCACTCCATCGGCCGATGTTTTCATAAAACCTTATCGTTTATATCGTAATTATCGTCCGTAAACAGACTTTATAGACAACTATTTTTTTATTTTATTTTATGTAGGTAAGCACGGATTTGTTTCGATACTTTCGACGTATCCGTGAGCAAGCGTTATGTGCATCACAGACTAAGCAAATATGTTATATTTAGAGCGAGACACTGCTATATGCGTGTAAGAGATAGCGATATCCTCTCTCGTCTCACCCATACCTTACCTGCAGTATCTCACTGTAAATAGTAAATAAAAGCATAGAGTAAAGGAATTAAAGTCCCTGATAAAAGTTTTTTTTTTTCAAGCATACGGCCCGCCTGACTAGAAGCGGTTACCGTAGACATATTAACGATCAACATATAAAATCACTCATGCGTCGCCACCCCCGCTGCCAACGCAGCATCTCCTTCCTTTCTGGTGACCTCACTCACTCGCAGGAACACAACCCTCAAGGGAATTATTATTTGGCTGCGGTATCTGTGAGGTGAAGGTACATTCCCCAGTCGGGTAGCTTACAATTACGCTCCCTACCTCTCTGATCAGGTCATCTCAAATGAAGTTGGCTTTGGTTCAAAGATGTTGATAAACCGCTTACACCCCTAATCTTAAGACAATGAAATAAAACACAAGAGATCAAAATACTTTTTTATATTTCTCCATTTAAAAAAGTACATAATATGTACACTTACAGCACATTCAAGTCACACGTACTTTACTGACATCACACGTAATGGTCAGCTCAAGCTAGCACTGAGTCGCGCATCGGAGCATCATTATAAAAGTTGCATTCACATCATTGCACTCTCATCTTCACAACGTAACGGACATAACAAATCTATTCCTTTAGCTGGGATCTAGGAACTTATCTTAAACGAGTAGCGTGGAGACCGGTGGGGTGTTCTGCCCCCTTACCACCATCTCTTATTGCGATTCAATAACTGAATAGAATGCTTATTCATACCAATGAATAAGCGACTCCATTTCAAATGGAATAGAGTCCCTTATTCATTGGTATGAATAAGCATTCTATTCAATTATTGAATCGCAATAGCAGATGATGGTAAGGGGGCTGGGTACCAGCTGAGTAGAATGAGTTAACAAGGTTATTGGGTAACTCTTACTTATAGACAGCCAGTTGAATGGCGAGCAATGGCTAATTTGACGAGGTTGTGAGTTCGATCCCTAGCACAAGACAAATATTTGTGTGCATGAACATTTATTTTTGTCTTGGTCTGGTTATTTTCTATATAAGTATATTTACAAAATGTAGTATAACATCAGTTATCTAGTACCCATAGTACAAGCTAAACTTAGTTTGGGACTAGATGTCACTGTGTTAGTTATCCAGGAACATTGATTTATATTTTATTTCCTTGTTACATAATGTAACGTACGAAATTCGACACTGATAAAACATTTCGAAAAACCTCACAACAGCGGAGATATACATTAACTTTGCCCGCGTGTTTGCCACACGAGGATACTACCGGAACATTGTTTCTAAATGTTAATACAGAATTTATTCTATATAATGTATGTATATAAATATATGTATACCAAATTTCATGCAAATTAGATCAACTGTTTACTCTTGAAAGATAAACAAACATCCACACACACACATCCATCTTCACTGTATTTTTTTTAAATATTAGAAGTTATATGTATAACTAGCTACATTTGACTCAAAAATGAGGTAATTCTTATACTATAAAAATATTATTCCAACTTCCATTCACTCGACGCAGTTTTAACTTTCAGTCCACCAGACCAGATCAAAATTAAATTTCAGAGCATAAAGTAACAATTATCAGTTTTTATACATACTGTAATGTTCAAAAAGAATTGCGAACAAAAGTTCAAGTAATTTTGACATTTCACTTTGTCGAATAAAAAAATAGACTGCAGAACGTTTTGAAAGTTTAAAAATGCACTGCATTTTCCAAAGATAACAAAATATAATTCTTCACTTTATCATAACCCTATAATATAATTACATACACATTCATACATTTATTAATAACTTGGCAAAGTTGCTGTCAAACAAGTCAAATGACACTTTCCTTTAAAATAAGAAACTAGACAGCTACCAACATAATAGTAACTCATTAACATAGTTGCAAGCACAGAACTAGACAAGTGTAAAATTATTATTAGAAAACTATAAGCTGTAATTTATAACCCGATCTGTCATTCAGCCCCTCCGTATCAAAAGGTCAAATAAGCAAAATGATCATAATGCATTAACATCTTGAAAGAAAAACGACCCACTAGTCTAATAGATCAAAATGTCTCAGGTCTAAAATAGTCTTAGTAGATGAACGTCTGAAATGAAAAACGTTATATCATAATCTGTTCGTCTTGGTCTGGGTGTTTTCTATGTATCACACACAACTAATTAACAAAAAGGACTCTAACTAGCGAGCACGCAGCACGTTCGTCCAGCACGACGTCTAAAGTGGCAGTCCCCGAATCGAACTGACCTGGGTATATGTACCCTCAAGGGGTACGTTCGGGCCTCGAGCGAATGGCTCTTTGCCCGGGCAGTCTTCAGGGGTGCATTAGACTGCCCGGGCAAAGAGCCATTCCGCCCCGAATCTGTCCTCGGCGATCATTTTTATAGCCAACGAGCAGTGTGCGGCAGTTGTCGCCAGGCGTTTCAGCTTCGGTGCTGATCTCTAACAATATGTATATTACTTTACAAGTGGTCGGTACTAATTGAAGCCAATCATGCCATGGATTACCTAATTTATAAAATAAATAAATATTTCTGGACAATTTACACCGCGCCATCTAGTCCCAAATGTATACTATAGTATGACTATTTTAGATTTCAGACGTTTTACTAGTAGGTCGTTTTACTTTCATGTCGTTAATACATAATGGTTATTTTGCTAATTTGACCTCCTGATACGGAGGATTTTCCTCTGTATGTTTATCGTGAATCAGCTGATTTTTTCTTTTTATATAATTTAGAAGATATCAACCCCTTTTTGAGAATTCACTGATGGCTCCCGCCGGCAAATTCACGCCGTTCAATTGCTCTCCAACTTCCAGTTCTGTGCTCGATGCCTAGTTACAACCAAACATTCAGAGTCAACAATCAAAATTTATTCTTCCTCAGCTTGAGATTGTCTCTTTTTTTTCTTCTTTTTCTCACTTTTAGGTACCTCCACCTCCTCCGTTGCCGACGGGGTAACGACTTCTACTTCCGCTACTAGTTTTTTCTTTTTCTTCTCACTCTTGGGTGTTTCAGGCTCTGTTTCGTGCTGTGTATCATTCATGGACTCATTGCCTTCAGATTGTTTTCTCTTTTTCTTCTTCTTCTTTTTCTCGGAGACTTGTCCGTCTGTGGTGTCTGCATCAGGTTCCTCTTTAACGTCGTTTTCTAATTTTACCTTCTTTTTAGGTGTGACCTAAGGAAGGGAAAATTTCTTTAAGTTACAACATTAAATTAGATTAACATTTAATTGTTTATTTAAGTTTTTTGCACACAATACAATTTTGTACACAAAAAGCGAACTTAATGCATAAGCATTGTCTCCCAGTTTACCTTTGGGACATTGTGAGATGTCTAAGCGATTCATACATTTAAATAGGTAAAAATATACATATATAATATTCATTCAACACACATTCCCACCACTGTGTCTCCTGAGGCGGCGACCACAAAAAAAAAGCAATGAACGATGAAATCCATTGCAGTCCCGGGGGTAAAACTAAGAACTACTAGCCTTGGAACTCACAACGAATTTAATCTTTGGAATTTGACTTCCCCTCTTAGCATGTGAGAGACAGCAAAATGGCAAGTAAGGCATTGAAAGCCTAAAGAGATGGCTAGTCAAGTGATGCTCAATTGCCCTGCACCACGGATTTTAAGTATCTAACCCTATTGGGGACCTAAAACATTGAGTTGTTACCTAACACATCTATTCCAATAATATGTGTGGGTAAAACACAACAATATTTTTGTTAAATCGGGTAATAAAATGGAATATCTCACAAACTTTATACAGTCTACACTTACAGTTAGAATTTAGACACCTACAGCCATACTGTTTTTAAATATATTTTTTATGGATTCCTTTCATTCTAAAATATTCTAAATAAATCTCCCTAAAGTGAGAGATTTTAAGCAATCTTAAAAATATTATTAATGACTTAAATGGCTTTAAGCACCTCAAGTATCTAAAAGCCTATAAACAAAATGTATATTTTTTATCTCGAAACGGGGTTCAGTGCTGCATCACCCATCATCAGGTGGCACGTCGACCTTTCGTTAAATAAAGATGTATTTATAATAATCAAATATTTTTTTAAAATTCACCTCTCCCATCTCGGTGGTCATGGTGGGTTAGGCCGCCTATGTGGATCATCCCACCTAGGCAGGAGTGGGAGGGAGGGAGATTTTTAAAAATATTTATAATATTCTGGCAAGTTGGCCGAAACTACTATTTATATGTATAAATAATAATAATATAACAAACAAGTTATTACCACAATAACAAATTAATTAACATGTCACCAAAAATAATTATCATGTTACTTACATCACTAGCACCATCCTCCAACTTGATCTTCTTACTTGAAACCTCTTCATCAGGTGTATGCTCTCGCTTTATGGGCTTCTTGCCAATTGTACTGTCCCCAGCAACAGGATAATGGTGCACCTCGCTAGTACAAAAAAGAGACTAATTTATACATTTGCATAATGAAAAAGAAGACAATCCACCTGATGTGAAGCAGCACAACCTATTAAAAACATGTAATTTATTTTATTTTTCTGTAAGGTGAAGTCCAGTCAGGCTTTTCCTAATTCGCCTAATCAGTTTTCCCCTATCTCTCTGTTGCTAGAGATTCATTTATAAATGTCAGGGTGTGCTGTGTTCAGATACCTTTGACTCCAATGAGGAAAGACTCCAAAAATAATCAATAAAATGGAGCCATATGAACGCTCACAATATTGAATATTGCTCGCAGGCTGCCACCCCTGCTGCCAATGCAGCTCTTCCTTCCTGGTGGCCTCACTAGTTTGAAGGAACACAACAACCCTCAAGGAAATTGTTATTTGGCTGTGGTACTGTGTGAGGTGGAGACTTCCCCAGTTGGGCTGCTTACAAATAAGCTGTACCCTACCTCTCATTCGCCGAAGCCTCTTTCGCAAGTCGGCAGAGTACACCATGTGCACGTCGGACTTTGGCTGTAAAGATCATGTCACCATGATCTCTATACTGTGTGCCCATTGTTTCTATATTAAAGATAATGGTGAACCATTTACAGTTGTAAATTAATAATACAATGGGTAGATGTACATTACTTATGAACTTTAATGGATTGTTCTGATTAAATATTATTGGACAAACAAGAGCTGTCTAACAAACAGAAACACTCACCTTTTGCTGTGATATTTCTCAAACTTTGCTTTGGCCTTCCCAGTACCACTGATCCGCCTCAAATTGCCCTCTTCCATTAACCTTAATTTATTCTCCAACTTGATTTTATGCTCAGCTCCTAGTTCAAACGATACATCTTCACCGAAAGCATCAACTCTCGTTGCCAGAGCTGCTTTGGCTGCCAACATCCGGGACATCTTACCCTTATTCTTTGCACTACACTGACCTACTAATTGTGCATGATAGATCAAACCATATTTTGGTGTATCTTTCTTCGTTTTTAGAGCACGGAACAAAGCTTTTTCGGCCCCAAATATCTGTACAGTCGATGCTGGATGCTTAGCTAGGTTCATCAAAGAGCCAGCATGGGCTATAAGCCTAGCACCAATATGTTCGCCGATGAGCACTGTCAAGTTTGGAGCCATCGCCATCATCCTAGCTTTCAAATAGTCTGTCAAATGTGTCCTATAGTCTGTTATTGAGATTATTTCATCGCACAGGTTCTGTATATTAATAATGTCATCCTCAGATATTTCTGTACCCATTGATATTTCCGCTGCCTCTTTGACTTTTTCTTCTAAATCTTCCGGTAAAATATCAGACAGATCTGTTGTGGATGCATTATCTCGAGTACCAATTAACTTGACGATTTTGACAAATAATGTGTTATCGGTTATGATTTTACCCAATTCAGGGAAATGCCAACCGTACCACTCTCTGCATCTCATTATATAGTTATTCAATTCTTTGTCTAGATCGTCTAAGAGGCACTGGGCCTGAACAATCATTGTATCTATTTTGTCGGGCGAAAATTTTAGCTTGTAACGAGACAGAGAGTGAGCGAGACCGAGGGCCATAGCTGTCATCTCCTTCTTCGGCAGTCCAGAGAGCAGGCTGTCCATTTGAGATCGAATACATCTCAACAGTTCTTGAACATTGCTATTTGACACACACTGCAAATCAAACTTTTCTCGTATGGCACTACCCAGTTTAGCATCTCCTACTAATAATTGGTCTTGAATTTCTTTGCTCACATACTTCTTTAGTGCTTTTTTTAACGGTTTGGAAATCTTGCCCTCAATTGCGGCCGTAGTAGCCGCTAAAGCTTCTGTTGTGTCCTCAAATTTGACAAAATTCTTTAGTTTTACACTGAAAATAAATATTAAAAAGTAATAAACAAAATAAACATGTTTGATCTGTTAATTAATATAAATCTAATATACAATGAGTTCTTACACAGCCGAGGCGCCTTCAGGGGTGTTGAATTCTTGATATAAGTCATTTATTTCAGTTAATTTGGACTCGTCCAGTAACTAAAAAAGAAAAATAAGATATTTATTTATTTTAAACTTTACTGACTACAATAAATTGGAACAATAGGCAGACTTAATATACTTTTAAATCAGGTATTTCAATTGCAACCTAAAGTATAAGTATCGTAATAGTTATAATATATTCAAATCAATCACTCAGATAGGTACAATCAGAATAATAATTAAAATTATATTTTATGATAACAATAATTATTCCTGGAGTAATTACACAAAAAGTTTGCGGAACACTGCACTATATTCTTTTTTATGTTATATATAACTACATTACACTTAGTGTTGTAAATACATAATTACATGCCCTGAGACTGGTTGTCGAAGGGTAACAATGTCCAAGAATTTATTATTATTATATCATTTATTTAATATTTTTCTCTTTTTTTAACATTTTTAAATATAAATATATAAAAAAAATACATTTAAAAATATAAAAAAAACAGGGGCACCTGCCGGTAGTGGAGCGAAGACTCAAACTACCGGTGGTCAGGGCTCCAGAGTGAGGAACCTCCTCACAATACGGGCCGTGTCTAGGAGAACCGCCTTCTGTATCTGGTTCTTGACCCAACTGCCTAGCGAGAGCCTCTCGAGGTGATGGTCGAGGCTCTTAGCTATAAGTCCATTTACTGATACGACTATCGGAACAATAATCTATTTTCTATGTAATAATTATTATTACATAGAATTATTATTACATAAATTATTATGACCAATTATTTATTTATTAGTCTTTTTTATCAACATTTGTATTCACAATATAAACAAAAATACAACATTACAAATACAAATATAAAATTTATTATTATTATTACATAGAAAATACCCAGACCAAAACAAACGGTTCAAAAGAATCAAAATGGACGTTACTAACCATTCGCGGTGGTCGAATGGCTCGAAAATTTATAGTGAAAAATTGCTTGAAATAAACCATACGAATGCTACATGCTGACATTTCATAGAAACATTTTAGGATACATGCACATATGTAAATATTATTTTTATACGTAAATTGCTAACTTGATGTAAATTTGGAACGTTAAATTATTGTTTTTATCTACGAAAATAAGTGAAATACTCGGCGTGATAGGTTATAATCAACACGTGTTGTGCTTACCTTGAAAATAGCGTAGCCTGCCGGCGTTTCAAATAATACCAACATGTTGCAAAGGAGTAGGACACCACATACAGTTTTCACTAATGATCACCTTTGTAAAATGATTTTCACAAATTAAATGCAAAACAAATGCCCGAAATGATGCCGTAAAACAGTGGTGGTGTGCAATGCACCGGAGCACTGGAGCAGTGTTGCCAGTGTTGCCACTACCTCTCGACCAAATTTTACACATTGAAACACATTATTATGCACATTGTAAACAAGCGGTTTTTAACGCGTTTACAACATTGTTTTATTTTACGAAATTATGCGACTTACCTACTTAGGTATATACATATTTTTTACTTTTGATTTAGTAATAATAATAAGTAATAAATAAATTAATGTAGTGTATCTTTTTCCTCATTGCTAGTGTATTGTTTATTTATTTATATCTCGTCCATCTTATCTATTTATTGTTTTGTAAAAAAAATAACAATGCACATAAAAAAACATAGGTATTATTAATTATACATATTCTTACCTACCATAAAAAATGCCTATTTTGTACTACGTTAAAAGACAAACAAGCACAGCCCGCCTGTTAAGAAACAGGTACCGCAGCCATAAAACGCAGTACTAACTCTATCTTTCCTGGAGACCTCACTCACTCGCAGGAAGACAACAACCCTCAAGGTAATTGTTACTTGGCTGCGGTATTCTTTGAGGTGGAGGTACTTCCCCAGTCGGACAGCTTACAAAACACGCTATGCTCTACCTCTTTTTTCGCTAGGGCTTGTCAGTCAGCAGGGTGCACCACGTGCAGGTGAAGTTGGCTTTTGTTCAAATATGTAGATAAACCTCTTACACCCCAAACATGCATAATTATAATGGTAAACAAGCCGTTTCTATACATTAAAAAAAAATAAAAAAAAACTACGCTATCCTTTTCGTGCAAAAACGTAAATAATTTTCAAAATTGCTTGAAAATCTTGTAATATGTACACACTTGTTTAATTACTGAACAACACTTATGAGGTTTCAATTACACATAAAATATGTAATTACACACAAATGGCAATACTGAACCCCGGCAAAAAATATTTTGTTCGACTGATGTTACGACACTGACTTGTACAATTGCCTGTCGTGTACGTCACATTGACAATACAACATCAAAGTTCTCTGTTTTCAGTTGTTGGCATTCATTCCGCTCTAAAATACTTTTTTTGCCATTTCCAGCAAAAAGTGAAAGAAACGAAATGAGGGCCACCTCCTTTTATATTCATCAGTTGGCGCTACTGTCGAATGAGGTTCTGAAGTATAACAATTGAAGTTGTACAACTGTAAAAGTTTAATCAAAAGTAACATATTGCCATAGGGGAAAAAAAAAGCGTTTTGATCGTGGTTGGTGGACGTCATAATACATTGATGATTTCAAAAATATACATAATGTTAGCTATTGCTCGCGACTTCGTTTGCAATATTCATACACTTTATCACGTTATAAATATGAAATGTCATATGACCACGGTTATTCTCTGAACATCATATTCGAATATATTATATTCAGAATTTAGAATAAATACTTAAAAAAACAATTACGTGAAAATTGTATATATATATATAATAGACAATAAAATATTGAATTTTAGTTTGTAGGTAGATATATAACAATTTCAGATGAGAATATTTTTTTTGTTTATAACTTTCTAGAGCTTGATTTTAGAATACTTAGTCGGATTTTACGGAACTTACGTTTATTTAGATTCACATTATATTCGAATAACACCTCGTGTGCAGTAGTGAGATAATGACCATAGAATAGTGACCAGAGACCTTGACCCATTGCTTAGTACTAAATGTTTGAAGTTAGGGTTCAAGTAAAGTTTACATAGCTAAGTAAGTTAGCATAGATGGCACAGAAGCATGCGGCCCGCCTGATATCACGCGGTTACCGTAACCATATAACGCCCGCAACATAAAATAGGCGGAAGTAGTTGCATGTTTTCTACCTTAGATTTTGGAGAGGTGCAGAGACGACCGCAGCAGCTGGACATGGCCAAAGCAGCCATAGCAGTCTATTGCATCAATTAACAATGGTAGTAGGTGTGTGCCGGGCAGGTCTTCTGCGGTAATAAAGGCAGCTGCTTGCAGTGGGTGGTCTAAAGGGGGGACCAGAACCGCGGGGCGGGAGGTATCCATTCGAAAAAAAAATGCCGAGCAGAAGCACGCGAAGTAATGTTAGATCAAATTCCGTGCCATGAATTTCCGCTCGTGCGCCTTCACCCTCGCTGCCAACGCAGCAACTCCTGTAATAAGCTGCCCAACTGCGGAAGTGCCTCCACCTTATAGAATACCGCAATAATAATAAAATAAATAACAGTCCACTTAAGGGTTGTTGTATTCCTGCGAGTGAGCATGGTTACCAGAACGGAAGGAGTTGTGTTTTGCTTAATAAAACACAACTCCACGGTGCACCACGAACAGGTGAGGTAGGCTTTGGGCATTGACTCGCACTGAATGGTGGTGACCCGCTCACAACCCAAAAATATGTTTTTTTATATAATTTCCAACACAGACCACCTAGTGGCCTGTGACTTCCAAAGACACGAGACCCTCTGGACATGAGACCGACTGAGACCTTTATTTTTGTTCAATTGTATTTCTTCTTCCAATACATGTGGATATATTGACTTCGTCAACACACTTTTATAAAACCCGTGTTATTGAAAACCTATTAGGTACGTACGTTGATAATACTTCAATAAACAGTTCAAATGGAAACATTCTCGAATAAGCCAGTTACGTATCTAACAAGGGCGGGAACGGGACGAATAAATATTTGCACAAATGGATTTTTATCAGCGCTTTCGAGACTCTATTTGAATACGAAAATTCAATAATTCTGCATAAAGCCTGTGATAAAGCCATGCATCCACTCGCGAGCCGATTGAATGATTGAGCGAATGAATGGATTCCATCGAGTGGAGCGGTGACTGAACGAGCGCCTGCACAATTCCACGAGTAAGGAACGTGATTATTTTGTTTATTGGATGCTTTCATTCAAATGCATATTTTAGTTTATTCGTCGAACGCTTCGTTTGGATATTCGTTTATCCAGCTTTCCATGACGTTATAAATATTAGTTTTCCGATTCCGTTAAATTTGTTTGCAACAGTGTGTTGTTGTTTAAGACTATGCATAATATACATAATATAAGAAACTGGTATTAACTAATAACAAAATAAGAGCAGCTCGCTTAACATAGCAGCCCAGGAGATGGTCAGATTTTGGTGTTCTTAAACTTTAGTTAAATTTGCTACATACTCGTATTTTGAAGACAGAAAGCAATCGATTTAGTAGTGTCTGTGAATTCATGAAAATCACAAATGGCTAATCCGATTTTTGATTAACTTTGGAAGACAAGTAAGCCATGAACATAGTACTTGAACCTCGAAGTTCTGTACCTGTATGCATCAACCGATAGGTACAATAATAACAATTAAAACTGTTTAAAAGCACTAAATTATCAACTTATTTTAATTGAACGGGATTTTTTTTTGTGTGAAATGCGTCCCATTCTCATGATGATGTTCCATTCCATCAATTTATTGTGTATTATTATCATAAGTAACCCGATGGTCCCTCGAGTAAAGGTGCTTTGTTTTGTCTTTTATAAGTTTTCCTTTAATTTAATTTGCAATATTTGTTAAAGAGATTTGATCCATATGATTGACCCTATCGATGGATATTATACAACCATTATGATGTTGTTTTTAGAATTTTAGCCGGTTCGATTCCTGTGTGTGGGAAACGTATTGTAAGAAATGTATCCTTCGAGTTGCTATCTCCATTGTTTAGGGTACTTTCCTTAAAAAAATCTACCCTGTATAATTTGTATTGATAGGTAGACGATAGAACTGGTGTTCCTTTGTATCATACTTTGCAAACAGACATTTCATAGAAATTCGCTATATTATCGTGTTCTGTTTTCTATGATATGAAAATATAACAATAATATTATAGTTGTAACAAACATCTGTCAGTCGAAATTATTCGAAAAGAATATACTGATTACTCTATGAAATGAGATACATTGTAACAAACATCTGTTAGTCGAAATTATTCGAAAAGAATATACTGATTACTCTATGAAATGAAAATATGAGATACATTATATGTGAAACGAAATTTCATAAAACAATTTTCTACTACATCAACGTACAACCAGGTAGAACCATTCGTTTTTAAATCCCTCCTTCGTAGTATGAGGATCGTGACCACGATGAAAGCCTTTAAGTAATTTCCGCCAATTACTGCGGTCTTCTGCGTGATGAAAAGCGCGAGACACTGGCATTTGCAGCTTCTCGGACACCTCGTCGGATCATCTCTTAGGGCTTCATCTTCTCCGTCGCTTGCCATCCACATTGCCAGTTATTATCAGCTGCTCTAGGTTATCTGTACCGACGGTGCGGTATGTGACCGAAGTACTGAAGTATCTTGTGGAGGCACTCAGCCGAGACGCGCTGCTTTTTTAAATATGGGTTATTATTTAGCTTATAAATAATGCGGGTTATATTAACCGTCGGCCATCAAATATAATAATGAGTTTATGCTTTAGCCTCGTGGTATACCCGTATACATAAATAATGTTTTGACTCTATGAGAATATCAACGTGAGGTCTATCTGCAACACGATACCGTTTATATAGCTATTAAATAGCAAGTCAAGGTAATTCGGGTAGCCAGGGGCGGCCCTCGGGAGCGATTAACTAGCCACATCGACAAGTGATCCCGGCAAAGGGTATCATTGCTCCGCGGCGCGGGTTAGAACACCTGACGAGTGGAAGCCGGCCTTTACGAGATCGTGTAGTGACAGGGGTATGGCGATAAATAATGATATCGTTACAACAACAATTTGTTAGTGCAGCTCCCATTTAGATTTATGTATGCTCTCACGCTAAATGAGCTCAATAAAAACCGTATACACTTAGCGCTATACGGAACCAGCTTTTACACGTGTTTTCGGTGTTTGGTTTATGCTTTTGGGACATAAAAATACTAAAATATTATTATTGACTATTTGTTTTGTAAATCGGAAAGGTAAATATTTACCTACTACATATACATACCTATTATACATATATTAATACTAATATAAATAAAGCGGCCAAGTGCGAGTCGCACTCGCCAATGAAGGGTTCCGTAGCAAGCAGCATCAACTAAAATATAGAAATATTCGAGTTGATTGAATGAAAGGTAAATTGCGGTTTACGATTTATGACTTTTAAGAAAAAACTACTTACTAGATCTCGTTCAAACCAATTTTCGGTGGAAGTTTGCATGGTAATGTATATCATATATTTTTTTTAGATTTATCATTCACTTATTTTAGAATTTACACGGGGGGGGGGGGGGGGACACATTTTACCACTTTGGAAGTGCCTCTCGCGCAAACTATTCAGTTTAAAAAAATATATTACAAACCTGAATATCATTTTTGAAGACCTATCCATAGATACCCCACACGGTTTGATGAAAAAAACAAAAATTTTGAGTTTCAGCTCTAAGTATGGGGTACCCCCAAAATTTATTGTTTTTTTTCTATTTTTGTGTGAAAATATTAATGCAGTTCACAGAATACATCTACTTACCAACAGTATATATCGTTCTTATAGTTTCGGAAAAAAGTGGCTGTGCATACGGACGGACAGACAGACAGACATGACGATCCATAAGGGTTCTGTTTTTTGCCATTTGGCTACGGAACCCTAAAAACTAAAGAGTTTGTTTGATTGAATGCGCTAATCTCAGGAACTAGTCACAGGCTTGCACATTAGAGAACAAGATAAGCAGGGGCGCCGACTCCGTGGGTGCTCGGGGCTCAAGCACCCATGAGAAAAAAACAGTGAGAATAAATAGATATCAAGAAACAGACAATAATCGCCTTTTAGGCGTTTTTTTCATTTCCCGACAACCCGTTTAGCACAGTGGTTCTAAACTACCACCGGTTGAGACGCAAGGGTCGCCAACACAAATGTTTGTTGATGAAACAGATATTTGTGTTGGATCTGGGTGTTTGTGGGTCTCACACTTCGCCACTTTTCGAGTCATCATATGAGCATGAGCACCTATGAGGTTTTCTAAAAGCCGGCGCCCCTGTAGATAAGCATACGGTCGGACTGGTAAGCCTCAAGGCAATTGTTATTTGGCTGCGGTATTAAGGTGGAGGTACTTCCCCAGCTTTGGTTCAAAAGTATTGGTGATCCGCTTACAGTAAGCCATAATTAAGACTTATAACTACAAACGACTATTTTTGAAGTGAAAACTTTTCTATCGGCGTTGTGAACTTTTTGGGATGGGATAAAAGATGTTAAACTCGCGTCAGGACACGTGGCCTGATCGAAAATTCGTAAGACGGAGGGAGCGTAGTAGATAGGAGAGGACGTGATATCCCCTCTCTTTCTACCGCGCGACTAAAATGTATGCCTGCTCCTGCTGTTCATTTTTAATGTACTTAATATAAAATAAATTGTAATGTTTGTGTACTATAGCGAAATAAATGTATATTGTATTTAACCACATAAATGGTAGTAGGTACTTTTATGCTCATAAGTACAGCAATTCGTGCGAAATTATTCCCTAACCATTCTAAAATATATGAAAATGCATTTCTGTCGGCAGTCTCGGAGTGCAACACATTTTTTTTTTCCAAAACCGGAGGAAACTTCTACACGGGCGACGCCGGGACAGGTCGCTAGCCTATAGCAGAGACTTTTTTTTTATATACTACGTCGGGTGGCAGACCAGCATACTACCCGCCTGATGTGAAGCGGTTACCGTAGCCATATTAACGCTCGCAACATAAAATATCGCTCGCGCGCCGCTACCCCCGCTGCCAACGCAGCATCTCCTTCCTTTCTGGTGACCTCACTCACTCGCAGGAACACAACAACCCTCAAGGGAATTGTTACTTGGCTGCGGTATTCTGTAAGGTGGAGGTACATTCCCCAGTCGGGTAGCTTACAATTACGCTCCCTACCTCTCTTTTCGCCAGAGCTTCGTTTGTCAGTCAGCAGGGTGCACCGCGTGCAGGTGAAGTTGGCTTTGGTTCAAAGGTGTTGATGAATCACTTACACCCCCAAACTTCGCTTGATTGTAATTTACAAAGCTGTAAGCACTATATATATGTATATCAAGTGGCAGACAAACATAAGGCCTGGCTAAACCTCAAGGTAATTGTTATTTGGTTGCGGTACTCTGTGAGGAAGATGTACATTCCCAGTCGAGCAGTTTGCAAACTACGCCTGTGCCTTACATCTCTTTTCACCACAGCCTCGTTTGTCAGTCAGGGTGCACCACGCGAAGGTTAGCTTTGGCTCAAAAAGTACTGGTGATACTTATATGTGGCCAAATGGCCATTTTTTTTATTTCTCTACGGTGACAAACTATCATGCGACCCGCCTAATGGTAATTAATTACCGCAACCTATAAGCGCTTGTAACAAAAAGGGCACTCACACGTTGCCAGCCCTATAACAAACCCACCCTTTCTAACACGAGAGCTCTTCGCGTCATGCTGTAGTCTCCTATGAATACGTACAATAACATAACAATTTTCAGCGTTTAATATTAAAACAAAAAAAAACTAACTAAATATCAAAAACACATGAGAAAAATAAGGGCTTCCGTTCACCTGAAGCCCTAAAGGCATCAATGTACAAAAAGCACCTAAATAAATAACATTGCGAGTATAAAACAAATACATGGTCGTGCCTACGTCACGAGTGTCTACAGAGATGTAGTTAGGGTTGTCAAAGTCAAAGTTTCGCCAAAAAAAAAAGTATTAACATAATATTATTGTTTTTTATAAATATTTTTACATTTTATTATTATTTAAATAGTTGTCTTGGCCAACTTGCCAGAATATTATAAATATTTTGAAAAATGGAAAAATTCACCTGCCCCCCCTAGGTAGGATCCCACCTAGGGGGGTAGGTGAATTTTTGACTCTCTTGTTTTTCTAATTAATTTTAAATATTGAAACATAGACCTATGTAAAATAATGGTCAATCCGTAGCACTCGGTATAAACTCTTCACAGTACCTACAATGGAATTAATATGTACTGACCAAGATACCGAGAAGTTGTACGACAGTCGTAAGTATTTATTTTTATATTTATATTATATTTATTTATATATATTATAGTTTTTTTTTTTTACAAAAGTGAAACCGATTTCATTGAAGTTTACGCTTTTAGGGATAAACGGCGATGTGAATTCGTGTCGAAAGTTCTCAATTATCTGTACGAGTTGAAAATCGAACACCTCCAAACTTCATGGTAGGTATATATTTCCATAAAAATTACCTGAATCCTCCCGAGAATACCTTCTTTCAACCCCAAAAATGATTTTGAAAATAATTTCATATACATCGGCACTGTCATGTGATTATGCGATGTTTCGATTCAAGCAGCGCTTGTGTTCACTTAGATTTTTATTTCTATTTTGCATTTTGAAATGCTAGTATATTAAAAAAACCGGACAAGTGCGAGTCGGACTCGCCCACCGAGGGTTCCGTAGGTACGTAGTATCATTATTAAATTTGATATTTTTCCTTATAAATAAGAAATAATGCGTCGAAAAAAATAAATAAAATATATTTTGCAATGTGTACATCAAGTCCTTTCATATGATACCCCATTTGAACTAGTAGTTTCAATTTGAAATTTCGACACTCTATAAAAATATAGACCCCCTATTTTTTTAGATCTATTTACAAATGTATAGTTTTGAGATTTATTCCTGTACTTGTAGTCTATAACGATGTTACTTGCCAAATTTCATAGTTCTAGGTCAACGGGAAGTACCCTATAGGTTTTGATTCCTTTGAGTGTGTCGAAATATGCGTTTTTTGCTGAATAAACGGCCGTAACTTTTTTCTACGTAAACTTAGCAGTTTGATTTTTTTTTAACTTCATGGGACCGTAGACTTGTGTATACAGTTCAAATTTCAGCTTGATACCTCCACGCATTCTCGACATAGAAATGTTTGACAGACAGACAGACAGACAGACAGACAGACAGACAGACAGACAGACAGACAGACAGACAGACAGACAGACAGACGGACAACAAAGTGATCTTATAAGGGTTCCGTTTTTCCTTTTGAGGTTCGGAACCCTAAAAATGAAAGGAAAAGTGTCTAAGAGCCCACAAGAGCTCAGTGGCAAAATAAAGATATTAATTCCAGTCGATTTTAATTCATTTCGTCCAATCCTATATAATAATGGATTTTATCAGGATACATTAGTTTTTCAGTTCTAGAAACTCGGGATAAAGTTTATTCGCTTTTAAAGATCAATATTTCTGGATAGGTTGTCAATATTTGTGAACGTTATGCTTTTGTTATTTAAATAAGATAGTTTTGGCAACCCTAGACAGGTGTAGACGGTATTTACTTATACGCCAGGATGGTTTATATATTTATACAGGTACCTATATAATTTAAAATACCGTTTATTTAAAACTGAACTGTTTTGTTCTGATTTTAAAATGAAAATAAAGATTTTCAACAATTTTCTTCACAGTGATTTCCAACGAGCTGAATCGGTTTTATACTCTTTAAACTGATCACCAAATGCCAATTAAAGTCTCTGGTAACTCAACTGTTGACTTGAACAAGCAAAAAATTATAAAAAATAATATTATTATGTAAATGTTCACGGGTTAAATTCATTTTGATGGCGACACTCAATTTTCGAAAGGACACCACAATGAAAAAAAAACTAATGACAGTCTCGCTAATTAAAAAGTGGCATATTACCAAAGAGTTTCATTTTTAACCGACTTCAAAAAAGGAGGTTCTCAATTCGAAATTGAATATTTTTTTTGTATATATGCTATTTTATATCTTTGCGAATTGTGAACCGATTTTCATAATTCTTTTTTTATTTGAAAGGGTCCCATATTCACCAAGTCAGGATCTGATGATGGGATGCCAGGGAAATCAAGGCAAACCCTTAAATTTTATAAGCACGTATGGTCATATTCATTTTTTTTATTTGAAAGGGTAATTGCGAGATGGTTCCATATTCACCAAGTCAGGGTCTGATGATGGGATCCTTGAAAAATCGAGGGAAACCCTTAAATTTGCCCTGTGGTAGCCGGCAGAATAAAATTGTACCACTCCATTGCTCTGCGCTGGATGTCGTACAAGGCGACTAGGGAATCTTGTGTCACGCGATAACTTTTATCCCGGAAGACGGGCAGCAGCGTCTGCCTGGGTATTCCACCAATAAGCTGCGCTCGCCAACTGAAGTCGGTTTAAATTTTTTTAAAATCAACTTTTCAAATTCCATAATCGAGACGAGCCTGATGTTCGAATGGGTAGCAATGGCTACTTTAACTCCGTGGTCGCGGGTTCGATCCCCGCGCAAGACAAACATTTGTGTGCATGAAGATGTATGTTTGTCTTGGTCTGGCTGTTTTACACGTATGTAAAAAAAAATGTATTTAAGTACATTTATCAGTTGTCTAGTACCAGCCTTGCGCTTAATTTGGGACTAGATGGCGCTCTGTAAATTGTCCAGAAATATTTATTTATTTTATTTTATTGTTTTTAGGGTTCCGTACCTCAAAAGTAAAAACGGAACCGTTATAAGATCACTTTGTTGTCCGTCTGTCTGTCTGTCTTTCTGTCTGTCAAGACCCTTTATCTCGAGAATTCGTGAAGGTATCAAGCTGAAATTTGAACTGTATACTCAGTCCCATGAAGTATCCCATGAAGTTGTAAAAAAATCAAACTGCTAAGTTTACATAAAAAAAAGTTACGGCAGTTTATTCAGCAAAAAACGCAGATTTCGACACATTCTCAAGGGAATCAAAACCTATAGGGTACTTCCCGTTGACCTAGAACTATGAAATTTGGCAAGTAACATCGTTATAGATTACAAGTACAAGAATAAATCCCAAAACTATACATTTGTAATTAAATATTAAAAAAATAGGGGGTCTATATATTTTTATAGGAAGTCGAAATTTCAAATTGAAGCTACTAAATGGGGTATCATATGAAAGGGCTCGATGTGCACATTGCAAAATATATTTTAATTATTTTTTCCGACGCATTATTTCTTATTTATAATGAAAAATATCAAATTTATAATAGTCCTACGTACGGAACCCTCCGGTGGGCGAGTCCGACTCGCACTTGGCCGGTTTTTTTTTTCATTCATATTACTAGCAGCCCGCCCCGGCTTCGCACGGGTGGATTTTTTAGCTGATGCCCGCGACTTCATTCGCGTGGACTTTATGATTCCGGCGTATTAATACAAATACGAACTAATGTAGATACATAAGAAAATATTTGTGGCAGTATTATACGTTAAAAGTCAAAAAATTATTTAAGATTGTAACCGTAGTAAAAAAAATAATTAAGGGAGTCATTCCTTTGGGAGCTAATATGAAAAGACCTGAAGCGTTACTAACCCTCGATAAAGCCACGTAAAGTTAGCCATGCGAAAAACAACCTCATATTTTAGTTTATTGTCATAGCAAGTGGTCACAAAGAACTGTGTACGTTTAAAATTAAAATGGAAAATTGTTGAAGAAGAGTGGTATCATCATCATCAGGTCATTTTAGTCTCCACTACAGGAGCATGACCCTCTCTCCTCCGTCCCAGACAGGAGGATTTGGCCTACACTCCCCACGCTGGGCAGACGGGTTGGGGAGGCCTGATCGATGTTTTATAATGTTTTTCCCTTAGTCGCCTTGTACGACATCCACGGGAAGAGACGGATTGATTGTATTCTAGTCTGCCGGAAACCACGCGGCCATAAGAAGGAAGTGTGGTATACCCGGAATAAATACAGTTTCATAGGCACCACTCCAGTGAAAATCTCAGCTTCAATTATACATATTTCGCTGCTAAACATTGACTTTACTTCAGGAAGGAGATCTTCCCCAAATTTTAATAATATTTTTGAAAACTCTTGTGCACGTAAAATTCTATCTACAGCTTCTACTGCCTTATTGTTGGCCATTTCGCATTCATTTGAAGCGATTAGATAGCAATCCTGAAACATTTTCGCTTTGTCACAGTTTCGTGTCACAAAGCATGTCAGTGTTTCCGTTCTGTATAAATCGAGTAGAATATTGAACATTGTATTTGCGTCCTTCCGCCTAGAAGTAATATGGCTGCAATACCTGGCGATGCTGCTGTGAGATATTATTTTGGCGCCTGATTTCAGCGAGGATTGCTCTCGTCAGGTATGTTTTTCCAGTCCCTCCTGAAGCATCTAAAAAAAACAGTTTCCCCTCGTTGTTTAAAAGACTTTGCATCACAAAATCTTGCTACATAGCATCCCGCAAATGTACGCATTCTTCTGGTTTGTGCGAATTTATACCAATCGTTCAATTTCAATTTTAGCGTACACGTCTATAATAAACTGACTAAATAGACCACGTTACCTTAGTAAAAACGATTGCGTCTAACTGGTAGCAGGTAAGAATAAAAGTAGCACTGCGCGGTTATTTTTTTACAATACTATCACAATATTTTGTTAAACTATTTATTGTTATTTTAAGTAGCTTTTTTAGTTCTATTTGCAATTATAGCGTATTTTTTCGTTATATTTTTAAACTATAATTTGTTGCAAATACCATGTTGTTTATGCAAATAAATTTAGCTTTGTTCTGCATCAGGGTTTTTATACCTCAACAAAAAATCATCAACAGGCTGAACAACTTTTGCTAAGGCGTCATTTTTATATTTCTTATAGTTTAGCTGAACCATTATGGTTCTGCATCAGGTGTTCTAAATCTTGGATTTTTATACCTCAACAAAAAATGCTCATCAGGCTGAACAACTTTTGCTAAGGCGTCATTTTTATATTTCTTATAGTTTAGATGAACCATTATGGTTCTGGATCAGGTGTTCCAAATCTTGGATTTTTATACCTCAACAAAAAATGCTCATCAGGTTGAACTGCTTTTGCTAAGGCGGTATTTTTATATTTCCTATAGTTTACCGGAACCATTATGGTTCCGCATCAGGTGTTCCAAATCTTGGATTTTTATACCGAGATGGAAATTTCGTGTCCGCGTTTTCAAATCGATGCCATTTTCGTAATTGACGTCTCAGAAAACCATAGAATCAACACCCATATTCATATTATGACATTTCAACCCCATCGCACCCCCACAGGAGTGCTCTTGTGTCACGTCGGTTATGGTAGATTAAAAAATAGCTGTTGTTTTTGTTGTGGTATAAAAATCCAAGATTTAGAACACCTGATGCAGAACCATTATGGTTCTGCATCAGGTGTTCTAAATCTAGGATTTTTATACCTCAACAAAAAATGCTCATCAGGCTGAACAACTTTTGCTAAGGCGTCATTTTTATATTTCTTATAGTTTAGATGAACCATTATGGTTCTGCATCAGGTGTTCCAAATCTTGGATTTTTATACCTCAACAAAAAATGCTCATCACGTTGAACTGCTTTTGCTAAGGCGGTATTTTTATATTTCCTATAGTTTACCGGAACCATTATGGTTCCGCATCAGGTGTTCCAAATCTTGGATTTTTATACCGAGATGGAAATTTCGTGTCCGCGTTTTCAAATCGATGCCATTTTCGTAATTGACGTCTCAGAAAACCATAGAATCAACACCCATATTCATATTATGACCTTCGCACCCCCACAGGAGTGCTCTTGTGTCACGTCGGTTGTGGTAGATTAAAAAATAGCTGTTTTTTTCGGAATCAGCGACCCGATAAACCATAAAAACAATGCCCATGACGATTTTCAGACGTTTGTACCTCATTTCACCCCTTTAGGGGTTGAATTTTGAAAAATCCTGAAACATGTGTTTACTCCTTTATCTACAGAAGTGCACATGTAAAGTTTCAGATAAAATAGTCCAACTAATCTTGTTTCCCCATACAAACTTTAGACCCCCCGTTTCACCCCCTTAGGGGTTGAATTTTCCAAATTCCCGTCTTAGTGAGCGCCTACGTCCTAAAAGGAATTCTCTTCCAAAATTTGAGACTCCTAGCACTTGTAGTTTCTCTTTTATATATATAGATAGGTGGCCAGATCCAAAAACTTTCAGTATGCACTACGTATCATCAGTTTTGTTAATAATTGCCTGCCCCTGTAGAAACCAATGTAAAGATGTATACACGTCAAAATTTGATTTTATTCTCTACGTCGCATTTATAACTTCATTTTAAATGTCCGAGTTAATATCTGGAAACTATTCAAATCGCCCTTGAACCACCCCTCTCTAGTGCGATCCGGCCGTCCGCGTCGGAGAGCGCAGTAACTGCCACCCCGCAGAGCACTAGTGAATAACTTATGTAATATTTAAGTGTCTCCCGGACACAGATTATGTGTCCATCCGATTTTTTTTATTTTACGTCGGGTGGCAGACAAGCATACGGCTCGCCTGATGTGAAGCGGTTACCGTAGCCACATTAACGCTCGCAACATAAAATATCGGCAATTTGATCTACACTACTTTGCTTAAATATCGGTCACGTGCCGCCGCCCCCGCTGCCAAAGCAGCATCTGCTTCCTTTCTGGTGACCTCACTCACTCACAGGAACACAACAACTCTCAAGGGAAATGTTATTTGGCTGCGGTATTCCGTGAGGTGGGTGTACTATCCCCAGTAAGGCAGCTTGCAATTACGCTCCTTTCTTTTCGCCAGAGCTTCGTTTGTCAGTCAGAGGGTACACCGCGTGCAGGTGAAGTTGGCTTTGATACAAAGATGTTGATGAACCACTTACATCCCAAATACTCCTCTATGGTGTTGCCAGTCACGAGTTGAAACTATGTGATATTAGAAATAATTACTAGGCCGGATTCTAGCCCACGGGGCCGAAATCGAATTTGAGTGAAGCGAGTAGATTCGCTGAGTGTATTTCATTGATTTCAATGGAAAATGTACTTGATCATCATTCCTCAAGGACACGATCGATCTCATTGTTTTTTCGACACAAACCTCAAGTATGTCCAGGACTTTAATTGTGACAAGTTTCGTCAAAATCGGTTCAGTGGATTAGGAGCCTATTTATTTCCAAAAGTGCTCGATCTACTCAATTAGCATGTCTGTCTGCTTGAACCCTAAGATAATTAGTCATAGCACAGATACGTTCATGGGTATCGGAGATGTGTCATATGCTAACTAATGGCTCCCCAAGACTAAAAGTCAAGAGTAATGGAGGAGCAGTAGATCACGTATCAGTAATTGATACCTGCTCGGAGTGCATGGCTCTAATAAATCGTCTTTATTATCTAGGAGCTGAATTTGTGATTGGAAACCTTTTTGCCAGAATCAGAATGCATTTGCAGACCTTGACAATATTGATTGGAACTATATATCAACGTTAAATAATGTGAATGATATGGTTGATATCTTTAGCAAGTATCTCACCACTCTATTTGATTTACATGCACCACAAAAAAAGGTATGTATACAAGACCGTGGACATCCCTGGCTGACTGACACCGTGAAGGATATGATGCGAATCAGAGATAGGAGCTACAAAAGATACAAAAATTCAGGGCTGGATACCCACAAGAAATTTTACAAGGACATGAAGGCTGTCGTGGTTGAGGCTATACATCAGGAAAAGAAAGCTTATTTTGAGCAACATATAAATAAGAACTTGAGTGACCCTAAAAGGTTATGGCAAAACCTCAAGTCCACTGTTTTCCCTAAAACTAATAAAGATCTACCCCAATTTTTGATTGACCCTGACAGAATAAACGCACATTTTCTTAATGTGCCTGGTTATGATCGGATTGAGCCATCTTATCTTTCACACTATGAGTCGCGAAGGCATGGTTCAACTGTTTTCACATTGCAGCCGGTGGGCAGGGAAATGGTGGCTCAAATAATCAAATCATTGCGATCAAATGCAGAAGGCATAGATGGAATATCTTTGAAAATGATAAAGTTAACACTGGAACATACACTTGATGTAATCACAGATATCGTCAACACATCAATTGTCACTTCTAGTTTTCCGGACACATGGGGAACTGGTCTGGTGTGGCCCTCTCCGAAGAAACCGAACCCGACAGATGTTGGAGACCTTAGACCGATTAGCATCTTGCCTGTGGTCTCGAAGGTATTGGAGAAGGTGGTCTGTGCTCAATTGTCAAAATACCTTGAGGACAACGGTCTGCTGCCAAGCACTCAGTCTGGTTTTCGTAGGGGTCGCAGTACAGCAACAGCACTCCTGCATGTTACTGATGAATTCTTGACTGCTCAGGATAGTGGTATGGGAACCCTGCTGGTGCTACTTGATTATTCGCGGGCTTTTGACTCAATTAATCATTCCCTTCTTCTTGCAAAGTTGGCATACTATGGTTTGGATGCGGCTTCTGTTCAATGGTTCTGTAGCTATCTGAAATGCAGGTCACAGGTGGTGGAAATAAAGAACAATGATGGTACATCCAAAAGATCAGGGTGTAGTCCGGTCCATCGAGGCGTCCCACAGGGATCTGTTCTCGGTCCGTTGCTTTATATTCTGTACAGTGCAGATATTGTTGATGTTATTCAGAACTGTAAATTCCACCTTTATGCTGATGATCTTCAGATTTTTATTCATACTCGCCCTTGTGATACTGATGCTTCTGTAACAAAATTAAATGAAGATCTTAGTCGTATTAATAATTGGTCACAAAAAAACAGTTTACTTCTTAATCCTACAAAAACTAAGTGTGTTATAATCGGTACTAAGACACAAGTAGCAGAGATAAAGAGACGGGCCCCTAACATGACACTATCTGGTCATCCCATTGAACAAGTGGCGGAGGCACGGAATCTTGGCCTTATTATGGATGCTCATCTGCACTTTGAAAACCATGTTCAAAAAGGGGTCCAGAATTGTTTTTACAGATTGAAACTGCTGTATAGGGTCCGTCCCTATCTTAGCATAGACCTGAGAATTAGGCTTTGTGATTCTCTAATCCTCTCAAAGCTAAATTATGCTGATGTTGTTTATGGCCCATGCCTACTGGCAAAAACGGAAAGGTTACTGCAGCGCGTCCAGAATGCCTGTGCTCGGTTTTGCTTTCATGTCCCACCTCGAAATCATGTAACTCCTTATCTAAATAAATATAACATCTTAAAAATGACATCACGCCGCTACCTTCATCTTGCAAGTCTCATGTTTGGTGTGATTAATTACAAGCAACCAGAATACCTTTATGTTAAGTTGGCCTGGATGCAGAATGACAGTGGCTATTCCACTCGTTCCTTATTGACTCGATTATCTGTGCCCTGCCACAGGTCAGCTGCATTTCGTGGAAGTTTTAGATTTGCGGCAACAAAATGCTGGAATATCATTCCTCCGCCAATTCAGACCCTAAAACGAATAAACACATTTAATGCAGCCCTTAAGGCACATTTAATAAATACACAAAAAAAAAAATAATTATTAATGACAGGTATACATATTTGTTTATTACACTTATTACACTACTATATTATGTTACTCTAGATTATACGTCCCGGTGTCCCGTGGGAATTTTTTAAAAATCTTTTCTTAGTGCACCCCTGGTATATATACCTTATGTGCCAGATTTTGAATCTCTAGACCCAGCAGCTTGGGTTGTGGATATAGGTAACAGTTTGTCAAAGCAATAAAATTCAATATATAGAATAATTTGCTACTTTGTGAGCGAAGTCAGTATCATCTCAATCAAATTAATTTCATGCTATTAATTCTATAAGCTATATAGATGTCTATGTTTTTTACAAGGCTGTAGTGGTTGAGCAATGGAATGGCTACTTATTTTGCAATCGACACCGAAATGTCTTCGTTCTATTTTTTGGAGGTTAGGTACGATTTTTCTGTACTTACCAATTCAATGTAAACGTGGAGACTTCAGAAAAACAAAATAGTAATAGCATGGAGCACTATGCTTGTCGAATCGTTACCGAAAATGCATGCCCGCAGTGTTACAAGGCTCAGCATTTGTGTTTACTAGATTTTAATAAGAACACTATTTCGTTTTGGTAAAAAAAAGCACAATGTATGATTACTTGTTATTATAAATGTAACAGATGTAGGTTATCATGTTATTTTCGTATAAACTAGATACAAAGTGAGAGAGT
Source organism: Hypsopygia costalis (assembly GCA_937001555.2). Classification (NCBI taxonomy): domain Eukaryota; kingdom Metazoa; phylum Arthropoda; class Insecta; order Lepidoptera; family Pyralidae; genus Hypsopygia; species Hypsopygia costalis. The sequence continues at coordinate 33,109,895 of OW443327.2, read as the reverse complement.
TACTTTTTTCACAGAATTATGTAAAAAAATTTTCTTTCAACGACAGTAACAAAGTACAAATAAGTTTCGCTGAGTGAACGGATGATTGTCATTCATTCTATACATTAACCAGTCATTCGTATGTTCACTCACATTGTATTTATGATTTAGAAAACTTTTTTGTCATGATTTAGGGCCCTGGATACGGGTTTCTTAGAGCCTGACTATTTTTTATTTACTTTCAATATAGTGTTGTTTCTGACTGTGTGATATCGCTGTGTCGGGTATGCTCTTTATTCAAATAATTGGAGAATCTCTTGGATCAACCCGATACCAGCGGTATCATAATTGTTCAATATTAGTATTAGATTTTATGTGCCATAATGTTGGCTAAAATAATTTACATTTACTTACACATAAACACCTGTATTGCGTCTGTTTGTTCGTCCGTGGTGTCACGGATTGGTCTCAGCTGAAAATCAGCGCTGGGGTCTAACATAGTCAGACCACAGCATAATGCTGAGCTGGGTCCAATTTGTGGCATCATGCAGCACTATTGTTTCGTCTTTCTTTATTACATATCTTACCTGTAAACTATGTAATAGTGTTGTGTCATGTTACAATAAATGTTTCTTCTTCTTCTTCTTCTTCTTCTTCTTCTTCAATTAAGCATAGGAGGGTAATGTCTTTGATAATTAAGTCATTTGTATTCCTTATATGTTGTAAGTTTTTATAGTGAAAAAGTAAAAAAAAACTTTATTAAAGATCTTTTTCTAAAGTTACTAAGTTATTTTGAGTGTCTAGTTTCTTTGATATCCATTCTTATCCTAATAAGTCAACTCACTTTTTTTTTGATATCCATTCTTATCCTAATAAGTCAAGTGGAAATAATAAATCTTCATTTTGTAGCGGTAGCCATATTGGACTAAGAATGATGGTATGTCACGAGAACCAAACCGATTTTAACTGAATCTATTCGAAATTAACTCAATTTGTTCAAAATTAATTTTTTTTTTTTTTAACTAAATAATGGATTTAGCTCAATCGGAAACTGGGAAGTAACTAATAAAAATAAATTTCGATACCACAGTGGACGAAGGGGGTTTGTCTTAGTATGTCTGGGTATGACACCCAGGTCATTATAGTCTCCACTACAGGAGCACGACCCTCTCTCGTCCGTCCCAGACAGAAGGAGGATTTGGCCTACACTCCCCACGCTGGCCATACGGGTTGGGGAGGCCTGAGCGATGTTTGTCTGGGTGTATACTATATGATTATATTATACTGCTGGTATTGATAGAAAGCTACAGGAAAAATACCTAAAATTGCAGGAATGTTCGCTGCGAATGTGTTTTTGCGATGCGTCGTGCGGTGTTACCCCCGGGACTGCAATGGACTTCACTGTTTATTGCCTTTTTTGGCTGTCGCCGCTGTTGATCCTGGCTACACAGGAGACACAGTGGTGGAAATGTGTGGTGGGCCCGCGTCCCATTTAAAATAAACTCATTTAATTCCCTAATTGTGTTACATTGTAAAGTCAATGAGCTCATAGCCATTTCATAAACTTTATTTATAACTCAATACATCTCAAACGGAAGCTCCAAAGACCGTGATGTATCTATAACATATGGAGGCATATTTTTCATAGGTTTACTTAACGCGCATGCTATAAAAACCTTCCTTCTCGTCGACCTACTTAGAATATTGAAGGTAGGAAATATAAGTAAAGATGCCTAGTCACATTTAATTTGTGTTTGGTATATCATAAAATTAGAAAACAAGTTTTTTTTATACAACGTCATGTTGCAAACAAGCATACATACCGCCTGTTGTGAAGTGGTTACAGTAGCTTATAAATGCTTATAAAAAGGAAGGAGATGTTGCGTCGGCAGCGGGGGTGGCGGCGCGCGAGCGATATTTTATGTTGCGAGTTTGATATTTTACGAACCGCTTCACATCAGGCGGGCCGTATGCTTGTTTTCCACCCGACGTAGTATATATAAAAAAACACGCCGTAACACCGCTGCCAACACATCTTCCTTTCTGGTGACCTCACTCATTCGAAGGAACTCAAAAACCTTCATGGGAATTATTATTTGAGAGCAGTAACTCAGTGAGGTGAGAGTAGGTGTAGGTGAGGTTGGCTATGGCTCAAAGATAGTGGTGAGCCTTACACCTCACCGGGCAGGTTATTTATGCTGTGCCCTATCTTTTTTGCCAGTGCCGCTTTAGTTCATCCGCATGATACACTACATGCAGGTAAGGTTGGCTTTGACTCAAAGATCATCATCATCATCATCAGTCGCCGCAGCATCTTGTCAAATAATTGTTGTATCAGCTGCGGTTATTTTTTATGAATATGTGGGTCTTGGAACTATAAAATAAATTTATAATCCCTATCATATAATTATACTTTGTTTGTTAGCTATCACGCCGAAACTACTCAAGCGATCATAATGAAACTTTGTACACATATTCTCAAAGGTATTAGGAAGGAGATAGGATACATTTTATTAAAAAAAAGTAAACGCGGTCAAAGCCACGGGTGGAAGCTAGTATTCTAATAGCAGTAAAAGATAAGGTAGGCGGTACTACACTTATGAACCCTAACTATACCTAAGCGGCGAGTTCTTGCATGAGCATAGAATACTATCTAGTATTGTATGCAGGATACGAGTGATGTACCTACGCTATGACTACTCGACAAGCCCTTGCTTAATTCTTAGTCGCGCGCGACCATGTTCGCGATCCCGGTCTCCCAGTCGTTTTGAACTCTTATCTCGTCAAACATATTTCCCTCTCCAGAACCATTGGCCCAGTAGCCCATTTCCAATCAAGCGCGGGCAATAAAGTCTGCTCTGATAACGACATCCATTTGGCTATTGGCCAATGAACTGATTTCGTCGATAACACGCGCCTATCGAAGTACTAAGTATGTAATTATACCAAAAGGTAATAGCTACCATCATTAAAACTTGTATTTACCCACTGCTGTCATCATCATCACCATCATCAGCCTGCATCAACCCACTGTTGGATATAGGCCTTTCCCAATGCTTTCCAGCATATACGATCCTCCGCTTTCCGCATCCAACCGCTACCAGCCACCTTTTTGAGATCGTCGGTCCATCTAGAGAGGGGGCGCCCTACGCTTCGTCGCCCGATACGTGGCCTGCACTCTAGGACTTTCCTCCGCCATCTGCCATCGCTGACTCGGCAGATGTGGCCAGCCCACCGCCACTTCAACTCGCTGACTTTGAGAGCTATGTCGACCACTTTGGTTCTCCGTCGAATGTCTTCGTTTCGGATTCTATCCCTTAGAGAAACTCCAAGCATTGCTCTCTCCATCGCTCGCTGTGCGACTTTTAGTCTGTGAACCAGCCCAACGGTCAGCGTCCAAGTCTCTGCACCGTAGGTCATAGCTGCTGTATGTAGGCTTTATTTAGAAATGCGTGCGCTTGTGTGCTTCTATTTTCGCTTAAAGTCACTAAGCTGATCTAAGAATTAGTTCTTAGATCAGCTTAGTGACTCCACTTCGTATGTTAAGCGAAAAGAGACGCACACACGTCAGTGGCAACTGACAAAGGACTATACAACAGTTGATATTGACATGCTGGCCCGCGAGGTGCTTCAGGCTTCGTTTGAAGAATCCCACGTTGTAGGAAGAAGGAAATACTTTCCACATGCAGCCGCTTTTTTGAGGGCTTTGGTATAGAGAGGAGCGCTCAGTGCTTCATCGCCTCATACGCGGCTTCTCATCATCGCTGATTCGGCAGTTGTAGCATGCGCACTGCCACTTCAGCTTACGAGTGCCTAAGTTAAGAGTGCCCAACATTTTTTTATCGTTTTAGTGTAGTAGTGTAGTTTAGTGTAGTTAAAGGGTAGCAAGTCTAAACTTCGAACTTGTATATTACAAGTGCTAGTTGGTCTTGTACATGCAGTTTTACACTTCGTGTACGAGTTTAAAAAGTAAAAAAAGTATTCAGGCATGGTTTATTTGTGTGTATGTTTGTGCCACACACAATAACTATCAAACTACTGCTCTTATTTTAAGAAATTTTGGTATGTATGTAGCAAATGTAAACACAATTTTTAGGTTCATCACTACGAAATCAGTTCGATAGTTTTTTAAATATATTGATACCTACATTTATTAATGTAAATGCGTGCTTCTTCCTTCTTCTAGTCTGAAATTGAATATTCCTTTGAACTAATGTACTAATTGTTATTTGGCTGCGATATTCCGTAAAGTGGAGGCACACCCTGGCCAGTCCAAACAAAAAGATACAACATAAACAGACACGTCTGTATACACGCAAATATGTGAGATGCCTTTGGGTTGACTACATAACAAAGTAGATTCCTCGCGCTGTGACGTAAGACGGGCTGTGACCTTAAATATTGTAGGTAATATTTTTGTTTTTAGTTTCCATTTATATTATTTATCTTGTAAACTTGTTAACACACCCATTTCCTCGTGCTCACTCGACAGATTCCCGCTCGAGTAAGGAGTAACAACAATAAAAACCTACAGGCTTTGACAGTTTGGCCATGTGCCAGTGAACGGAATTTTACCATTGGGACGCAAGAGCATTGAATACTTTTTATGTAATTTAAATTTTCCCTATTTTAACGCTTATATTTACATTATAAATTGTATAATATGTTTATATGTTTATATGTTACGTAGGTCACACTAAAAGTTTTGCGTAACTTAGAAAAACAACATGTTAAAACCAAAATATTATGTTTATTGCTTTTCAAAATACTCTCCTTTACATTTAAAACATTTTTTCATGCGATCGAACCATTTTTTAAAACAGGAGTACCACAGATCTGAAGGCATGTTTTCTACGTGCTGATTGAACGCTATCACTGCCTCTTCGGAGTTGGTAAAAGTGAAACCTCTCATCAAATCTTTGATTTTGGGGAAAATACAGAAATCACAGGGTGCTAAAATCTTTTCGACTTAATTCCATTTTCGTTGCGTACGTAAAACTTTGACGTGTGATAAAAAACAATTGACAAATTATTTCCCGCCAATTTTTTTTTTTATTATTATGAAGGTTCCAAGTCGTTTCAAAAAATAAAACATTCCAAATTAAAATAGTTCCGATTAGCTAGAAGTGCAAAACTTTTAGTGTGCCCCATGTATAACGTCGTTGAACTAAGTATGTTATTATTATTTTTATATGACAGGAGGGCAAACGAGCATGTGGGTCACCTGATGGAAAGCAATCACCACCGCCCATGGTGATCAGCAACACCAAGGGGTCGCCGATCCGTTGCCAGCCTATATTAAATATTGAAATATTGTCAGACAAATTACACAGCGCTATCTAGCCCCAAAGTAAGCGTAGCTTGTGTTATGGGTACTAGACAACTGATAAATTCCTTCCTTCCTTTCTTTCTTGTGACCTCATTCACTCGCAGGAACACAACAACCCTCAAGGGAATTGTTATTTGGCTGCGGTATTCTGTGACGCGGAGGTACATTGCCCAGTCGGGTAGCTTACAAATACGCTCTCTTTTCGACAGAGCTTCGTTTGTCAGTCAGCAGGGTGCACCACGTGCGGGTGAGGTTGACATTGGTTCAAAGATGTTGATGAACCACTTACACTCCAATTTATATTTAATGTTACTAATTGGAATGCATCAATCAAACAAATACTTATTAGAAAGTGAATTGCTTCAGGTGTTGTTTTGGGGAAGTCAAATTTACTGGCAATTTGATATACACTACTTTGCGTGCGTGCACCAATTAGTTCATACAAATTACTGCCGGCCGGCACCTACACACTACCGTTAGTTGATGCATGCGACTGCCGTGGCTGCTTTTGTCGTGTCTGCTCCAGGTGCTGCGGCCGACTCGGCGAATCTCCAACATCTGAAACAGAAAAAACGTGCAACTGCTGCCGCCCTGACTGCCGTGGTAGTCTCTACGACACTTCGCCTCTAGTGCAGGCATCCTCAGGCGATATGTAGATGTTGATGGTACAACAACCTACAAATGAAATACTTATTATTGTTCATAAAACCCGCGCCAGACTAGTAATGTCCTGTATTTGTATTATTTGCGCGCTGACACCCCTGATGATACGTAGCGTCTCCGCACTCACTCGCATGAACTCTGCAATACTCAAGGCCACTATTACTATTATTATAATACTTCTCCAGTCGGGCTATGTCCTACCTCTCTTTTTATAATACTTCCCCAGTCGGGCAATGCTCTACCCCTCTTTTTTGTAATACTTCCCCAGTCGGGCAATGCTCTACCCCTCTTTTTTGTAATACTTCCCCAGTCGGGCAATGCTCTACCCCTCTTTTTTGTAATACTTCCCCAGTCAGGCAATGCCCTACCCCTCTTTTTTGTAATACTTCCCCAGTCGAGCTATGCCCTACCCCTCTTTTTTGTAATACTTCCCCAGTCGAGCTATGCCCTACCCCTCTTTTTTGTAATACTTCCCCAGTCGGGCTATGCCCTACCTATCTTCTTATAATACTTCCTCAGTTGGGCTATGACCTACCTCTCTTTCGACCTCTTGCTTAACGGTAGCATGTACCATGTAGAAATGAAATTATCTTTAGCTCTATTTTAGCCTTCCACCCAACAAAAATAATAATCATCAATCAATCAGCCTATATCGGTAGATATACTGATATATAGATAATAATTATATTATAGATATATAGATAATAATTATATTATAGCCTATATAGGCTGATTGATTATTATCGGTAGATACAGACTTCCCCAATGTTTTCCACCAAATGCGATTGAGCCATTTCCTTCCTCTAGAATTCTAGATGGTCCGCTAGACCTCGAAATAAAAACCGGCCAAGTGCGAGTCGGACTCGCGCACGATAGGTTCCGTACCATTATCTATAAAAACGGCAAAAAAATCACGTTTGTTGTATGGGAGCCCCCCTTAAATATTTGTTTTATTTTTATTTAATTATTTATTTATAAAGTGAATATAAAATTAAATATTATGTGAGTATTTCAACCAACTACCTATTACCGTTATCAATTGCGAGCAAAAACGAGCAAAAAAAAATCACGTTTGTTGTATGGAAGTCCCCTTAAATATTTATATTATTCTGTTTTTTAGTATTTGTTGTTATAGCGGCAACAGAAATACATCATCTGTGAAAATTTCAACTGTGTAACTATCACAGTTCATGAGATACAGCCTGGTAACAGATGGACGGACGGCGGAGCCTTAGTAATAGGGTTCCTTTTTACCCTTTGGTTACGGAACCCTAAAAAGCGGCTGGAATTTGCGGAATACGAAAGATGATTAAAGAAAAAGACACATAAATGAAATTAAAACAGTTGCTTCTAGTCCTTCATTCTCATTACACTGCCGAGAATTGCATTAAATTGCATTAAACTCCGCGGCAAATGGAAAAAAATCTTGTAGCAACGGTTGGTTACTGTTTCTCGTTTACATACTTTGTTTTAATTAAAAAATAAACAAAAAATATGTTTCTGAATGAACTAAGTTTATTTATTTTCAACTAATAAATAGTTGAAAAAAGCGGCCAAGTACGAGTCGGATTCGCGAACGAAGCGTTCCGTACAATTATCTATAAAAACGGGCAAAAAAATCACGTTTTTCGTATGGTAGCACCCTTAAATATTTATTTTATTCTGTTTTTTAGTATTTGTTGTTATAGCACCAACAGAAATACATCATCTGTGAAAATTTCAACTGTCTAACTATTACGGTTCATGAGATACAGCCTGGTGACAGACGGACGGACGGACGGACAGCGGAGCCTTAGTAACAACCCTTTGCGTACGGAACCAATTTTTTGGGTAAAAAAGTAACCTAAGGAGAGTGTTTAAGTGTGTGTGTTTCGTTCATCAAGCCCTTTCATTTGATATTCATACCATAGTGGTTGTGGAAATTATAAATCACCATTTTGCGGCGACCGCCATTGATTTAAAATAGCGACAATTGAATAATCAGGCATTGTCACGAGAAACAAACGAGTGTGCCAAATATCAGCTCAATTGAACACCGGAAAATGGGTCAATTTCACTTGCAAGGTTTGGTTACAAGCACCGAGGTCAAACTAAATAAAGGCTTACAAGAAAGTTCGTGGTGAAACGAGTAACTAATAATATTAACCATTAATTACTTGTCATCATCTTTATCATCCTCAGCCTGTATCTACTCACTGCTGGATATAGGCCTTTTCCAATGCTTTCCACCATATGAGATCCTTCACTTTCCGCATCCAACCACTATCAGCCCCTTTATTGAAGTCGTCGGCCCATCTAGAGTACTCTAGAGAGGGGGCGCCCTACGCTTCGTCGTATCTTTATTACTTACTTGTAGTATCGTACAATTTACAGATATAACTGAGACCCCAAGAAAAGTTTGTTCACATACAAGTTTGGGGCATAAGGGCCTCACTACCATCTCTGAGCCAATCGCAGTGATGGTGATTCCCACATTAGTTTTCGCCTGCGCTTTTCATTAGGCGAAGTGGAGACATTTTGGCGAATCAGATTAAAAAATATTTATTGTATTTCCCCTGGTACTGGGGGACATTGCATGAGCTGCATAATTATCAAATATTCGAAGACCGTGACTAGATAATACCACTATATGTATCCCAGATAGTGTTTGGAACACGTATAGATACTACGAGTCCTGAAATAGTCTAGAACAGGAAAACTAAACGCAATCCTACTCTCGTCTCTTAATGGAAATTAAGGTTATTTTCGTTAATTTCATTAGCATTTAAATTTTAAACTCTTATCATGCTACGTGCTACTGCTATATGAATTTTATAATTTTTAGGGTTCCGTACCGAAAGGGTAAAAAGGAACCCTATTACTAAGGCTCCTCTGTCCATCCGTCCGCCCGTCCGTCTGTCCGTCCGTCTGTGACCAGGCTGTATCTCATGAACCGTGAAAGTTAGACAGTTGAAATTTTCACAGATGATGTATTTCTGCCGCTATAACAACAAATACTAAAAAATAGAATAAAATAAATGTTAAAGGGGGCTCCCATACAACAAACGTGATTTTTTTGCCGTTTTTATAGATACTGGTACGAACCCTTTCTGCGCGAGTCCGACGCACTTGGCCAGTTATTGTATTATTAAGAAGGAAGAATATACCCGTAAGTAATTTGTTATTGCAATGTGTTGCAAGCATCCAGAGGCTACGATGATTACTTACCTCATCAAACATTTGCCGCGCTTTGCCGACCCTGTAAAAATATTACGACTTTCTCGACGAACTCCATGCTGTCTCTAGGGAAATCCTCGGTTGAAAGTTTATTCCACAACTTGAGAGTTCGTGGAAAGAAACCTCTCTAGAACCACAAAGCTCGTACTTTGTGGTTCTAGAGAGGTTTCTTTCCGCGTTTGTAAATTATCAAAATACTATTACTAATGCCATCTGTCGGCACTAATAGATTAAGTAATTATGTATGAACTTTTTGGCGCGAACTTGGTGAGCGCGTTTGTACTTCTAAAAAACATTTTCGTAATTTAATGTATACTGATATTGAATCATTTGAGTGAATAAAATTAGTAGAATCTTTGAATAAAAGTGTTTGAATCGAGGCTGTCGAGTCTTTCCAAGAAGTCGTTCAAAGCAGTAGAAAAATTGCACTATCGATTTTACTGCACTAATGCAGGAATAATAAGATTTCTGACGACATTTTTAGGCATGTCTCTGATGCCGGGAATAAGATATAGAAATATGTAATACAAAAACGGGCTACAAAGGACATTGATTCCAGAGCCGTAAAGCCATTTGATAAAAAAAATGTCTATGATGTATTTTACAGTGCGACAAACTTATCTGGCCCGGTGGCGGGGGCGGTACGATCGACTTAAGTGTTGCTATTAAACGAAATGCCGCCCGTTTTAGAGGAAACATTAAAATCAAAGAAATATACACACTGTTAAAATAATAGCATTGATATACTGATGAATTGTGATGTGTGGTGTTTCAATTAAATATCAATTTACTTTTATTTTTTGACGTGACAACGTCTTATAAATTGGTTAGCCGGGTGACACTTCAAGAAACTGGCTCACGTTATGCGCTTACAATGAGAGCGAGTGAAAGGCACGCGTCCCTTCTAAGAGCGAGAGAGACAGACATAAAAAGTGAAAGGCATGCGTCCCTTCCACTCGAAAACATTTTACCACCCAAAGTCGTTGTCACGTAAAACTTTCGCCCGTATACCGACTTTACAGGCAACCAATTTTTTTTTTGTTGATTAGTTTTAAAAATGCACCACTTTAAGTTGCGATCATAGCTGTTATATAATAATAAAGAGATATAATATTGCACAGAAACAACTCGTTGACGATTTTTATTGTATGTATAGAAAAAGATATATATGTATTTAAAAAAAATACACCTCAATGGAATGTGTATACGTGGTAAATAAATTAATTGTACCTGGCAACTCGTTCGTGAATGACATTTCAAGATGGCGGCTTTAGTTCTTAATTTGGCCACCGGGTCAGATAAGTTTGTGGCACTATATATTGTTATGATGATGCACCGGCCGTGGTCACAGACTGTCTCAGCGATGTGCCACTGCCTCCTACCGAAGTCTATAAATCTTCATCTATCGAAGTAATTCTTTCACCTATAGTTATATTATTGTGACGACCTTACATAACAAATCGAAAGAAAAAGTTGTCGTCTAGCCTATTCGTCGGGATCTTTTTGACACACTACATTTACGACATCCCTATTCTGCGAAATAACCGTCATTAGTAAATATGGTCGTTCATTTTCCTTAAATTTTCTAATTTTCCACGCAACTTTCTTATTATTTTTTTCTTTCATTGGAACCTACTCCTGATAATAGATTATATGCTCAGATCACAGCAATTGTTTGCTGTGATCTGAGATTATATGACTCAGCGCTTAGCTAGACCATCTAGAAGGGACGCATGGATTTTTTTTCAGGTAGCGCGTTCCAGAGACGTGAAACTCGTAGTGTGAATGAAGCATTTCTAATAATAAAATAAATAAAATAATAAATAAATATTGTCAGACAAATTACACAGCGCCATCAACCCCAAAGTAAGCGAAGCTTGTGTTATGGGTACTAGACAACTGATAAAAATATGTAAATACATTTTTTTTTGTGTAAATACATACTTATGATACATAGAAAACACCCAAACTAAGACAAACAGACAATGTTCATGCACACAAATGTTTGCCTTTGTGGGAATCGAACCCGAGCCGCCACCGAGCTCGTCACTCGTCACAAATAAATAAATATTCTATCTGAAAACGTCACAATGTTATAGGGCCTTATAAGCAAGGATTGCTTGCTATGTTTCTTCAGTTTCAGCGAAGATTATAATATTCAAGTTTGAAATCCTGTAACGCGCTAACTGCGCACTTTTCCTGAAAACTCCATTAGAGCGGGTTGGCTTGGCCGCCATTATCGTCCGTCTGGCTTTAGCGAGCTGTTTCATTGTTATGGCTAGTTTCATGATGTTATGTGTTATTTCACCCTTGATTTAAAGATAGTTGCGTTTTTAATCTCTTTTATTTTTCAAACTGATATGTATAGTTCAAAGCTTTTTTGAAAATCAAGTCAAATATGGTTTTTCGCAGACCGTATTTTTTTCTATAATGAGAGGTGGGCAAACGAGCATGTGGGTCACCTGATGGAAAGCAATCACCACCGCCCATGGAGATCAGCAACACCAAAGGGTCGCCGATCCGTTGCCAGCCTATATTCCTTCCTTTCTTTCTTTTTAGTGACCTCACTCACTCGCAGGAACACGACAATCCTCAAGGGAATTGTTATTTGGCAGTGGTATTCTATGAGGTGGAGTTACTTCCCCAGTCGGGTAGCTTACAATTACGCTCCCTACCTCTCTTTTCGCCAGAGCTTTGTTTGTCAGCCAGCAGGGTGCACCGCGTGCAGGTGAAGTTGGCTTTGGTTCAAAGATGTTGATGAACCACTTACACCCCTAGACGTTTTGCTACATGGGAGATTAGCTAACTAGGCAGATTGCTCGTCGTTTATTAATATATCTATCTATATATTTAAATAAATATATATATAGTCGTACAGACAGACGACGGAGACAGATAGACGTTTCGCTCTGTTAGACGTTTTGCTACTTAGACTTTCTGATCGAGAGGGCCCCAAATTAGGGGGTTTATGCTTCCCTAAGGAAGCAATTAAAAACAGCGAATGATAACAAAATCGGGTGATATAGTTTGGTGTTGCAGCTACAAATCTATCATCTCCATCCATAATTCAATTATTCCACTTGATAGATGAAGGAACAAAGAATTTTTTACGCTAAGTCTAAATATGGAACATCGCGTGCTGGGGAGGGGGAAGTGCTGCAATTTTGAGATAATTTTAGTGCATATAGCGTATTCACTTCGTTTTTTTCTTAATTACGTCGGGTGACAAACAATCATACGGCGTAAAGCGGTAACATAAAACACCGCTGGTACGCCGTCACCTTCGCTGACATCGGAGCAACTCCTCCTTAATCAGTGCATCGAACTTTGAACTCTACCATTCCTCGCTGGCTGAAGTCTGAAGCACAGTACGGAAAAGTACAGTATAAACACACCCTGACCTCTCCATACAAATGTCGTGTCGTACAATACAAACAACAAATTGGCCGGTCGCAGACTAGAATAGAATCACTCCGTTTCTTCCCGTGGATGTTGTACAAGGCGACTAAGGGAAATACACTATCAAATATCGATCAGGCCTCCCCAATCCGTCTGGCCAGCGTGGGGAGTGTAGGCCAAATCCTCCTTCCATCTAGAACGGACGAGAGAGGGTCGTGCTCTTGTAGTAGAGACTAAAATGGACCTGATGATGATGGTGTTGATGACAATACAAACAAACACGTCTGTGCAGAGCGTAAATGAGCGTGTGTAACTGTTCCAGATTTGTCTCAGGGGAGGTGAGGTCGATCCGAGTACGTACCTAGTAATATACTTACACTGTGTTATAAATGACCAACCACATCCACACAGATGTTCCACATCGTTCGCGGCCACACATATTTGCGGCGCACTCGCAAATGCTGCATGTCGAAATCATACTGTAACTACGTCACATATTGCATTTTGCAGCGTCAAGCGCCCGCGTTGTAGCCGAATACTAGCCCTGACTGCACAGGCAGTAGTCCCTGTGCCGTCACAAAGTTAAGACGGTTTAGTATTATAATGACTTACTAAACAAATTGACCTAAACACTATAAAGATGAGATATCAGAACACCCAACCCTACAAAAAGTCTGACATATCGTGCACTATTTCACTTGTAATTTGTAACTATTTATCTAGACTCTAATAAACTCTTCTAACTAGGTACTTAAGTGTTGAATATCATTTATCACTTCCACGTCACCTCCACAACAGAGACGACACAGAGACATACCAGGACAGTGGTGACCCCGACGTGATTTGAACACGCAACCTTCAAATTCCACGCTGTGAGCGCGGAATTTCTGTCGTTTTGTATGAAGACGCTATACTGCTTACTTTTGTATACTGTGTTCATTTCAGTCTCACATACACTGATCGTGAACTACCTGTATCGGACCGATAGCGGCCTCCCTCACCATTGTATCAAGTCGTTATGCTTTGTCAGTCGTACTTCGGAGGCATTGCATGAAACATTCCTTGCTTTATTAGACAAATTTCGTACTTAATGTAATAATGTTATCAGACTAATGTTTACGCCAAAAGCGTCGCTTATTATATTGAATGAACTTTATTCCATGATGTTTTTTTCCAATATCTTCAACAGTCATCGGCATATTTTAGCCAATTTACTCTTGATAAATTGTAAACCTTGATTTTGATGTGGGGTCACATGATGGAAATGAATGTATGAATGTTTCAGACTTAATTTTACACATTAATTACATCACAGCTCAAACAACTGCCCGGATCGGGTTGAAATCTGATATGCAGGTTATTTAAATTATTATAGTAAATATATTATTATATCATATATATTAAATATAATTATTATATTATATTAAATATGATATGTCGTTGAACAATTCATAAACGAAACATTCTGTCGGTGGCTCATTCGGTGGAGAAATGTTTGTCGGAGTTAAGTTTCAAATTCCAATGTAAGAATCCGCTTAGAAAGGTGTTTTGAAAATTCCCATTGGTTAACCGGATACGCACGGACGAAAGTTAGTAAGATATAAACTTGACAAGCAAAGCTGTGGCCAGTCCTGACGTAAATATATTTCTCTCAATTTTTGGACATCAAATCATAACCACTCAAATTACAGTGCGTATTTGAAATGGTGAATGGTGGTATCAAACGACGAAATCCTTTGTGAACAGTCTCAGGAGTCCTGCACAATACAGTGGCCACTGCAAAGCTATTTTAGCACCACAATTGTTTAGGTTCTGAGACGTTTAGAGCGACCCGCCCACACTTAACTAATAAAGTTAATAAACAGTAAGTTAAATTACAAAGCTTCCTACTGATTAATCAAATTCGATAGTCAAAATAGCTTTCTTAAGAAACTTTGCCTCCGTTAGGTATAGTATTGAGTACCTTGCTTATTTTTTTTTTTTTATTATTTTATTTTAACTTTTTTGACGTGACGTCTTATAATTCGATGGAGCCGGCTGCACGCACGAAAAAACATGACTCATGCGGCGTTACCTCGCTCTGAGGCGTTCCATTAAAATTTTCTTTTGAAAAATGCAAACATTCCATCAGTATTTTCTTATGACGTTGTCACGTTCAACTATCGTCAGTAAACAGACTTTACAGACAACCGATTTTTTTTTTCATAAAATTTGGTTTTGTTGTCGTGCAAATAGCAGCTTTAGATGTATGTACCTAATTATAGGTTATTTTTATTTTATTATTAGTTATAATATTATTTTCTAGAAATTATACATGCTGTGTTTGCCTTTACATAATTGTTACTTTTAGAATTAAGACCTAGGGATGTATTAAATAATGAAGTATCAGCGGAAACAATAGTTGGTAAACTTGAATAAATAAATAAATAAAATTCGTTGAGAGTTCCTAGCCAGTTTTACCTACAGGACTGTAAAGCTTCACTATTAGTTACCTTTCTGGTGGTCGCCGATATTAATCTGCCTACATAGGAGACTCAGCGGTGGAAAGTGATTGTGTCACTGTGAATACGTTATGTGCACTAAAATTATCTCAAAATGGCAGCGTTTCCCAATCTTACTTAGCGTAATAAATTCTTTGGTCCTTCATCTATCCAGTCCAGTGGTGTGATAAAATTTTGGATGGAGATGATAGATTTGTAGATGCGACACCAAACTGTATCCCCTGATTTTGTTATCATTAGTTTTTTGAATTGCCTCCCTGTGGAAGTAATTTTAAAGTCACGTCAAAAAATAATTTAGTTACTGCAGAGCACGGCGCTTTGCGTAGCCGCTCTTGACGCGAACGCAAAGCGGCTAGGCGCGCCGCGAATACAACAGATAGTCGACGCCTATTGAGGTGTCCTGCGTGCGTGACCAAACGTACGCATGGCGGTGCGCATTGTGACATTCATAAAGAGCTGTATCGAAAAGTAACTTTTTAAATTTATTTTGATGGTTTGTACGTAAAAGACTGACATTAAGATTCTGTGTTTAATTAAATAAAAAAATAAATTTCAGTACGAGAATAGATAAAATGTTATCCGAGGTTCTTTTCTATGGGTGATAGCATGCGGATTGTCTATCGTAGATTTGTATTAAACTGAGTTACTACTCTTATTATATTGATATTATTTCTTCTGGCCAAAGTCCTGCGAGTGAGGAGGGTCGCGTCAACCCGCGAGGGTCGTGTTACCTTCATTGGAACCTACTGGGCCATGAGAGGGTAGTTCCTCACGTATGCTTTGATAAAGACACCGTGTGTGCTTGCTTCAATGAATTTTAAGCGTGTGCCGCGCTTGTCTGGCCGCCGTTTATATGGGCGGGGGTGTATCAATTTATATTTCAATGTATACACGGGCATAATATCGTTTCACATGTATTTAGAACATTTATTGACGTGACAACGTTTTATGAATGGATGAACGAAAAAGCATGACTCATTGTCACGTTCCGCCTGAGCCGAGCGTGTAAGCGAGAGAGCGGATCAAGTGGCGCATCTATCTCTTTTCCACTCCACAGGCCCATATTTTCTTATGACGTTATCACGTAAATTTATCGTCCGTAAACCGACTTTACAGACAAGCATTTTTTTTTACTACGACAGGTGACAAGTAAAGGTAAAGCTCGTGTAGAGAAAACCTGATTTAGAGCAGATAAAAGGACTGACAGTAGTTCACAGCTTTGTTTCTTCTGTTTCAGATGTTGGAGAGTCGCAGAGACTGCCGCATGCATTTATAATGTAATGGGTGGGCGCTAGCCAGTTGTAGTTTGCATGAACTAACTGGTGGTGGAAGCACGCAAAGTAGTGTAGATCAAATTTTCTGTATATTGCTATAGTTTATATTATCACCTGAAGAACCTCGCTTTGGGATAAGCCACGGAAACGAAATCAAATGGAAGTGGTATGCAATTAGATTTGTATGGGAACCAAGCGAGGCAAACTCACACAACGACTGGCAAGCAATATAAGTAAGTATACTTTTAATAACTTCGTGTTGTAAATTGGCTGAATTTGGTTGTTTAGTATTAAGTCATAAAAACATAAAACCATACAAAATCAACCTTACACTTACCATTTATTATTTGACGGGTACGGTGGTCGAATGGCTAGCAATGGCCACTTTGACTCCGAGGCCGCGGGTTCGATTCTCGCACAAGACTAACATTGGTGTGCATGAACATGTCTGTTTGTCTTGTTCAGGGTGTTTTCTACTTATTATATGTACCTATATATTTACAAAAAAAAATGTTCATAATGAATATATCAGTATATAATGTATCCTTAGTACAAGCTTTGCTTAGTTTGGGACTAGATGGCGCTGTGCATCTTCTCCAGGGATATTTATTTATGCATACGAATTTGACTTCCCCTTTTAGCAATGTGAGAGACAGCAATATGGCAAATAAGGCATTAAAAGCATAAAGAGATGGCTAGTCGAGTGAAGCTCAACTGCCGTGCACCACGGATTTTAAGTACCTATCTAACACTATTGGGGACCTAAAACATTGAGTTGTTACCTAATGATTATTGTTAAAATGAATTAAGTTTAATGTATTTGTATTGATATTACCTATCAATGACGTTAAATATTGAAACACAGTGTGTGTTTGACGAGCTCGGTGGTCGAATGGTTAGCAATGGCCACTTTGACTCCGAGGTCGCGGGTTCGATTCCCGCACAAGACAAACATTTGTGTGCATGAACATGTCTGTTTGTCTAGGTCTGGGTGTTTTCTATGTATTATAAGTATGTATTTACAAAAAAAAAAATGTATTTAAGTACATTTATCAGTTGTCTAGTACCCATAACACAAGCTTTAGACTTAATTTGGGACTAGATGGCGCTGTGTAAATTGTGCAGAAATATTTATTTATTTAACAATTTAACGGCAAAAGTAGTGCCTAGTAGTGTAATGTTAATAATTAATGTATCCTCAAATATATATTTGCATGTCTAATTTGACTAAATGTGAAGTACTTTAGTATAAATAAATAATAAATAAATATTGTCAGACAAATTACACAGCGCCATCTAGCCCCAAAGTAAGCGAAGCTTGTGTTATGGGTACTAGACAACTGATAAACATACGTAAATACATTTTTTTTTGTAAATACATACTTATGATACATAGAAAATACCCAGACCAAGACAAACAGACATGTTCATGCACACAAATGTTTGTCCTGTGTGGGAATCGAACCCACGAGCGTTGGTGTCGTTGACCGCTACGCCACCGAGCTCGTCATTATTGATTGTCAGTATTGATCAGAACACCATCAATGTAATCACTTTTAATGTGAATAAACTCTATTCTATTCTATAACAACGCAATGTTCTAGGTCTTATATGGAGGGTTAATAACACATTGACATATTCGCTAAAGTTCACTACTCATATTAACCGTATGTTGAAAGGCGGGAGACCATAATTCAGTTAACAACGACGAAGTTGTCATGTACGGCATAGCTTCAGAAGAATGTCGCAACTCGAACCACCCCTGTTTTATTAAGGGAAAGTTTAATCACACGCCGCGCCCGTCACGTGCCCGTCCCCGCCCCGCATCGGCCTCGCCTACCGAACTTGAGGAATTCCCGAATTAACTTGTGAACATAATGAGACAGCCCGTTTTTGACTCGCTTATTATATACGTACTGTAATTATTTCTCGATTGTATTTTGGGGCACGACAAATTGAAATACAGGATTTTTTTACCACTGAGACTATTGAAGCTTTGAGGTGTAAGTGGTTTATCAACATCTTTGAATCAAAACCCAGCTCACCTGCACGTAGTGCACCCTGCTGACTGACAAACGATGCTCTGGCGAAAAGAGAGTTAGTAGAGGTATTTCTTTAGCATATTTCTTTTAAGCTGCCCGACTGGGGAAGTACCTCCTCAAAGGATACCGCAGCCAAATAACAATTCCCTTGAGGGTTGTTGTGTTCCTGCGAGTGAGTGAGGTCACCAGAAAGAAAGGAGATGCTGCGTTGGCAGCGTAGGTGGCGGCGCGGGAGCAATATTTTATGTTGCAAGCGTTAATATGGCTACGGTACCGCTTCTCTTCAGGCGGGCCGTATGCTTGTCTGCCACCCGACGTTGTATGAAAAAAAAAAAATAACATGTAAAGATACTCCAAGAATAGCTCTCTCCATTACATGCTGAAGGCACATAGTAAGGGACCTTGTCTCGGTGCCATTATGTCGTCACTGTCAAGACTATGCGATTAAGACGTTGGTTATTCCAATAAAAGAGAAACGCGATGGCGTCGTCGTGCGTGTCAGTCTAATCGAACACGCAAGTTAAGCAACGTCAACCGTAGCCTGTCCCTGGATGGGTTTATTTATCATGCACTCCGTGCTTCAGAGGGCACGTTAAGCCGTCGGTTTCGGCTGTCGTCATTAGATGATAGTCGTTAAGTCAAGTCTGTGGCCTTTAGGCGGCTTGAAAACACTGGTCTGAGGTGGAGTTTGCTTTAAAACCTTTCGATTGAATAGAGGCCTACGGGCCTCCCTGGGATACGTCCCAGCAGTGGGATGACACCCTGTCATCCCACTGCTGGGACGTATCCCAGTATGACAACGAAATTACAGAAATATAATTACTTTCATATCTTCCACCCATAAGCTGTTTCTATTTTTAATCTCAAATCGGGTATAAATGAATATTCCTGGACAAATTATACACGGCCAGGTAGTCCCAAACCAAGCAAAACTTATACTATGGGTACAAGATAACTGATGATGAAACTAATTTAAAAAAAAAAAACTAAATAAGTATAATGTGTAGTGAAATATTTTGTTTTGGTAAATACATACATAACTAGTATGGCCATAAATACTGTAACATAAAAACTTTCCTTTTTGTTTTCAACTTTTTAATTATTTTTAATTTGGAACAAATATATTATTTTAGAAACTTCTTACGATTTTCCGCCATTTCACATATTTTTTCGAGTGCATTATCAAATTACAATATGGAATGGGGTGTTAAAGAAAATAGGATTGCAGTGATTGCCTTGCACAAAGTGGGTATGGAGCCGTCGGTTATATTCCAGACACTTCAAAAGCTTGACAGCCGTATGTTCGTATATCGTACTATCAACAGATACAACAACACTTCATCTGTCGAAGACCAGAAAAGATCGGGGCGGCCGCGTGCTGCTAGAGCTACAAAGCTGTTAGTGCTGTTAAAGTCAGAATTCGTTCGAAACCCCATTAGGAAGCAAAAAATCTTATCGCGAGAAATAAAGATTCCCGCTACGACTCTGACGCGTATTATAAAACAAGACCTGAAGCTCGGAGCTTATCGTCGATATACAGGGCATGCCTTAAATCAACCTTTACTATTAAGGAGAGTAGATCGATCAAAACGCCTTCTGTCGCGATACGATAAAAAAATTTTCACGATTGACGAACACTACATTATTGTAAAATTATAAAGTGTACGCTCACAGTTCTAAAGAAGCTGCTCAAGTGGTCGGAAAGGTACAACGTGGTCATTATCCTGGGTCAGTAATGGTTTGGTGGGGCGTGTCTTATCAAGGAGTCACAAAACTACATTTTTGTGAAAAAAGGAGTGAAAACTTCAGCCAAAGTGTATCAAGATACAGTCTTGAATCATGTTGTGAAACCTCTCAGCGATACACTTTTTAAAAATATACCGTGGACCTTCCAGCAGGACTCTGCACCTGGTCACAAGGCACGAACTACCCAAGCCTGACTTGAAACCAACGTTCCGGACTTTATAAGAGCTGAAGACTGGCCCTCATCTAGCCCAGACCTCAACCCTTTAGACTTCAAGTTATGGTCAGTTAGAAATGGACATGGCCTGCACTAAACGACACGCCGACATTGAGTCTCTTAAAAAATCTTTGGAGCACGCAGTGGCGAAATTTCCCATGGAAACAGTGCGTAAATACATAGATTCGTGGCCAACCATATTATAGGTCTCTATAAAAGCCAAAGGTGGCCATTTCGAATAGATTTTTTTTTTTGCTGAGACTTTAGTAAATATGTAGGTATAAATTTTAATAATAGTACATTACTTCATTTAAAAAAAAATGCATTTTCATTTGTAACAGAACTTATGGCAGGACTAGGTATTATACATAGAAAACACCCAGACCAAGACAAACAGACATGTTCATGCACACAAATATTTGTCTTGTTCGGGGATCGAACTCGCAACCTCGGAGTCAAAATGGCCATTACTAACCATTCGACCAGCGAGCTCGTCGTCTCGTCTGAATCAGACCGCTCTTAACCGATGTTAGGGATCCTCTGCCCTGTAATATATATCGAGGCAGTGCGCGCGACATGCGAACCACTAGACAGCTGTCTTCAGCTGTCGTGGCCCGACTCCCACTAGATACGCCCGCCGCCGCCGCACGGATTTACTAATACTACTGGGAATTGGATATTCTGAATTTCTTAAGGCTACAGCGTGAACTATAAGACCTTCTAACTTTTTTTTTTTTTTATACTACGTCTCGTGGCAGACAAGCATACGGCCCGCCTGATGTGAAGCGGTTGCCGTAGCCATATTAACGCTCGCAACATAAAATATCTCTCGCGCACCGCCACCCCCGCTGCCAACGCAGCATCTGCTTCCTTTCTGGTGACCTCACTCACTCGCAGGAACACAACAACCCTCAAGGGAATTGTTATTTGGCTGCGGTATTCTGTGAGGTGGAGGTACATTCCCCAGACGGGTAGCTAACAATTACGCTCCCTACCTCTCTTTTCGCCAGAGCTTCGTTTGTCAGTCAGCAGGGTGCACCGCGTGCAGGTGAAGTTGGCTTTGGCTCAAAGGTGTTGATGAACAACTTACACCCCAATCAACTTACAAAAACTAAAATCAGATAAATTTAAAATAGCGTATTTTTTAAGCTGCCCGACTTTTTTGCCTGCTGCTTACTGCCCGTATTTTTTAAGCACCATCATCTCGCAGAATACCGAAATAGTAATAATAAAATAAATTCCCTTGAGGTTTGTGTTCCTACGAGTGAGTGAGGTCACCAAAAAGAAAGGAAGGAGTTATAGGCTGGCAACGGATCGGCGACCCCCTTGGTGTTGTTGATCTCCATGGGCGTTAATAATAAATAAATATTGTCAGACAAATTACACAGCGCCATCTAGCCCCAAAGTAAGCGAAGCTTGTGTTATGGGTACTAGACAACTAATAAACACCTTTATTGCCCTAGGCACTACTGCTTGGCACTATCAGTAGTGTCATACGTAAATACATTTTTTTTTTGTAAATACATACTTATGATACATAGAAAACACCCAGACCAAGACAAACAGACATGTTCATGCACACAAATGTTTGTCCTGTGTGGGAATCGAAACCACGAGCGTTGGTGTCGAAGCCGCGTCATTGACCGATACGCCACCGAACTCGTCAGATGATTGCTTTCCATCAGGTGACTTACATGCTGGTTTGCCCCCCTCTCTAATAAAATATATTATTTATGTTATGTACTTATAGTATATAATTGTGTTTTCTTCGCTGCCAATTCACAGCTTCCTTACAGGAACTCAAAGGTTGACTGGAAGAGATCCCTTATAGGGATAAGTCCGTCCTTGTACACTATGTCTGATCACTACTATCTTTGTTAAGTAATATTTAATGCAATAAAGATTTTACAAACAAACAAAATAATATCTAAATTTTTAGTGATATTGTTGTAATATATCAAAGAGGAAGAAGTACTTCAAGAATAGAGTTTTTATTTACCCTTAAAAGGCTGGCAACGGATCGGCGACCCCTTCGTGTTGCTGATCTTCATGGGCGGTGGTGATTGCTTTCCGCCAGGTGATCCACATGCTCGTTTCCATCCCTCTCATACAAAAAAAGTAAAAACTATGATGTCTACCTTACCTACGTCGAATAGAGTATGTATACTCTAACTGGATAGAGATAACCAATAAATAAATAAACAAATATTTTTGGACAATTTACACAGCGCCATCTAGTCCCAAATTAAGCGCAAAGCTTGTGTTATGGGTACTAGACAACTGACAAATGTACTTACTTAAATACATTTTTTTTTGTAAATACATACTTATAATACATAGAAAACACCCAGACCAAGACAAACAGACATGTTCATGCACACAAATGTTTGTCTTGTGCGGGAATCGAACCCGCGACCTCGGAGTCAAAGTGGCCATTGCTAACCATTCGACCACCGAGCTCGTCATATTATTCAATGTATTATGTATTGCAACTAAAAATAATATGCTATTTTATACTACATCAGGTGACAAACAATACAGCCCGAATGATGTGCAGCGGTTGCAGTAGCATCAACTACTTCCTACCTAGAGACCTCTTCGGTGACTCGTCGTCAAGCTTTACTTATACCACTGCTGCCCCCTTACGACCACCTCTCATTGCGATTCAATAACTCTATTCCTTTTGAAATAAAGTCGCTTATTCATACCAATGAATAAGCGACTTTATTTCAAAAGGAATAGAGTCGCTTATTTATTGGTATGAATAAGCAATCTACTCAATTATTGAATCGGAATAAGAGATGGTGGTAAGGGGGCTGAGATCAGATACGCATTCCACCACGCTGCTCCACTGCGGGTGGGCGGACGTCAGTGTTTTCTAAAACCGCCAAAAAGCGCAGTTGGCACCGCTGGAGTAACTACATCAGGCGGTTAGAAAACTTATTTGGCATCTGGCGTAAGTAATATAAAAAAACCGGCCAAGTGCGAGTCGGACTCGCGCACGAAGGGTTCCGTACTATAAGTATCTATAAAAACGGCAAAAAAAAATCACGTTTGTTGTATGTATATGCCCCTTAAATATTTGTTTTATTTTTATTATATTATTTATTTTTAAAGTGAATATATAACTAAATATTATGTGAATATTTCAAGCGTCTACCTATATTGCCGTTATCAATTGCGAGCAAGAACGAGCAAAAAAATTACGTTTGTTGTATGGGAGCCCCCTTAAATATTTATTTTATTCCGTTTTTAGTATTTGTTGTTATAGCGGCAACAGAAATACATCATCTGTGAAAATTTCAACTGTCTAACTATTACGGTTCATGAGATACAGCCTGGTGACAGACGGACGGACGGACGGATAGCGGAGCCTTAGTAATAGGGTTCCTTTTTACCCTTTGGGTACGGAACCCTAACAATGCTGGCCTTCTTGTTACCTACATAAGAAATACAATACTGCAAATGTATAGCGGTTAGAATTCTTCCTGTGTGACAACCCTAAGTATAGGGTTCACACAAAATCACTCTACATTTTTAGTACATAGAGCAGCGACGTTTGCGATCACTACACGGCCGCTGTTACACCCTAGCATCTGTAATAGGGTCACGTCTCGTCACTTTACCGAGGGCCTCAATCGGGGCTCAATATTAAACTGACGTTGCAAGCCATTTTGGATTATGGAGAAAATCTTAGAAAATTCAGTTAACATCCTTATGTTGAAGTTTCTTCTATATTTTTATGATAAAGTGCTGGCTGATAGCCTAAACTTTGGTCCAATAAATTTGAAATTCGGAATAAACGTTTCTGTTAGTGTATAGATACATAACAATTTATAGGATTTTGGGGTGTAAGTGGTTCATCATGATCTTTAAGTTTTTTTCGGTAATCGGCAGGGTGCTCCACGTGCAGGTGAGGTTGACTTTGGCTCTAAAGATCGTGGTGAGTCACGACACTCTAACTACTAATTATAATTTATAATACCTACTTTCGGATTTCTAATATTAGTAAGGATTAGGATTCTATGAAGATTATTCCCAGAATAGGTACATCGAGTGTTTAGAATAGCTTTACGATAATTATATCAGGTAATCTCCGCTACATGAAACGTCAATCACTAATCCAATCATTAATTGTAAGTAGAGGTAGTACGTACACGTAGGTAGGCGTACACGTGTTCACCTATTATTATCATTACCAACTTAAATATGTAATGCAATAGTACATGTCTTGGTCTGGGTGTTTTTTTGTGTGTATTATATGTATGTATTTACAAAAAAAAAAATTATTCAAGTATTATATCAATTATCTAGTACCCATAGTACAAGCTTTGCTTAGTTTGGGACTAGATGGCGGTTTGTAATTCGTCCAGGAATATTATTCACTCTACATCAGTGAACCTATCTCACTATATCTCACTCTATATCAATATATATCAATGTATAGATGGACAAGTTTTTCCATGTGTTCACCATATGGGTGAACACATGGAAAAACTTGTCCATCTATACATCCTGTATGAGATTGATTTTTTTTATGTCAGAAAGGGGCAAACGAGCATGTGGGTCGCCTGATGTCACCACCGCCCATGGAGATCAGCAACATCAAGGGGTCGCCGATCCGTTGCCAACCTTTATACTTCTTCCTTTCTTCTTTTCTGGAGACCTCACTCACTCGCAGGAACAGAACAACCCTCAAAGTAATTGTTATTTGGCTGCGGTATTCTGTGAGGTGGAGGTACTTCACCAGCCTGGCAGCTTAAAAATACGCTATGCCCTACTACTCTTTTAGGTAGCAGGGTGCACCATGTGCAGGTGAGCTTGACTGTGGTTCAAAGATGTTAATGAAACACTTATACCCCAAATTAATCCAATTTAATTAATAATGAATATTGATTAATTCATATTGATTAATTAATCTTTAATCTATATATCTATATCTATATCTATATATCTATATATATATATAAAAGAAAGTCGTGTTTGTTACAACACTTATAACTCGAGAACGGCTGGACCGATTGCCATGGTTTTTGATTTGTTGGATTTGTTTCCGTCCCGAATAGCAGAATAACTCTTAAAAACATTGGAAAATTCTCGAAAAAATAAAATAAAAGAAAAAACATTTTCCCATACAAATGAAAGTGTCAGTTGAAAAAGGGATTACGATATTTATTGGTTGTCAAATATCAAAACGTCAAATCGATTGGTGTCACTTTTATGTCGCGAAAGTTGTCTGTGATTTGTTATGAAAATTTAAAAATGTCAAATCGATAGTGGTGAAAACGCTTTTCCCATGGGGTTCGAGCGCAAGAATCAAATCAGAGTAAACATCAAAAGAAATGACAATTACAAATCACCAAAATGATAAAACCTATTTCAAAACTAAAAAAAATAAAACAAAACGTTTTTTTTTGTAAAAATTAACAATAAGTAAATCTTTATTTTTATGAAATCTTCAGTTTTTATGGATACGGGTCTTCCCTCAACCGAAGGGGTTTAGAGCGTACTCCAACACGCTGCTCAACTGCGGGATGGCGGAGGCCAGTGTTTTCGAACCGCCTAAAGGCCACTGACTTAACGACTGATAACAACCGGGACCGACAGCTTAACGTGCCTTCCGAAGCACGGAGGAGCTCAAGATGAGCTAATGTAAACAACCGGGACCGACGGCTTAACGTGCCTTCCGAAGCACGGAGGAGCTCAAGATGAGCTAATGATAACAACCGGGACCGACGGCTTAACGTGCCTTCCGAAGCACGGAGGAGCTCAAGATGAGCTAATGATAACAACCAGGACCGACGGCTTAACGTGCCTTCCTAAGCACGGAGGAGCTCAAGATGAGCTAATGATAACAACCGGGACCGATGGCTTAACGTGCCTTCCGAAGCACGGAGGACCTCAAGATGAGCTAATGATAACAACCGGGACCGACGGCTTAATGTGCCTTCCGAAGCACGGAGGAGCTCAAGATGAGCTAATGATAACAACCGGGACCGACGGCTTAGCGTGCCTTCCGAAGCACGGAGGAGCTCAAGATGAGCTAATGATAACAACCGGGACCGATGGCTTAACGTGCCTTCCGAAGCACGGAGGAGCTCAAGAAGAGCTAATGATAACAACCGGGACCGACGGCTTAACGTGCCTTCCGAAGCACGGAGGAGCTCAAGATGAGCTAATGATAACAACCGGGACCGACGGCTTAACGTGTCTTTCGAATCACGAAGGAGCTCGAGGTAATATAAACCCATCCGTGTACAGGCTACGGTCGACGTTGCTTAACTTGCGTGTTCAATTAGACTGACACGCGCAATGACGCCATCGAGCTTCTCTATTATTTTCTACTATTCATTGTTTTAATTCCATAAAATCATAAATTTAGTTCAGCTAATATGTACCACGACATTCATTGATTGTTAGGCTGTGGCGGTACGAAGTTCGCCGGGACAGCTAGTAATGTATAATATATAAGTTACTTCTTTAAAAAATATATTTCAATAGCTTCACATATTAGCTTTACATATGGCCGTGTGGTTTCCGGCAGACTAGAATAGAATCACTCCGTCTCTTTCCGTGGATGTCGTACAAGGCGACTAAGGGAAACACATTATCAAACATCGATCAGGCCTCCCCAGCCCGTTTGGCCAGCGTGAGGAGTGTAGGCCAAATCCTCCTGTCTGTGACGGACGAGAGAGGGTCGTGCTCCTGTAGTGGAGACTAAAATTACCTGATGATGATTGCCCCCTCTTATATATATAAAAAAACGCACTCGCACGCCGCCACTCTCACTGCCAATGTGATGAGGTTATCCTTGGCCCTAAATATCATGGTGAGCCACTTACACCCCAAAATGTTACCTATATATTTATATACATATATACAAGACTTCCTCGTTTAAATACTTAATATAGTATATCACGTGAACGTACATAAACCCAATAACAAAACTATTAACAGATAAACCTAAATCAATCAACCGAGAGTGAAATTTAATAATAAATAATTATAATTTACGGAATCTCTGACCCAATTGCGGTTGGAACCAATTTGTTGATATTATTTTACAATGAAAACACGCCGGTTATCACTTTGTTATAGTAACATTTGTGGTGGGGTCACTGTATTGGTTCAAAGAGCATTTATAATTAATTTATAAACGATAATGATGTGTTTTATTTGCGGTACCGCAAATCGCAATGTTTTTGTAAACCTCAAATTGATATACACGCAAGGAAAGTAAAAAAACCGGCCAAGTGCGAGTCGGACTCGCGCACGAAGGGTTCCGTACCATTATCTATAAAAACGGCAAAAAAAAATCACGTTTGATGTATGGGAGCCCCCCTTAAATATTTGTTTTATTTTTATTTAATTATTTATTTATAAAGTGAATATAAAACTAAATATTATGTGAGTATTTCAAGCGTCTACCTATTACCGTTATCAATTGCGAGCAAAACGAGCAAAAAAATCACGTTTGTTGTATGGGAGCCCCCTTAAATATTATTTTTATTCTGTTTTTTAGTATTTGTTGTTATAGCGGCAATAGAAATACATCATCTGTGAAAATGTCAAGTGTCTAACTATCACAGTTCATGAGATACAGCCTGGTGACAGACGGACGGACGAACGGGAATGTACCTCCACCTCACAGAATACCGCAGCCAAATAACAATTCCCTTGTTTTTGTGAGTTGTTGTGTTCCTGCGAAAGAGTGAGGTCACCAGAAAGGAAGATGCTGCGTTGGTAGCGGAGGTGGCGGCACGGGAGCGATTCACATCAGGCGGGCCGTATGTTTGTCTGCCACCCGATGTAGTATAATAAAAAAATATTAAATTACATTTTGTAGACAAAAACAGAACATAATTCACACAGGTCAAGAGTTAAAAAATTGCACGTTTCCCAACTGATTAGGATAGCCCTTTAAATTTAAGATTGTGTTAATGTTAAAGTTACAAAGAAATACGAGTAAGGGGCCATTCAAGTATTACCTCCCCCCCCCCCCCCCCTCCAATGCTTACTAATTATTTGGTAGTCAAATCAGTCAAATCGTCATTCAAATCGAAACGAAACAATAGATTGCCGGAAGAAATTTTGACAAGTGACAAGTGAGTAGCGCGCGGTAATTCCCCCACTCGCTTCTAGCGAGTACCTTATTCATTATTTGAATCCCCGACATGTGTGTTTTGTTTTCAAGCATAGACAATTTGTGGGTTGCCATTTGTGTAAAAAAGTAAATAAAAACTGCTGACGTAATCACGATATCGACCCACCATGTCATCAAAAATAAGCAAAGCAAAGAACCCCAATCCCCCCTCAGGCGCTTACGTAATACTTGAATGGACCCCTAAGTAGGTAAAAATGTATCATTAGGTACTTTCTCAGCTCTCGCAGTCGAATGAGCTCTATCTGTAGACGTCAGCAAGCATTTCATCCAGAGAACAAACACAAATAATAATTCACCCACGTATTTCGCAATTGAAGCGTTAAAAAAATATGGCGGCGGAATATATTTCCGCGATAATAAAATGAAGCGGTCTTTTGTTTCCGTTCATTTGCGGCACAAACGCACAAAGCGATATTCATTTGTTAATTTTGCATATTGAGTCACGCTCCATTACCTGTGCGAAATTAAACAATTAAAATTCCCTTTTATTTCTTTGTGGTTCGCAAATTTCTTTTTTTGTTATGAAAAAGTGAAATTCGATTTATATTCCGATATCGGATGATAATAAATGGTTTGTGTAGCGGAGCGAAGAATACTATTACTTGGTCGTATTGATAAAAAGTCAACGATAAAAACTATGAAATATGGACCAGGGGTCTACCGCTGAAGTTGTAGCATATTATCATCGGATTTTTTTGATTGCGAAAATCGAAATTTAGCTTAAATTGGCGGTAATTGTGTTTACCTTAGCTTGTAGAAACCATACAGATCTACCGACTAAATTGAAAATGTTTGTCATTACTTTAAACCTAAGATCTATTTTGGCGTTCAAATAATCCGATGGTAATCAGCTTGAGCTTCGGCGGTACGGCCCCTGCCCCCTTACCACCATCTCTTATTGCAATTCAATAACTGAGTAGAATGCTTATTCATACCAATGAATAAGCGACTCTATTCAATAGAGTCGCTTATTCATTTCATTCAGTTATTGAATCGCAATAAGGGGTGGTGGTAACTGAATAGAATGCTTATTCATACCAATGAATAAGCGACTTCAATAGAGTCAATATCTGAATAGAATGCTTATTCATACCAATGATTAAGCGACTCTATTGAATAGAGTCGCTTATTAATTGGTATGAATAAGCATTCTATTCAGTTACCACCACCTCTTATTGCGATTCAGTAACTGAATTTCAAAAGAAAATTCAATAGAGTCGCTTAATCATTGGTATGAATAAGCATTCTATTCAGTTCTTGAATCGCAATAAGAGGTGGTGGTAAGGAGGCTGGGGCCCGACCGCCGAAGCTCAAGCCGAAGCTCAAGGTGAGATGATGGTAAGGGGGCAGGTCAGTTGGAATGTATGCTGTCATATCTATCTACTATATTTATGTGGAGTTCCCAATGACTGACGAGGAGCTCGATGGCGTCTTTTGCGCGTGTCATTCTAATCGAACACGCAAGTTAAGCAACAGTGACCGTAGCCTGTCTATGGATGGGTTTGTTTATCCCGAGCTTCTCCGTGATCGGAGTGCACGTTAAGTCGGTCCCGGCTGTTGTCATAAATGATTGTCATTAAGCCAAGTCTGCCTCAGGCAGCTTGAAAACACTGGCCTCCGACAACCCGCAGTCACGCAGTTGAGCAGCGTGGTGGAGTATGCTCTAAACCACTTTGATTGAAGGGGGACTAGTATCCCAATAATGGAATGATTATGGGTTGATTGATGCCGTTCCCAATGATATTCCAGGTTTAACAAAATATGTAGAATATGTAGTGTCTGGCTGCAAAGCGAGCAAAGTATTTTTTTTTATACTACGTCAGGTGGCAGGCAAGCATACAGCCCGCCTGATGTGAAACGGTTACCGTAGCCATAATAACGCTCGCAACATAAAATATCGCTCGCGCGCCACCACCCCCTCTGCCAACGCAGCATCTCCTTCCTTTCTGGTGACCTCACTCACTCGCAGGAACACAACAACCCTCAAGGGAATTTTTATTTGGCTGCGGTATTCTGTGAGGTGGAGGTACGTTCCCCAGTCAGGTAGCTTACAATTACACTCCCTACCTCTCTTTTCGCCCGAGCTTCGTTTGTCAGTCAGCAGGGTGTACCGCGTGCAGGTGAAGTTGGCTTTGGTTCAAAGATGTTGATGAACCACTTACACCCCAAATAAATAATTTTACACACAAAAGTAAGTGATATGCGACTTGGAGCACATTTTTATGAATCCAATAAATCCGTCATGACTCTGTCGAGTAGATCAACGTCTTCAGCCAGCACACATTCTCTCATCCCATTTGACAGATACTAACGTTTTACTGCGACGTTCCCCGTTGTTGCTTATCTGCGAGTTTAACGGGCTGTTTTATATGTGCACCCGTGTTTACGGTTTGTTAAACATTTCGAGATACCAATTCTTAAATGTGTTTATCGGTTTACCGTGTTAGAGCACTGACTAGAGCATGCCCTTTAAATGTGAGGGGGAATTTATTCTTCTTAGTCGGTACACTCTTGCCAGAGTGGTCGTGGTCATTTTTGTGAATCACGAAAAATTTATTTTGGGAAATTTTCATGATAACTTTCATTGGGAATTTAGTGCAGTAGTTTCCCCGTGCTTTCTGTACCATACATTTTTGATTCAAGGCTGCAGCAGCCTCTTCCGTCTGGTCGCCCGAACAGGTGTATGGTTTTATAGCCATTTTGACGAGCGCGGTGGTCGAATGGTTAGCAATGGCCACTTTAACTCCGAGGTCGCGGGTTCGATTCCCGCACAAGTCAATCATTTGCGTGCATGAACATGTCTGTTTGTCTTAGTCTGGGTGTTTTCTGTATGTATTTACAAAAAAAAAATATTTAAGTACATTTATCAGTTGTCTAGTACGCACAACACAAGCTTTGCGCTTAATTTGGGACTAGATGGCGCTGTGTAAATTGTCCTGAAATATTTAATTTATTTATTTATTTCTAGGTCGCCAGAGCTTACACAGCAGCAGCTACTAGAGAAGTAGAACTACCGTCGTCGGCTGTTCATACGAACCACCGACGCGGGCAGATGAGGTTGACAGTTGGTTTACGTTGTTCTCCCCTTATTACCCCTTGATTACGCAGGTCCTTTTTCATTTCAAAAATAGGTCCAAAATATTTTGTCATGTAATGTAATCCACACTACCTGTTACTTATATTTACTATTAAATGAGCAATTAATTATTTATTTACTTATTTTGGTATATACAGCCATGACACTGTTAAGATCTGTGTAGACAGAGTTACAGATTAACATTAATATGCAAAGAGTAAACAGACAATACAGCACACACTACACAATGCAGCCACAACATAAACATTGAATACATGCTTGGTAAATGATAATAATATGATTACAAATTTATATAATACCTACTCGTAATTATAGGTGTTCATTGAATGGAATTATAGTCATTTATTGAGAATAATTTCATAATGGCGTGCTCAACTAGCGGTCATTTCTACGTTATTTGATAGAATTTATGAACCTCAAGTTTGAATTTATTTAAATTTTTGCTGTAATTATAGGTGTTCATTGAATGGAATTATAGTCATTAATTGAGAATAATTTCACTATGGATTTATTGAGAATAATTTCAGAATGACGTGCTCAACTAGTGGACATTTCTGCGTTATTTGAGAGGAATTTATGAATCTCAAGTTTGAATTTATTTAAAGTTTTGTTGAAGGGTCAATTTTTAAAAGTTTTTGTTATATAGATTTAGAATGCGAGGAATGAAACTGTTTCTAGTGTATTTTTGAGAATCGAGAGAATTATAATAATTTGACCGATAATCTCGCAAATGGCTCTAAAATCTTGTGTTAGGGAATTTTTAGATTTAGAAATCAACCTTCTTCATTGTCGTCCTTCGACATCGTCTTCATTGCCTTATTCAAAAAACCAGATGCTTTTATATTTTTTTTACTTTATGAAAGTTCTTATAGTGCTAAATATTTTTTGAAAAATGGAAAAATTCGCCTGCCCCCCCTAGGTGGGATTTGAACCCACGACCTCTCGATAACCGGTCGAGTGCTCTTCCAACTGAGCTACCAGGAAGGTTTGTGTTGCTGACGAATTTTTGCATCTTATATTTCTATACTGTGTGAGTCACAGTGTGACGTCATCAACCTATTAAGTAATTACACTACTAAAGTAGGCATAGCAGTCCATCGTTGCAGATGAAATTCAGCTATTTTTTGATAACACCAAACTAATTAAATTATTATTATTTAAGGTCGTGGGTTCAAATCCCACCTAGGGGGGGCAGGCGAATTTTTCCATTTTTCAAAAAATATTTATCTGGCAAGTTGGCCAAGACAACTATTTAAATAATAATAATTCTTATAGTGCTATTCTTTGCCGAGAACCGACGACTCTTCAACAGATACCACTCTTTAGCACATGCTGACAAGATCGAACTAGTGTAAAAACTCGGGATGAGCATTCAGATCACACAAGAGTTACACGGGTGCAAAAATTGCTCTTTGTTTACACACATTTTGAACCGAAAAGTCCCGAAAACCTTATGACCCGAAAAGAAAAAAATGAAAGATCGATTTTCCAGATATTAAAATAATAGGATACTGAAGTTTTAATTTTATATTACATCGATCTTATGTCAAGCGGTTACTCTGCTGCCTCTGTATTCTAGCTTATAAACAGCTGAGCCGTCCCACCTCTCTTTCGCCAGAGCCTTATTTGTCAGTCAGCAGGGTGCATCACGTGCAGGTGAGGATGGCTTTAGCTGAAAAGTGGTGGTGAGTCTCTTACACCCTAAGTTACTTCTTTAAAAATTACATTTCAATAGCTTCACATAACCTCCAATGCTCTAAACAGCAGTGGGATGACCAAGGGTCGACCAAGTAGAACTCTATTAACTAGCGTTGTACAGCTGTCTTAGGTAATTATACCAATTGCAATTGCAGTGCCAGTTCAATTGCTGTTTGTCAAATCAATGTCACGCTTATTACCTTCGGACCCCAGCGGACATTGTTGCAGCTGTAGCTAGATCCTAATTGGAATGTCATTACTGTGATGTATGGACAAAGTAGTGTTCCGGGTGAGTGCGTGCGGAGCCCTGAAGAGGCGCTGAGTGAACAGTGTAGTTGATATGTCATTAATAATGATAAATAATAAATAAATAAAACCTAAATAAATAATAAATATTTCTGGGCAATTTACACAGCGCCATCTAGTCCCAAATTAAGCGCAAAACTTGTACTATGGGTACTAGATAACTGATATTAATACATAGAAAACACCCAGACCAAGACAAACAGACATGTTCATGCACGCAAATATTTGTCTTGTGCGGGTATCGAACCCGCGACCTCGGAGTCAAAGTGGCCATTGCTAACCATTCGACCACCGAGCTCGTCTACGATGAATTATTTATCTGCAGATTGAAGTTACGTTACATATAAACGGTCGCAACATGAAATGTAACTCGCGAGCCGCCACCCCCGCCGGCAAGTCGTTCTCTCTCTGTAATTTATTGTGTAAATAAAGTATATTCTATCTATCTATCTATCTATTCTAATAAAACAAACGTTATGGTTTCGTCATGAACATGGCCTACTTTGTTATTCCTCTTCATTGGGGTTGCATTAATTGCCTTAGAGTGGTCATAAATTATATATTATACATTGCACGTGGGAGTACATACATTATAATAATATATTCATATACGTGTGATGGTAAATTTACTTCAACCATAACAGAACAGATTTTTGAGTGGAAATGGCTCACCACGAACTTTACAACTAAAGCCAACCTCGCCTGCACATGTTGCAGCCTGCCGACTAGAAAAGCAGGCTCTGGTAAAAGAGAGGTAGGACAAAGCGTATTCATAAACTGCTTGACGGGGAAAGTCCGCTACCTCACAGTAGACCGTTTTGCAATTTACTTGAGTGACTCGCGTCACTTCGCCTTATGGTGGCTCCACACATGCTGCCGGGTTTGCCGCCGGTATTGCTGCCGGCTTGCAGACTGACTTGGCGCTAGCTTACCGCGGGAGCCGCGTAAAGTCGCGAGTGCCAGCGGTCTAGCCGCCGGCTTGTATGTGTGGATACACCATTACAGAAGTTTTTTGGCGTATGTATGGCGTCCCTTTGACCTTGACATGGGTGATAATAGTGATAAGCTTGTTGGCTGGGAGGCGACACGCAAGCGATATTTTATATTGCGAGCGTTGATATGGCTACAGTGACCACTTTACATGAGGCGGGCCGTATTCTTGTTTACCTCCTCACTTAGTATAAAAAAAGCCATAATTAATTGCAATAAAAAAGCACTTTGTTTTAACAATCAGTTTAATTTAACAAAAGTAGATAATCATAACATAATTTTAATATGTATCTGTTAGATGACAATTATAATTAAATTTGTTTCCCAGTACTTTGGACGTAAATAATTGCGGCGGAAGATGAAATTTTCTCCGTCAAAGATATAAAGCTGCTGAGGTGTTATTTATATTACCAAAGAAAATTTTATAATTTCAAATAATTCGGAGATTTGTCTTATGGGATGGCAAGTGGTTTATTTTTTATAGCAATTAATTACGAGTAGTACCGACGGACTTTCGGGATTACGAACGTTGGCAATTTCGAGTGTTCAGGCATTAGTAATTCGTTTGTATGTAATTTGATCTAGAGAGCTTTCGGGATTCCGTACGTTCGAGACTCCAAACGTTAAATTTACAAAGGTATCAATCAGTCAAGAGTATTCGGGCATTAGTTATTCGTTATTACGTCATTCGTTCTAAGGGACCCTTGAGAAACACACTATTGTAGCAGAACCTCTACCCGAATATCTACCCCACACGACTTATAAATGTCGCAGCCAATTGGTAGAACCGCCACATTACAAAACGGCAAACTTTTGGCAGATTGTATTTAAATTATCTTTTGGTTAGGTTTGGATAGGTTTTTGTTCTGATTAGAAATAGCCAAGCTATTTAATTCTATTATTATAGTATCCTTGATGATGCGCAACAGGTAACAATTTACTAGTGTAATCATATGATAAAAAGGCGGGTAGAAATAATGGTACCGATATTTTTTAAAAACAGCTAGACGTTATCTAATGCGGCGTATTATACGAATTGGCTGCGACATAAACACTAAGAACGTTTCTCTAATAAGAAAGCGACATTTACTGTTAATGCAGACGTAGCCACAGGTACGACCGTCGAAGGGAAAATTTCTAGATCAGTGGTTCCCAACCTTTACTTTTCGGGGACCACTTCCAGGGATCCTACCACCGCCGAAGCTGAAGCCGATTACCATTGGATTTTTTTTATTCCAATAATTGGTCTTAGGTTAAAGGTATATTACACACATCTTTCGCTTAGTCGATAAAGCTCTAGGTTTTCTTCCAGCTGAGCTAAACACAATAGGCTATTTGACTAACATTTTTTTCGGTTTGATATGTAGGGACGTCTCCATAATATAACCATAGGTGAAAGAATTACTTCGATAGCACAAAAATCTCTCGAGATATGATAATTTGAAAATCACAATTTTTAAACTGCCCCGAAAACGCTCCATACAAAAGACTACCGAATTATGACGTCACAGGTTTGTATTTTGTATGCATCAAAACAGAAATTTGTACGATAGCTATGTTAAATATTACGTTATGTGATTAGTATCACAATAAAAGTTATAGCATTTTTTATAGCTTCTCCAATGGGAATATTATTTTTTAATAATTTCATACTTTTAAAATGGACTTTCCCGCCAAACTTTGATCGACGCTAAAAATAGACTGACTCAAGATATTAGAATGAAAGTTTGCATATCTTTATAGTTTTGTGTATTTTACGAGATTGTTAAATAATTTATACAATTTTTAAAGATTAGAAAATAGCCTATTAACAACAATCTAAACTAAACAGTAGTGTGACAGTAGTGTCATTGTTGCATCCAAAAAATCAGATTGTAATCGGATAAACAACTTGAACTTTACATCACTACATAGTATAAAACAAAGTCGCTTTCTCTGTCCCTATGTCCCCATATATGCTTAAACCTTTGAAACTACGCAACGGATTATGATGCGGTTTTTTTTAATAGATAGAGTGATTCAACTGGAAAGTTTATATGTATAATATATGCATAACATAGTAGAAAAACACTGATAATTTAGAGGTTTCTAATGTGATGTCGTAAATAAACACATTTTTTTGCTCTTTCATTGCAAACGCTGGCTGAACCCAACGAGATAGATCAAAATAATGTAGTACAGTATTGTTCACCTTAAAATGGTCTACAAAAAAGTTCGCGATGGTATATGTCTATCTCTTAGTGGTAACACACAATAACCGTTATTTTATCCTTTGCTTTTTACAAGAAATAATGCCTTATTTACGAAGCGATTTTAAGCAATACAGAATTAATCCTTATCCAATTAAGTACCTTAAATACATTGCGCATTTAATATAGATCAATATGGCCCTTCACAGCATGTAATTTAAATGAATAGTTTAGAAGATATTTATTTATTTATTTATTTATTTATTTATTTATTTATTTATTTATTTATTTATCCACTTACATCTTTCTTAACAGGTTAACAACCCAATGCGATAGTGCAGGCAAAAATTACATAACCAACATTCAATGTAAACAAAGTGACAATACAATTATAGCATAATATTCAGACACCCACATTTTACAATATCATTATTATTATCATTCATTCATTACAATTACATTACTACAATTTTATAATTCATTAATTATTAATAATAATAGGTATCAAATTTTATAGGAGCAGATTTTTTTTTTTAATATCAATTAAATTAGACAATAGAATAAAATTAAATAAAATTATGTTAATTAATCAAATTAAGTATATGCCCTGATAACAAATAATTGCGAGTGCCACCCTAGTGAATTCACTCAGAGCACACATAAATATGTCAGACTGTTCATGTATACTGTTAAGAGTACGAAGGGCGCGGGCCACTGGGGCGTCCTTGAGTAGGTTTGTCCTCGCATTCGGTACGGCCAGCAGCAGCGGCCGGCGCCGCCTCCACACATACCTGTCAGGAGTACATAGTCCCAACGACCCCAACAAATCTACGTTATAAATTTTGCCTCTTATTAACTTAAAAATGTATGTTACTAACGACAGTTCCCTTCTAACCTTAAGTTCATTGTACCCGACCATGCCTATAACGAACAAAGTCGGGTACATGAGCGGATAAAATGGATACACGCCATACTGCTTCATAAATAAATACCTTAAAAATTTGTTCTGTACCCGCTCCAACATGACACTATATTTAGTTTCGTGTGGAGCCCAGATGACAGCATTACATTCAAGTTGGCTCCGAACTAAAGTATTATAAAGTGTAACAATAGCTTTCACATTTGTAAAATTACTTGCTCTACGCAAAACGAAGCCTAAATTTCGAAATGCTTTTTTACATATGTTCACTATGTGATCACGAAACGTCAGCTCTGTGTTGAATTGTACTCCTAGATCTCTAACTTCTGTGACTCGCTCTAATGTGGTACTGTTAACCTTGTAACTGTATTGCAAAGGAGTTCGAGCGCGGGAGAAACTAATTGCAAGGCACTTTGACGTATTAAATTCCAGAAGATTTTCCTCACTCCATCTCACTACCCTATCGATATCTTTCTGTAGTCTCATACAGTCCTCTTCATTTCGTACAGGGAGGTAAAGCTTGAGGTCGTCAGCGAATAATAAGCATTTAGCATCCCGGACCACTCTCGGTAGATCGTTTATCATTAGTATGAATTCCAGGGGACCGAGGTTGCTTCCTTGACTCACCCCTGACCTTGTGAAATAAGGTGCTGATCTGTGACCAGCATATTCTACATATTGTCGCCTATCTTTCAGGTAGCTGGCAAAGAATTTTAATAAATGAGGAGTAAAGCCAATGGCCGCAAACTTTTTGAGCAATACGTCATTATTGACTAAGTCGAAGGCTTTTCGAAAATCAAAGTAGGCGGCATCGACTTGTCCCCCGTTATCTACTATAGGTACAATCTGATCCATGTAGGTAAGGAGATTGCTGGTGGTACTTCTACCCGGCCGAAATCCGTGCTGGGCTTCTGAAAGCTGAGCGCTTACTTGTGAAAAAATTGCCTTGTGAATAGCAGATTCAAATATTTTTGCGGGAGTTGATAACACTGCTATAGGTCTATGTCCTTCTATGGTTCCTCCGGAAGCTCCTTTTGGAACCGGTACGACTCGTGTAATGTTCCACCTCTCTGGCAATACTGCTTCCTTCAGACATCGGTTAGATATGTGAAGCAGTGGATCGGCTAACACATATCGACAATCCCTAAGTACGAAAGGCGGGATGCCGTCTGGTCCTGCCGATTTAGTTGGCTTCATTTTTTGAAGGGCGTATCGTACCTCGTCGAGTTCCAGTTGCTCCAGATGAACACGCGCTCCTTCATTATCCCCACTTGCCTGCTTTACAGCTGTACCTACGTTTAGTTCAGAATGCTCAACACTGTATACCGATTGAAAATAATCTGCGAACTCCCTAGCACACTCCTCATTGGTAAGTACAACCCCATTCTTTACAATTTTTTTTGGCGTACGACTGCATCTTTTTGATTGAATGTACTTCCAAAAAGATTTCGGATTCTCTAGTAGTTGATTTTGAATACGTTGTTGATATAGTTTATGAGCAATATCTATTTGTTTTTTGACTTTCGCCCTACACAGAGCAAACGCTTCATAATCGCCACTAGCCTTACTTCTTTTATACCTTTTATGTAGGGTAGCTTTCAATTTTATGTCGCGAATAATCTCAAAAGTATACCACTCGGGATAACAGTATCTCGAGTTCATACTTCTTCGCTTTTTTCTAGGTACGCAGTCATCAATAAATGAGTTAATAGTGTCATAAAAAAAGTTTAAACTCGATTCTAAGTCTAAATCAAAAATGGGGGTCCAGTCAAATGCAGCTATTAAAGAATATAATGAGAAAAAGTCCGCTTTGTTAAAATTCCAATGATGTAGTTCCGCGCCCGTGCCGCCTGATGGCGAGTCTTTATGATTGTCATATTCGACTTCCGACAACCGCCGGCACATGGACACTGTTACCTCGAGAGGAGGATGGTGCCTATCTACCCGTACCAGTGGCGAGTCAGCTACCCGCACACTCACGCCTCCGCCGGCCGTAAACGTAGTCAGTACTAAGTCTAAATAACGATTATTGCAGTTACCAACTTCGTTACTCTGAGCGAACCCACAATATGTTCGAAAGTACTCGTAATAATTACTTATATATGAAGAACATGAATATAAATTAAAATCACCTATTACAATAATTTCACTGTAATTATTACAGTATTCTTCAATTACCCTGAATAATAACATATACTCATTGTCACTGCTACTCGGCGGAATATAAACAATACAGCATAGGAATAGAAATCTATTTCGTTTGTAGACCGCGGCACAAACCAGTTCAAACTTACGATCGTCGATGTTGACGTCACACGGGACCGGCACTCGTCGTAGCTCTAGACGCGGTGTGGCCACGAGACACGCACCGCCCTGTTTACGCCCGTCCATACGATCGCACCTTAAAATTGTATATTCTGGTGGCACTAATTCCGCATCACGTATAGACTCATTGCAGCCTGTTTCCGTGATAGCAAGAAGGTCTGCAGACGATGATGCCACGCTCGAATAGAACTCCTCTAGTTTGGTGCGAAGCCCCCCAACATTTTGGTAATAAACTTCAATAGATGTACTGAGGGGTCTCTGGTGGTTACGTTTATGTTCTACTGGTTGATCTACGAAACCACACCCATTCACTGAATTCAATATTTACTGCCCAATATGAAGGTTGGCACAACATTTCATACTTGCTTTCAGGAACCCCAATGATGAAGGAGGAATAGTCGCGCTCCGTCTTATGTTTTATTTTATCTACCATTACAGGGACGTCTATTCCGAAAATATTTTTGACGTGTTTTTCAAGATTTTCAGGAGTGGTTGCCTTATGTAGACGCCACACATGTAAATATTTTTTCTTCTCCATACCCTGTATTTCAGAAATATTGGTATTTCCTCCTTTTTTCACCTCATTCCTGTGATATTTATTTTTCTTCTTGGACACTACCTGTTTCCATTCATTTTTACTTTCTATTTGATGATTTGCAATATACCCTAGTACTCCCTCTGACGCTGACTTTGTGGCCACACATGCCCCTACTGATGTTTCTGTATCACTCGTACTTTCTTGATTAGACTTAGATTTTTTGTGGTCTTCATTGCTCGCCACCGGTATATCCGCCGACTTTGTGGCCCCAACCTTCTTTGTTGACAAGATTTTGCTAGTAGATTTATCTTGATTTACCTGCATAATTTGCGCAAATGATAACGATGGCTGCTCAGGTAGGGTCTGGGAGACAACATTTGAATTATATTCGGTACCTTTAGACATCAAACAAGCCTCTAATCGTTCATTTTTTTGTACCAAAATCTCAATTTGTGCTTTTAAAACGTCGACTTTATTAGCTTTTTCTTCAAGTACCTTCATTATCTTTTTTAATTCTTGCAACTCTGTTTCAGTATTATTAAATCTATTTAGTAGAAGGGAATATTCCTTCTTTTGACTTTCGGTACTTGCTTTTACCTCAAGGCGAAATTCTTGAAGCTCCTGCAGGATTCTACTATCATATTCCATCATCGACAAATCATTTGGATTGAGACGAGAACCGCGGCCAGTGTTGACGTAACTGCTAGGTGTAAATGTTTTATTCATGATTGAGACTCCTCGGACCGGAGTATCTGAGTTGTCCCGTTTCGGCACTAGGCGGACGCAATCTGGGCATATCCACTTGTTCCTGTCTTCTGCGATTAACGCTTCGAACTTTTCCGATGACCAACCAAGGCACTTCAGATGGTATAGTTTCTTGCAGGATTCTTGAGCACACTCCATATACGATATATCGTATATTTCGCCCTCACATCCTCCGCATTTCGTACTCATTGAAATAGATGGTAATAAAATAAAAACAAAATAATAGTCCGCGCACAACACGTAAACACGTCCGATGTTCGAGACGATATATGATGTATATATATTACACATTTAAAATGCAGGGACATAACGGCTGTGGCGGTACCGGCCGCGGAGCCGGCGGCGTGTGCTTATAACTGGGGAAGGACTGGATAGGACAAAGCGCAAAGACCTTCTGTAGTACATTTAGTATCAGCATTGCACCCGTGCGAAGCCGGGGCGGGTCGCTAGTTGCAAATAAAGAACTTGAACTTGATACAGCTTCGGCGGTAGGGCCCCAGGTCCCATGTTCAATGTAGATCCAATTGTCCTATAAATCTACTACGCTGTATCTCGAGAATACAATATTCGGTTTAGTATTGCTCAATCTCTTACATAATAATTCTATATCACGGACCTTGATTTAGCTCTCACGGATACAACACACACTAGTGGTGCACGGACCACCGGTTGAGAACCCCTGTTCTAGATACATGTACGTCATAATCCGTGTGGACGTCCTCTTTGTGAAGGACGAACATAAATATTGATCACGAGGGCACAGCAAATACACGAAAACGTCACTAAGCAAACATAATATTAGGTTGGGGAAAAAGTCTTTTCGTATTTTATATGAAAATTCAAAACATTTTTTAATAAAGTTTTAAGCCAAAACTGTTATGTGGTCAATTCCTAGTTCTTCAGCTACGTCGTAACTACTGATATGCCGATCTTGCTCCACTTTTTCAGAAATGGCATCCATTTTATCCGTAACAGGGCGACCAGAGCGACGTGCATCTTTGACATCAAAATTTCCGGATTGAAAACGCTTAAACCAAATTTGTGCTACTCTCACAGACACTGCACTAGGTCCATAATAATCACAAATTTTTTTCGCAGCTTGCGTTGAATTTTTACCTTTTTTGTAGTAAAATTTTAAAATGTATCGAATTTCTTCATTAGATTCACTCATCTTGACAGTAAAAAAAACAAATGAAAATCACACATTTACCTAATTTGAATTTGGAATTATCTTTTTTAAAATTTAAACTTTTTATAGATATCAAAACCTGCTAGATACAAATGGTATAACCAAAGAGATTTTATTACAAGTTCATACATACTATAATGCGAAAAGACTTTTTCCCCTACCTATTATACTTCTTAGTATATTTTTCTAGAAATCAACGTAGGTTTAGGCATCATATTGAAAAGTATTCTAACATTTCATTTTTCTACTGCATCTATATAGATATACAATATTAGATATACCAAAATATAGATATGGAAATGCAGGTTTTTAAAAAAGTTATTAACCAAGTGATCACCGCCAGCTGCAAGCACGAAAAAACATGACTCGTTGTCACGTTCCGCCTTAGCCGATCGTACAAACGAGGGCGCGGAACAAGCGATAGAGAAGCATCGGTCTAAGCGTTCGGCTTGTGACGCATCTATCTCTCTTCCACTCCATCGGCCGATGATTTCTTATGACGTTATCACGTAAAACCGACTTTACAGACAACCAAATTTTTTTATATAAATAATAGCTAGTGCTGGATGAGCAGCGTAGACCCAAGCACACTGATATTATTTTCTCTGTTACACGTGTTCCGCCTCTCCGTGTCTTTAGTTGTCCACTGCAGCCAGGGCGGCGGCAGACCGTCTTTTGTTTCAGATGTTGGAGAGACCAGATATGATCGCAGCAATTAGAGCACAGACGACCAAAGCAGTCATAGCAATTGCATTTATCTACAACAGAAGTAGATGAGGTGTCGGCCGACAATTGTGTGTACGAATGAATTAGTGACAAAAGTATGCAAAGTATAAAATTTTCTTCAAAATAACATCTGAATCAATTAATTACGTACTTCAAAATTTACGATTTTGCTTTATAAACTTTTTACTACTTAGGCATTTTGTTTTATAGGCTGTCTCTAATTGACATACAGTACTGCTTCCTAGTAATTTCGAAGCAAAATGCATTCCAGTCAACATACATTTCATGCAATAATTTATTTTATTTTTAGTTG
Source organism: Hypsopygia costalis (assembly GCA_937001555.2). NCBI lineage: Eukaryota > Metazoa > Arthropoda > Insecta > Lepidoptera > Pyralidae > Hypsopygia > Hypsopygia costalis. The sequence continues at coordinate 33,066,313 of OW443327.2, read as the reverse complement.
GATAGCCAACAGCATATCTGTTTACTGCTAAATATAAACAAAGCCATTAATAGATGATCGCAGACATTTACAAATCTAATAACAAATCAGCATTAAGCTTGATTCTACAGAACTAATAAAGTGCCAGCGCCAGCAGCACAGATTAATTGTACGAATCAGTAGGCATAAAAAAGGTTTATAAAATAAATTCGCAGCCTGTTTAGTGTCTAACAAGTCTAACTGAGAATGCTTTCTACATACCAAATTTTTTAAAGGCGGTATGAAAGAGTTAACGGTAACTCGTGCTCTGCGCTGGGCGGCCAGAGGTTGATAACATTTTTCATTGGCATTTTGCGTTTAAGGCGGGGTGGTACCAGTGGTACTGCAAAATCCACAATTTAGAATTCATCTTTGAAGTAATACACAGAGAATTAAAATCTAGGAAAATTATATTGATATTGTTGAGGATATATTAGGTTGGGGAAAAAGTCTTTTCGTATTTTATATGAAAATTCAAAACATTTTTTAATAAAGTTTATTTACATTTAAGTATGTAGGTGCCATTTTGTTCGATAACTTTTTGCCATCTTGTAGGTAGAGACATGATCCCATTACTATAGAAAATTTGGGACTTCTGTTCAAAAAACCACGACAAGTGGTTTTGGCAGTCTTCTCGTGATGTTAACCTGACAATGCCTAAAGAATTCTGAATAGACCGAAACAGGTGGAAATCAGAAGGTGCAAGGTCAGTACTATACGGCGGATGCATTAACACCTCCCAGTCAAACTCTCTTAATTTTTGCTGAGTGGCTAAAGATGTGTGAGGTCTAGCGTTATCATAATGAAAAATCACACCCCTTCTGTTAATTAATTCCGGCCGCTTTCTCTCAACTTTTTGCTTTAATCTCATCAGTTGTTCACAGTAGAGTTCAGAATCGATAGTCCTGCCTGGCGGTAACAGCTCATAATGAATAATGCCCTTCCAATCCCACCATACACACAGCATCACCTTGTTGCGGGTTAACCCGGGTTTTGCCAGAGTCTGTGAAGCCTGACCGGCCTTTGACCACGACCTTTTTCGCACGTTCTTGTCGTACGTGATCCACTTTTCATCACCAGTTATAAGCTTCTTCAAAAACGGTTCGCTTTCATTACGTCGTAGAAAAGAATCGCAAATGAGTACACGGTTCATTAAGTTTCTTTCAGTGAGATCGTGAGGCACCCAAATATCGAGCTTTTAAGTGTACCCCGCTTTTTTCAAATGCGCCAAAACTGTTTTGTGGTCAATTCCTAATTCTTCAGCTACGTCGTAACTACTGATATGCCGATCTTGCTCCACTTTTTCAAAAATGGCATCCATTTTATCCGTAACAGGGCGACCAGAGCGACGTGCATCTTTCACATCAAAATTTCCTGATTGAAAACGCTTAAACCAAATTTGTGCTACTCTCACAGACACTGCACTAGGTCCATAAACGTCACAAATTTTTTTCGCAGCTTGCGTTGCATTTTTACCTTTTTTGTAGTAAAATTTTAAAATGAATCAAATTTCTTCATTAGATTCACTCATCTTGACAGTAAAAAAAACAAATGAAAATCACATATTTACCTAATTTGAATTTGGAATTATCTTTTTTAAAATTTAAACTTTTTAAAGATATCAGAACCTGCCAGATACAAATGGTATAACCAAAGAGATTTTAATACAAGTTCATACATACTATAATGCGAAAAGACTTTTTCCCCTACCTATTATATACTAAGGAATATATCCGATGGAAACATGATTTGATGAAGTTGACTCGATAAAATAAATTCAAAGTTACCTCTTTTCGTGTCATTTTATCTTTTAATTTCGGTTTTATTCTTAAAATAAGTAATTTGACATTATAAGTCATGTAGGTACTAAAAAAAGGTCATAAATAACTGGAGGTATTATACCGGATAGATTTTTTTTATTACGTCTTTAAAAATTTTAATCGATTATTCAATAGATTTTCAGCTCGTCAGACTCGCCAGGTGTCTCGCGGAATTGTCATATTGTTTCTAGCGCTGGCTCACCTCGCCATAAGGCAACTGGATCAAAAGGGGTATGTACTTACTGAGTAGTACCTAAATCCTTTGACCTAGATATAAGTGAAATTCGGTGGCGTCGTAGCGTGTGTTAGTCTAATCGAACACGCAAGTTAAGCAACGTCGACCGTAGCCTGTCCATTAATGGGTTTATTTAACTCAAGCTCCTCCGTGCTTCGGAGAGCAAGTCGTTGGTCCCGGCAGTTGTCATTATATATGACAGTCGTTAAGCCAAGTCAGTGGATTGGCGGCTAGAAAACACTGGCCTCCGCAATCTGCAGTTCAGCAGCGTGGTGGAGTATGCTCTAAACCTCTTCAATTGAGGGGAGACCCATATCCTAGCTGTAGAATGAATAAAGGTTGAAGTCGATATATGGAATTCACGTTTTAATTGACATCACAAATGAATACAAAATGACACAAAATTAAGCAAGCCATTTTGAACTCATTTCAGATTCAAAACATCCCTAGATATGAGAATATTCAATGAATATTTATATAAAATAATAATCCATTTTCTCATACGATGAAATACGATTTTGTATCAACATGTAGCAATTAGGTAAGTCGATCGACAACATAAACGGTTTAGAGATATACATAAATCTTAGCACAATGCGTTATGAACTTTAGTACTTTATTTCAGGGTTCAATATCTCACGCCCGTTTCGTATACAGTACATGGCTATTTCTAGCAGTATATCAAATAAACGTTAGGCTGTGATTGTATTAGGTTTGATTTATTGACGAGGTGTACAAATACTGGTGTAATCAATGATATACTACTATAATACACAAGGCTCGAAACAGGCTCAGAATATACCGTTTATTGAGGCATAAATGATTTTCATGTATTAAATACAGTTGCAGAGTAGACCTATCTATACATATAATAAAACATAAAACAGTAAAAATAGTGTGTTTGTACATTGAATATATTTACAAAAAAACAATTGGAAGCGATGGAGATATAGTAATAGAGTAAGAATTTAAAAAAAATGTCTGTTTGTCTGTTTGTCTGTTTGTCTGTTTGTCTGTTTGTCTGTATGTCTGTATGTCTGTTTGTCTGTTTGTCTGTTTGTCTGTTTGTCTGTATGTCTGTATGTCTGTTTGTCTGTTTGTACACGCTAATCTCTGGAAGTACTGGACGGATTCGAATGAAACTTTTTTTGTTATATAGCTGTTACGCCTGGGCAAAATATAGGGTATAATTGATTTTGGAAAGTGGAACACCTGATGCAGCACCATAATGGTTCAGGTAAACTATAAGAGATATAAAAACGACGCCTTAGCAAAAGTTGTTCAGCCTGATGAGCATTTTCTGTATAGGTATAAAAATCCAAGATTTGGAACACCTGATGCAGAACCTTAATGGTTCAGGTAAACTATAAGAAATATAAAAATGACGCCTTAGCAAAAATTGTTCAACCTGATGAGCATTTTTTGTTGAGGTATAAATATCCAAGATTTGGAACACATGATGCAGAACCATAATGGTTCAGGTAAACTATAAGAAATATAAAAATAACACCTTAGCAAAAGTTGTTCAGCCTGACGAGCATTTTTTGTAGAGGTATAAAAATCCAAGATTTAGAACACCTGATGCAGAACCATAATAGTTCAGGTAAACTATAGGAAATATAAAAATGACGCCTTAGCAAAAGTTGTTCAGCCTTATGAGCATATTCTGTTGAGGTATAAAAATCCAAGATTTGGAACACCTGATGCAGAACCTTAATGGTTCAGGTAAACTATAAGAAATATAAAAATGACTCCTTAGCAAAAGTTGTTCAGCTTGATGAGGATTTTTTGTTGAGGTATAAAAATCAAAGATTTGGAACACTTGATGCAGAACAAAGTTAAATTTATTTGCATAAACAACACGTATTTACAATAAATTATAGTTTTAAAAAAATGTAAAAAAAAACACGCTATAGTAGCAAATAGAACTAAAAAAGTTACTTAAAATAACAATAAATAGATTAACAAAATATTGAATGTATCGTAAAAAAAAACCGCGGGGTGCTACTTTTGTTCTTACCTGCTAAAAGTTAGACGCAATCGTTTTATTTTATTTACAAAGGTAACGTGGTCTATTTAGTCAGTTTATTATAGACGTGTGTGTACGCTAAAATTGAAATGGAACGATTGGTATATATTCGCACAAACCAGAAGACTACCTACGTGCATTTGCGGGAGGCTATGTAGCAAGATCAGAGTTTATTTGATTTGGTGGTGGAAAGTGTTTTAAGTAACGAGGGAAAACTGTTTTTCTTAGATGCTCCAGGAGCGACTGGAAAACATACCTGACGAGAGCAATCCACGCTGAGTATCAATCATCAAAATAAGATCTCGCAGCAGCATCGCCAGGTATTGCAGCCACATTACTACTAGGCGGAAGGACGCAAATACAATGTTCAATATCCTACTCGATTTAAACAGAATTGAAACACCGAATATGCTCTGTGACAAAGCGAAGGTGTTTCAGGATTGCTGTCTAATCGTTTGAGATGAATGCGAAATGGCCAACGTTAAGGCACTAGAAGCTGTAGATAGAATTTTACGAGCACAAGAGTTTTCAAGAATATTAATAAATTTGGGGAAGATCTCCATCCTGACGTAAAGTCAATGCTTGGCAGCGAAATATAATTGAAGCTGAGATTTTCACTGGGAGTGGTGCCGGTGAAACTGTATTAATTCCGCGTATACCACTCTTCTCAAAAAAAAAAACATTTTAATTTTAAACGTACACAGTTCTCTGTGACCACTTGCTTTGCTATTGCTGGTCAAGCTTAGGACTGGTTGTTTCTCGCATGGCCAATTTTACGTGGCTTTCTCGAGAGTTGTAACGCTTCAGGTCTTTTTATATTAGCTCCCGAAGGAAAGACTCCCTTAATTTTTTTTTTTTTAACTATGGTTACAATGTTAAATAATAAAAAAAATCTTTTAACGTATAACAAGTATTTTCTTATGTATCTACATTAGTTTGTATTTTTATTAATACACCGGAATCATTAAGTCCACGCGAACGAAGTCGCAGGCATCAGCTAGTAATACATAAAATACACACAGATCAAGACAAACAGACATGTTCATGCACACAAATATTTGTCTTGTGCGGGGATCGAACCCGCAACATCGCAGTCAAAGTGGCCACTGCTGACCATTCGACCACCGACAGGAACTAAATCCGAAGCGTGTAATTTTGAATTAAAAAACCTTTTCTTCCACGCGCACGTAACCTGCGTTGACTTGATCATAAATAAGTAAGTGTTTCCGTCGCGCAAGTCACAGAGAGATCAATAGGTATATAAATTGCATTTAAATCGCAGTAAAGTTGAACAAACTAATTTAGTAAACACGGACGACATCGTAGACCAAAATCAATTAAAAGTTAACGCCATTGGTTACCGCCGTTTATAAAGTTTGCGGGCCGCGGGCGAGCTGCTACAGAGGAATTACTAATGCAATGCGTGGCGGCATCGGTACGTTTCCGCGGCCGCGGCAGCAGCAGCTAGATAACATATTATTTTTTTATTTAGTTATTATTTATTGCACACAACCCAAACAATAAATGATTATATACAGAAGGCGAACTTAACTATTGTAGGTGCATATGTACGAGACTCCGGACGAGTAGTCCCCTGACCATTAGCGAGAAAATATAAAAGTTATCACGGTAAGTCCCGTACATTCAATAGTGATATATACAACCCCGAAAGTTTAAAATTATATCGGCGAACTTAATGCTAAAGCATTGTCTACAAGTGTACCTTTCGGATATGCATAAATGATTTTGGAGGAATTTCTTTTTATACCACGTCCGAAACCAAAAAAAGCATACGGCCCGCCTGGAAACGGTTACAGTAGCCTTTAGACGCTGGCAATAGATAAGTACCCCTCGCGTGTTGGCACCTCAACGCTGCTCAATCCTCACATCTGTTGACCTTATTTACTCGCAGGAACACAACAATCCGCACATAAGGGTATTATTATTTAGCTGCGGTCTTTTTGTGAGGTGAAGGTACTTCCACAGTCGAGTGCAACATATTCTACCTCTCTTTTCGCGAGAGCCTCGACTGTTTATTGGCAGGGTGCACCACATGCAGGCGAGGTTGGTTGGCCTTCGTGAAATAGATGCACAGTGTAGCAGCACAGCAAAGGCTATACTTACTTCACTCGGTACAAACAACATTGAAACTCTCATTTGGTCAGCCAAAGTTTCTCCCTAAAGTGGATTCTGAAAACGTTGTTCGATAAACGGTTGCAACGTTTGGGCAACGCGCTGCTTACCAGACGTGATTGAAACTTTTAACCGACACTACAATTGCACTACATCAATTTCGATAAATATTTGAGTCACAGTATACTTGACCAAAAGGATAGACCACCACCATTACTCTAGATTGAAGTAGGTACTTTTGATCGGAAATTGGTCGCTTCCATTCCAAGTTATTATTTTGTTGATGCTGTCTGGCACTTGTCGTGACGCTCGGGACCATGCCTTAAGGTAATGTCGAGCAGCGCAGCGCCAGTGCGGCGAGCACAATTCACGTGTAGTTTTTTTATACTATTTCGGTTGGCAAAAAAGCATATGGCTCGCCTTGGTATGAAACGATTCCCGTAGCCATATAAGCGCTTGCAACATGCCACCCCTCTCTCAACCGCAGCAACTTCTTCCTTCGTGGTGACCTCACTTACTCACAGGAACACAACAACCCTCAAAGGAATTGTTATTTGGGAGCGGTATTCTCTGACGTGATGGCGAGTCACATTCACCCCAAGGTTTATGTAAAAAAAAAAATCAAATAAGCATAGTTCTATGATTACGGATCGGTACATGGGATTTATTCGCTATTGAACTCGCAAACTCTTCAGGACTTTGTAACAAACGCTGAAACTTAAAAGTTTGTTGCAAACAGAACGACCTCGGCATAGCCTCCCGTCGAAGCGAGTTGCCTTCAGTAGGAAATAACTTCATTGTTCGCTCCTGTTTGCTGTTGTCTACTACAGAGTAGAGGCATTAAATACTTGACTTTTAATGATCTGGTTGACTTTCCACAACTGGACCTGGAGTCATACCGCCGAAGCTGAAACCGATTACCATCGGTTTTATTGATTCCAATATTTGGTCTTGGGTTAAAGTTATTGGCCAACATCTTCAGATTAGTCCGTACAGCTCTAGGGTTTGTACCAGCTGAGCTAAACATAATTATCAACAACTAGGCAGTAGTTTCATTTTCTCATTCAAAAATTCCGATGGTAATCGGCTTTCAGCGGCTGGATGCGGAAAGCGGAGGATCTCATGTTAGCGACTTTATATATCTTCATGAAATTTATTAGAAATTGTCCAGTAATGCCGCGCAAACGCGCCATTACAGTTCAATTTCCGTTTCCTTTTAAAAGTACGTTATTAGTAGGTAGATGTTGATAATCTTAAAAATGTTATTTTAATTTATATTATAATATTACACTTTTTAAATTATAGTAGAACATTATTGAATATTATCAAATTAAAAGATCACTAAAATATTGCTGCGCACAGCGCACCAATGGCGGTTGACTTCCGCTTTAGAAATACGGTCGGGTAGAAGGGATGGCAGTTCGGCGGTCGTTGAGGCGCGCTTGGGCATTCGATTACGTGCAGTCACAGCGAGAGGTTCAGCAACAGAAGATTGTGTTTAAGTTAAGTACAGTGTGCCTACTTATTATATTCATCGTTAGTTTAACCGCCGTGAGTTGTTATCATTGTGTTGTGGTTCGGTGACAAATTGTAAGTAATTAACCGAATTTATGGAGTTTCCTTTCACTCATATGGTGGAAAGCATTAGGGAAGACCCATATCCAGCAGTAGATAGATACATGCTGATAATGTTGATGACATTTTGGGGTGTAACTGGTTCATCAACATCTTTGAACCAAAGCCAACTTCGCTTGCACGCGGTGCACCCTGCTGACTGTCAAACTAAGCTCTGGTGAAAAGAAAGGTAGGGAGCGTAATTGTAAGCTACCCGACTGGGGAATGTACCTCCACCTCACACAATACCGCAGGCAAATAACAATTCCCTTGAGAGTTGTTGTATTCCTGCGAGTGAGTTAGGTCACCAGAAGGGCAGGAGATGCTGCGATGGCTGCAGGGGTGGCGGCGCGCGAGCGATATTTTATGTTGCGAGCCTTAATAAGGCTACGGTAACCGCTTCACATCAGCCGGGCCGTATGCTTGTCTGTCACCCGACGTAGTATAAAAAAAGACATGTATTTAGTATGGAATATGACAGATTTGGATAACCAAATTGTAGAAGTCTTGGATCCGATGCCTACAGCTAACACTTCGACTTAAGAGTGTCCAAGTAGTCAGCTTGCAGGTGGTAGGGGAGTAAGACCTGCTACCAATCTACTTAAGTGCTTGGTTGGTTTACCGAGCGGGATGGCGGTGTGGGTAAAGGTCCTCTCGCCTGGTTGGTTTACTGGGCGAGAGACTCTCAATCCTGTGATATAACCGGAAGGTTGGTGCACAGGGTCGCATTAGCTGTAGGCATAGGATCCGTGGTCGAAATTTTGACAATTTGTGGAAAGAACCCTCCACCTCCCATGGCTCCACCGACCTCGCGGTCATATGAGCCAAATCGCGGGAGATGCGCGCGGCACTTTGCTCTGAGTCTCTTTCGTCCGCGGGCAATTCTTGACTCCCTACAAATTATTTACTCTATGTCCCTTGTGCCTAGTTGGCCCTCTCCTCCTTCTGGGGCGGCGACGAATACATTTCCGCCTACGCCGTCAACCGTTTGCGCACCACATCCATTCTTCTCCAATCGTTCCTCTTTGTTCCCACGCGCGTGCCAAGCATGGCTCCCTCCGCAAGGCTGCGAAGTTCGCCTCCGTAGAAACGAGATCTGAAAAGTACACCAGGCCCGGGCACTCCTCGCTGCGCTGAACCATGTCAAAAACTTATCAAGATCTTGACAATTTGTGGAAAGACGAAACCTTATTTTATTAAACCATGGCTACTGTAAATAATATCGTATGATAAGGCTGTATTTACACGTTCCAATTCGCTCTTCGCCACCCGTCGCTCGTGAGTCAGGTGCCTAAAGGCAAAGTCAATTAAGAGTTGACACAAGAAACATGCAAACCGAGTTACGGAAGGGTCTGTTGACGGAGTTGAACGGAACCCTTTACCGAGTTTCGAATCACATTACCGATACAGAACTTGAGCCAAATAACATGTTTTTGTAACATTCATTAACAAATATAAACCTCGTTTTATGTGGAGAAGGTGTGTGTTAATTTTCACTTGTATTTAATTTAATTTTTTTCTTTAATCATTATAATTACTTTACAAAATTAGCGTACCAAACTGATAAAAACAGTTTGTCGTCAAAACCGACAAATTTATAAGCAATTGTATGAATCTGTAACTGTCTGCAAATTGTATAATTCTGTTTTGTTCGTTGGTGTGAATTAATACTATCTGTTGACTGGAAGAGATCTCTATTAGGGATAAGTCCGCCTATGTATTACTCTTTACTTTTAAGAATTGTATTACATATTGTTATTGCATTAAAGAACTTAAAACAAACAAACAAACTATCTAATTCACACCAACGAACAGAACAGAATTGTTGTGTTTTTGTGAGTGGGTGAGCAAGCAAGGAAGGATGCAACGAGATGCGACTCTGTAATGGATGCGAAGACCGCGGTGTTAGCGGCCCGAGAACAATATTTTTTGTTACAAGCATCTATAGGTTGCAGTCACAGTAGTTAACTTTTTTTTTTTCTTTTTATACTACGTCTGGTGGCAGACAAGCATACGGCCCGCCTGATGTAAAGCGGTTACCGTAGCCATATTAACGCTCGCAACATATCGCTCGCGGCGCCGCCGCCACCCCCGCTGCCAACGCAGCATCTCCTTCCTTTCTGGTGACCTCACTCACGCGCAGGAACACAACAACCCTCAAGGGAATTGTTATTTGGCTGCAGTATTCTGTGTGGTGGAGGTACATTCCCCAGTCGGGTAGCTTACAATTACGCTACCTACCTCTCTTTTCGCCAGAGCTTCCTTTGTCAGTCAGCAGGGTGCACCGCGTGCAGGTGAAGTTGGCTTTGGTTCAAAGATGTTGATGAACCACTTACACCCCAAGAAACATATAAGAAAGTCTTTGCAATACCTGATAAAGGTGACTAAGTTATAAGTGCTTATACAAATTTAAGATCCTATATACACTTAGTAATGCAATAAAGAGTTATGACTTTGATAAAAAAAAACCGGACAAGTGCGAGTCGGACTCGCCCACCGAGGGTTCCGTTAGTAGTATCATTATTAAATTTGATATTTTTCATTATAAATAAGAAATAATGCGTCGAAAAAAATAAATAAAATATATTTGGCAATGTGTACATCAAGCCCATTCATATGATACTCCATTTGAACTAGTAGCTTCAATTTGAAATTTCGACACCCTATAAAAAATATAGACCCCTATTTTTTAAGATCTATTTACAAATGTATAGTTTTCAGATTTATTCCTGTACTTGTAGTCTATAACGATGTTACTTGCCAAATTTCATAGTTCTAGGTCAACGGGAAGTACCCTATAGGTTTTGATTCCCTTGAGTGTGTCCAAATATGCGTTTTTTGCTGAATAAACGGCCGTAACTTTTTTCTACGTAAACTTAGCAGTTTGATTTTTTTTTAACTTCATGGGACCGTAAACCTGAGTATACAGTTCAAATTTCAGCTTGATACCTCCACGCATTCTTGACATAGAAATTCTTGACAGACAGACAGACAGACAGACAGACAGACAGACAGACAGACAGACAGACAGACAGACAGACAGACAGACAGACAGACAGACAGACAGACAGACAGACAGACGGACAACAAAGTGATCTTATAAGGGTTCCGTTTTTCCTTTTGAGGTTCGGAACCCTAAAAAAGAAACTAAGGCGAGTGGAGCCGCAGGCGAAAGTTAATATTAAATAAATAAAGTAACATCGTTTTGAATGATTGGCAGTACATAAGATAGCCTAAAAGCGCGGTGTTTCTTTCGCGCTGAAATAAGTAATGACAGGCGGCTGGGGGGCGGGCGGCTCAGCGGGGTGCCAGGGGGTCTGATGGTGAAGGATAGCACCCATTACTTGGGCCCACTATTATCTACCCGCTGATAACTTGCTATTGTGGTTAATTTATTATAACCTCGTGTAACATGCTTTGTTGCTGTGGTAGATCCTAGCTATATTTTTGCACAAATTGCAAATATCACATTAGGAAGCTATACATATAATCCATGTATTTATATACGTACCTAACGGGTGTTTGGTTCAAATATTGATGAACCACATACACCCCAAAACGTTTTTTTTTTCAAACATAAAAATTGTATGTCATAATCTCATGATTGAGAATATCCATAGTGAAACTAAAGTTACCATAACACTAAAGATTAACAGACTGGGGTAGCAGTGGGCAGGCCACATAGCACGCAGAACTGATGAGACAATAGAACCGATGGCGGAAAGGTTCCGGAATGGCAACCGCGGACAGGAAAAGACTCATGAGGAATCATGCGGTTAGATGAACTGATACAGATAGCGAGAGGCATGGGAATGCAAGCGGCACAAATTGGATCCGCTTCGGATGTCTAAGGTGAAGGCTTATCTCAATGATGATGGTATGTGATGATATATGTATACTTAAATCCGTCTCCTCTCCTCTCCCTTTGCCCTAAATTCACCCATAAATTACGTGTCAACACAACAATCTTGCAACTCCAAATCTTCTCATGTATCAACCCGTCTCAATTACGCATCCAAACTCAAAAACACACATTACCCGTATCTTACTACAGCAATTAGTGATTCCTACATAACCGGGTTATCCCTTCTAACTGGGTTATGAAGGTCTCATGTCACAGATTTATAATAAAATAGATACCGCAAGGCGACATTAGAAATGTGTTGGCGGAAATGCTGTGCATTAACTTACCATTAGTATTTTGGATAATCTTATTGTTGAATGTATGAGATGTATATGCTGTGTTGACGACGGTAATGGCATGAGGTTCTTCAAGAAAAATGGTTTATTCAGTTGGCAATGTACATATGTAGGCTGAAGTATTACGAGCGCTTATAGACTACGATGACTGTCTACTACCTAATATGTGTATGCATATACATAATAGAGATAAAACATTGTATCTTTTATGTACCTCCACCTCACAGAATACCGCAGCCAAATAATAATTCCCTTGAAGGTTGTTGTGTTCCTGCGAGTGAGTGAGGTTGCCAAAAAGGAATGAGATGCTGCGTTGGCAGCGGGGGTGGTGGCGCGCGAGCGATATTTTAAGTTGCGAGCATTAATACTACGGTAACCGTTTCACATCTGGCGGGCAGTATGCTTGTCTGCCACCCGAAGTAGTATAAAAAGAAAAAAAATCTGCTCCCCCATGTTTGCCTATGTAGATAGACAATATTCAATTAATGCAGTGTTGTAAGCGGTATTAATAAATTTTAATTTTTGTACCATCTACTCCCAACGGTATCTAGTGAACTTTGAATCCGTCGTTCACCCCCGCGAGCGAAGCCGGGGCCCCGTCTTGTTAATTAGCCCGCATCTATCATAATTAGCTGATGTGTTTGCTCGGGTTTGTCAATAGTGTCTCGGCTAACACGGGATCGTCGATTATGTTCGTTGGCGAAGGATATTTGGAGACGTATGGGTAGTGTTTGATGCTGGGGAGTTTGTGTTACGAAATCAAACAATAAAGAGGAATCGAGTTAATTGACAGATGACTTTGAGCGAGGTCTCATAATCGAGTCATGATGGAAAAACGTTTTCTGTATGTTTTTTTTTCTTTTTGCTGTGAATGTGTCGTTAAAATTGCTTCCTTATGGAGGCAAATCAAAAAACGATCGATCGAGGCGATCAAGAAACGAATGATAACAAAATCGGGGAATTGTCGCAGCCAATTCGTAAAATCCGCCGCATTACATAACGTCTAGCTGTTTCAAAAAATGGCTGAGCCATTATTTCAACCCGCCTCTTTATCATAATGATTACACGACCGAATTGTTACCTGATGGTATATCACCAAGAATACTATAATAATAGAAACAAATAGCTTGGCTATTTCTATTTACGGTTATAATAACACAAACCTAACCAAAAGATAATTTAAATGCAATCTGCCTAAAGTTAGCCGTTTTGTAATGTGGCGGTTCTACCAATTGGCTGTTGCAGCTCTATCATCTTCATCCAAAATTCAATCACACCACTGGATGGATGAAAGATCCAAGAATTTATTACGCTAAGTAAGGACTATCGAATATCGCATGCGAGGGAGGTGGAAGCGCTATCATTTTGAGATAATTTTAGTGCATATGAGGTATTCACGTAAAAAACACAGCCGTGTCCATGGCACAGCCACACAGTGCCTGAGAAGCATACGACCCGGCTGATGTAAAGTGGTCACTGAAGCCATATATACGCTTCCCATACAAGGAATATTGAGCGCGCGCTAGCACTCCTGCTGCTAATGCAGCATCTCCTCACGTCTGGTAACCCCACTTACTCGCAAGAACACAACAATCCACAAGCGTATTAATTTAACTGCGGTTTCTCGCAAGGTGGAGAGGACGTACTTCCCCAGTCGGACCCAACATTACCTCTCTTTCGGCAAAGCCTTCTTAGCTAGATGGCAGGGTGCACCACGTGCAGGTGAGGCTGGTTTTGAATTTAAAGATAGTGATGAGTCACTTACACCCCAAAAATGTATGTTTGTGTCACAATAACTCTCGAACCACTGTTCCTGTGTTGACGAGCCCGGTAGTCCAATGACTAGCAATGGCTACTTTCACTCCGAGGTCGTGAGTTCGATACCCGCACAAGACATATATTTGTGTGCATGAGAACATGTATGTTTGTCTTGTTTTGAGTGTTTTCTATGTATTATAAATATGTATTTACAAAAAAAAATGTATTTAAGTACATTTATCAGTTCTCTAGTACCCTTAGCACTTTATTTCTAGTAACTTTGCGCTCAATTTGAGACTAGATGGCGCTGTGCAAATTGTCCAGAAATATGTATTTATGTTTCGATTTTGATAAATTTTAGAAAGTATGGGGAAACGCATACTCGCCTATATCCTCTATATAGTAAAAATTCTGCCTAACTGCGCGTGACAGGAGATAAAAGGGGTCTTTAACTGTAAAACAGAAAATTCAAAGAGTATAATTTATGCTTACCATAAAGTAGCAGTAATAGGAGGGTGGCGGAGCGGCGGGATGGGCGCAGGCACACTTGAAGCATTGGCTTGTAATTATCTGTTGCACTTTTATGGAGGACTCCGCTAATGCCTTCTCTCTGCAATTAGTCGAATGGGGAGAACTTGCAGTTTTTATGTGCCACGATAAAAAGTATTATATTGTATACTGTACTAATAAATGAATAATTCTTGTACAATGTATAGTACTGGGGTCTTGTATAGACTGTATCAATTATAGACTGTATCAATTTGGAATGTAAAGTAGAACATGGACATCATTATTGTATAGAAATAAATTAGTAATAAGGACATTATATTTTGCACGCCAGTTTCTGGTGAAGTGTGTATTGTTCTGAATATTTTAATTTTAACAGCATTGTATACCACATTTCAAGCAAATAAAATTCATTCATTCATATAATGAGGAGCTCGATGGCGGCGTTGCGCGTGTCACTCTAATCGAACACGCGATTTAAGCAACGTCGACTGTAGCCTGTCCATGGATGGGTTTATTTATCTCGAGCTCCTCCGTGCTTTGGAGGACACGTTAAGTCGTCGGTTGTGGCTGTTGTCATTAGATGACAGTCGTTAAGCCAAGTCAGCGGCCTTTAGGCGACTTGAAAACGTTGGCCTCCGCAGTTGGGCAGCGCTGTGGAATATGCTCTAAACCCGTTCGATTGAAGGGAGGCCCGTATCCCAGCAGTGGGAAGAATAAGGGTAGACGACGACTAGGGTCACCCAGCTGTTCGGCGTTCTAATAGTACAATACGCATTTCTAGAACCATGTAAGCGACCTGTGGTGCCACCTATTGTCTCAAGCTAACATTATCTAACTATAGTTAAGTTCTATGTATGGTTTGTCGAGCCCGCTGGTGGAATGACGAGCAATGGCCACTTTGACTCCGATCCGAGGTCGCTGTTACGATCCCAAGACAAATATTTGTGTGCATGGGCAAATCTGTTTGTCTATGTATTATTATGTGTGCATTTACAAAAAAAAACAATATTGTCGTCGCAAACCATTCTTCATCCCAGTTCTGGGATATAGGTCTGCCCTCAATACAAAGGGTTTAGAGCGTACTCCACCACGCTGCTCAACTGCGGGTTGTGCGGCGACATCATGTTTTTTTTATATAAATGAGTGGCAAACGAACGTGTGGTTCAGAGGACTGAATGTCCCAAATTTTCCAATATCTCAATAATAAAACGTAATAGTTTCGGAGCCATTCGTTTAAGATTTACTGGTCACATGTGAATGTAATTTCCGCCGAGGATGTCTTGTAGCGTCGTTTCTTTTATTTCCGCACACTGGCAATTTCACATTAAGTAGAGTCAAAATAATGAAGCAGTGATTCAATTTCATACTCCAAAGTTTGGAATTCTCATGAAGAAATCTGACTCACCTAGTTGTGAATTCCAATTTCAAATTCAAATTCATTTATTGTATAGTTATAGGTAATGTACATATGAACTTAAATTTAATAACTGTGCCGCTACAACTTGCCGTTTTGGCGTACAGTATTTTTAATGTTAACACATAGTGTGAGGAGTGTAGATTCATAGAGGATCCAACATTTCTTGATGGAGTGTATCAAATACAAACCGAAAAAGACTAATCGATGAGAAAATTTAAATTGAATATCAATTAAAAGTGTCGAATCTACTCAACGTACTAAACCTAGTCATCATCCTATCATCAGTTCGGGCAAGTATATTCTGCGAATGAATTACCGCATTTTTTTTATACTACATCGAGTGGCAAACAAGCGAGATACTGCCCCAGTCGGGCAGCTTACAAATACGCTTCCCTACCTCTCTTTTGACAGATCTTCTTTCGCTTGTTGGCACGGTGCGTACAGGCGATGTTGGCTTTGGCTGTAAAGATCTTAGTGAGCTACTTATACCCAACCCCGCCTGCACGTGGTCCACCCTGCCGGCTAGCGAAAGTATTACACGACAGGCCTCAGCCTATCGTGTAATATAGCATCCTCCCGCCTGAGGTCCTGCAAAAGTGGCGCCACTTTAAATCATCATCATCATCATCATCATCAGCCTGTATCTATCCACTGCTGGATATAAGCCTTCCCCAATGCTTTCCACCAAATACGATCCTCCGCCTTCCGCATCCAGCCGCTTCCAGCCGTTTTCTTAAGGTCATCGGACCATCTAGAAGGAGGGCGTCCAACGCTTCGTCGTCCTACGCGCGGCCTCCACTCTAATACCTTCCTCCCCCATCTGCCATCACTTACTCGGCAGATGTGACCCGCCCATTGCCACTTCAGCTTGCAAACTCGAAAGGCTATGTCGACAACTTTAGTTCTCCGTCGAATTTCTTCGTTCCGGATTCGATCCCTCAGAGAAACCCCGAGCATAGCCCTCTCCATCGCTCGCTGCGCGACCTTTAGCCTGTGGACCAGTCCGACGGTCAGTGTCCAAGTCTCTGCACCATAGGTCATTGCAGGGAGGACGCACTGG
The DNA here is from genome assembly GCA_937001555.2 of Hypsopygia costalis. Classification (NCBI taxonomy): domain Eukaryota; kingdom Metazoa; phylum Arthropoda; class Insecta; order Lepidoptera; family Pyralidae; genus Hypsopygia; species Hypsopygia costalis. Next base: position 33,049,519 of record OW443327.2, on the reverse strand, counting down.
TTGAAGACTTTAGTCTTCAAACATTGGGGTATCTTTGCGGTGAAGATGTGCCGAAGTTTTCCAAAAGCTGCCCAGCCCAATCGAATGCGTCTATCGATCTCTTTGTTGAAGTTACCCCGGCCAAGCTGTATGGAATGTCCGAGGTAGACATAGTCTTTAACCACTTCAATCTGTGTATTCTCTACCATAACCGGGCTAGGGATGACAACATCATTGTACATGACTTTCGTCTTGTCGAAATTCATCCCCAGCCCCACGGATCGAGATGCAACATTGAGATCGGTCAACATTCGACTGAGATCCGCCAGCGATTCAGCCATTATGACCACGTCGTCGGCAAACCGAAGGTGTGAGATGTAATCGCCATTTACACTGATGCCCCGTTTTTTCCAGTCCAGCGTTTTAAATACGTCTTCCAGAGCAGCGGTGAATAGTTTCGGGGAAATGACATCCCCTTGACGTACTCCCCGCTGCAGCTGGATAGGCTTAGACTGCTCAATGGGACCGCTCCGGTCGCGTGGACCAGGAGCTTGGTCGTCTTGTTCTTCAAAAAAGGTGACAAAACCTTATTGAAGAATTATAGACCGATCTCGCTCCTGACTCACGTGTATAAGCTGTTTTCAAGGGTTATCACGAATCGTCTCGCTCGAAGGCTTGATGAGTACCAGCCACCGGAACAGGCTGGGTTTCGTAAAGGCTACAGTACCGTGGACCACATATATACATTGCGGCAGATTGTGCAGAAAACCACAGAGTACAATTTGCCGCTCTGTGTGGCTTTTGTGGATTACGAGAAAGCCTTCGACTCCATCGAAACTTGGTCTGTTCTGGAATCCTTACAGCGATGCCAAGTCGACCACCGCTATATCGAGGTGCTGAGATGGCTATACAGCTCTGCGACAATGACTGTCCGCGTCCAGGACCACTTTAAATGCAAAATCATATTTTAGCATTTACGACGAGTATCAGAAATTCATAATATAATAAATAAATATTTCTGGAGTTTACACAGTCGCCATCTAGTCCCAAATTAAGCGCAAAACTTGTGTTATGGATACTAGACAACTGATAAATGTACTTAAATACATTTTTTTTTGTAATATACATAGACAACACCCAGACCAAGACAAACAGACATGTTCATGCACACAACTGTTTGTCTTGTGTTAGTAATAAACATAACAATCAGAACGACGCAGTTTTGCTGTTTTTAGCGAAAAGTAGCAAAAACTGCTGTGCACAACGGACCTCTTTTTATATTTTTGATATATTGTCTTTGAAATTTTTTACTTTTTCTATATTGTCTAAAAATAGCTGTCTTTTGTTTATCTGCTGATTTCCCTGTAGTGCAACAGTAAAATTCTCAATTTCCTTACGTGTTTTCATTACTATTTTACAAAATATACCAGCTTCACAGAAATACAGTCCTTCAATAACAATTTTGCCCATTAACATTTTTGGCCACTAACAACTGCCGTTTTAATCACTTTTCCCATAGGTCCAGCACTGTTTCTGGAACTTTATACACTGCATTGTTATTTGTGGTTGTAGATGGTATCTTTATGGTTATCTTCAGGGTTTTGACTTGTGACTTGCGACCTTGCGATATGTTATTGTTACTTTTGCCGAAATACATAAAATGTTCTGAGCAATATTTATGTATTGCACAATTACATTGGGGTGTAAGTGACTCACCACGATCTTTAGAACAAGAGCCAACCTCACGCTAGACGGCAGAAGAGCGAAGCAAATGAGAGGTAGAGTACGGGGTATTTGTAAGCTGCCCTACTGGGGAAGTACCTCCACTTCACAGAATATCGCAGTCAAATAAAAAAATAGTATTATGGGTACTAGACAACTAATATACATACGTAAATACATATTTTTTTAAATACATACTTATGATATATAGAAAACATCCAGATCAAGACAAACAGACATGTTCATGCATATAAATGGTGTCCTGTGTGGGAATCGAACCGACGAGCGTTGGTGTCAAAGCCGCGTCATTGACCGCTA